>VDFB02257965.1:0-41137 GCA_007258455.2 Sequoia sempervirens | reverse complement strand
TACTTAAGCAAAGGAACCCTCCCATCTGATATCACCTCGAACCTTAAAAAGACCTTTGTTAAGAAGGCATCCTGATTCGTGATCCTAGGTGATACCCTTTACCGATGAAGCATCAAAGGGACTTCTACGATGTCTTAACCAAGAGGAATCCTTAACTGCTTTAACAAAAGTACATGATGGCATATGTGGGTCTCATTCTAGTAGTATGACATTAGTTAAGAAATTGTTGAGGATGGGGTACTATTGGAAAACCATGGAAAAGGAAGTCCATCAGTATGTGCATAAGTGTGTCCAATGTCAACAACATGGAGATTTGATTCATGCTCTAGCTCAAGAGTTGCAACCCATGATCACACCATGGCCTTTTTTGTAGTGGGGACTTAACCTCGTAGGAAAAATCACTACAACTTCATCCAACGGCCACAAGTTTATCATAACTGCCACTGAGTACTTTACTAAGTGGGTTGAAGCCATTCCTATGACATAAATAATGAGGAATAAAATAGCCAAACTTATCCTAAGCCACCTAATCTGTCATTATGGTGTTCCACAAACCCTTATCTCAGATAATGGAACCCCTTTTAAAAATTAGAATGTGAAAGAGTTGTGCCAAAGATTCAATATCCAACACCGATTCTCTACCCTGTACTATCCCCAAGGAAATAGTCAAGTGGAAGCTATGAACAAAACTATCCTGAAAATCCTGAAGAAAACAGTGAATGAAAGTGGTCGTAACTAGCCTCTACAACTAAATCCCACTCTTTGCGCTTATCAAACCAATATCTGCATGCCTACAAGTGCAACCCCTTTCTCCCTGGTATATGGATCAGAATCCATCTTGCCTATTGAGGTTGAGCTCCCATCAATGCAAGTGTCACTATAGAGCCTGATAACTAAGGAAGAATATAGAGTGTCTCGACTGAATGAGCTATAATTCCTGGATGAGCATCATCTTGATGCCCTCAATCATTTTCAAGTATATCAAAACTAACTAAAATGGAGCTATAACAAGATAATCAAATGTCGGTCATTCCAAGTAGGGGATCTAGTCTTAAAGAAAAATCAAAAAAACCTTCCAGATCAAGACAACAAAGGGAAGTTTCAGCCTAACTAGTTGGGTCCATTCATCATCACAACAAGCTATGGATTAGGAGCATACCAACTATCAACACTTGAAGGTGAGCCCTTACAAGATCCCACTAACATTTTGCATCTCAAAAAAATTTATGCCTAATCTTGAAGGGTGTAAATCAGAAAATACAAAAAAATCAAAAACTAATCAAGGTCCAAGAAAAAAGGATTGAAAAAATAAAGAAAAATAATTGTCCTCTAGTGAAAACCACTTCAATGGCACTTTGGGAAAGTACATTGATGAAAACCTAGCAAACAAGAGCCTTGTGTAAATAAAGCATCTCCATCTATTCTTTGTCTATTTTGTTCTACCATTCTTTGCACCACCATTCATCCATCGCCTATCCATGTCCTTATCATAGCTTGATATTGTGAAGTATCACAATCCCTTTAGTACTACTTGGTGCATATTCCAATGGTCATTTTTTCATGCATATATCGAATTAGTCTAACTTGTCATGTTGGGGGGCAATTGGTTATGGATCATAATCAGGTTCTTATATATCTTGTGGTCATCAGAAATCTTATCTTGAAAATCCAAAAACATTCATAAAATATTATCTCGAAAACACCAAAAACATATGTAAAATGATCATCAGAAAATCCAAAAAACATTTGCAAAATCTTGTAAACTAAAATCCAAAAACTTTCAAAAAATTGTCAAGGAAAAATCCAAAACATCCAAAACACATCAAAATCCCTAAAAAGGTTAAACATCGAAAATCCAAAAATAGAGTCCCCTTGTCAAACTATGTTGTCTTTGAGCTTGAATGTAGGAAAGGCCATCATTGATGTGCCCCCGAGACACCCTAGGTCAGAATTTTAGGATTTTGTCATAATAATCTAACTTTTCCATCACCTGTTCATATCTTCATCTTGTTAATAGGTTGAGTCAGTCGAACTACGTGGTCTCTATGTGTATAACGTAGGCAAGGCTTATCTTTTATCAGCCCCTGAGGCCCCTAGGATCGGTCTTTAGGTTAGGTTATTGGTCGAAACTTGGAAACTCTCAAAAAACCCCTAAACATTTGTCAAATTCTTAGAAAATTCAAAAACATCTAGATATCTTAGAAAATCTAAAAACATTTGAAAACTCTCAAAAAACATCCAAATATTCAGAGAATACAAAAACATTTAAAATTTGAAAATTAAAAAAAAACATTAGAAAACATTCAAAAGACCTAAAAAGCCTCAAATATTTTAGAAAATCCTAAACAGCCTCAAATAATCTAAAAATCCTAAACATTCGCATAAACTTTCAAAAAGACCAAAAACTGCCTCAAAACATTTTCAAAATACCAAAAACATTGAAATATTCTAGAAAATCCAAAACCCATCCATCCCATATCGCTTTCACCTAAAATAACTGTCACCCACAATAAATTGACTGTCACCTTCAACCTTTGGCGAAACAAATAGAAAACGAGTCTAGAAAGTCGTAAAGTATGAACCTAATTGTCAAAATCTAAAGTCTAAATCATAGGTAAATGAGTCAGTGAATTTTATATCAACGACTCATCTTAGCATCATCATCCCAACATCAAACAACCTCTGATCAACATGTCCTAGGATGTATCCTTCCTACAATGGACATCAGTATCATACATCACCTTAGCTAAACTTAAACTAGGCAAGAGATATAGATAACACTGGCTGTTTTTCTTTGGTCTTTTCTTACAATTTATCTTAATGACCCATTCTGAGGACCTATAAATGATGTCTATCAAGATGATTTAGAGAGAAAGGAATGGGGCATTGATCATTATCTTTTATTTTTTGTGCTTGTGGATACTCTTGTAAAATAATCTTGGTGCATACTTAGTTATGTGTAGGAAGGTTGTTTAGGGTATGTTGTTGACTATTGTGTATGCTTTGGTCCAATATATTCTAAGTTTCTAACTTACATTCCAATGAGGTTTTTGTATGTTAAGGTGTGAACAAGAACTATCCTATCTATTTTCTGAGTCAAAGTCCATTACACTAGATGCAACGTTGTCCTGGTTATTAATACTTTGGTGCATCATATCTATGTGTTATATCAAACAATAAGGAACGACAGAAAATCCCAATCCCAAAGTGTGAGCAACTCATCATCCTGCATTTCATCCTCATTTTGCATGTCTCATTACCATCTCTAATAAAGTCTTGATGGATCATAGACTTGTTGGATCTTTTGAAGTAATCATCAAAATCAACTGTCATTCATTCTTTATTCTTCTATCTTCTCTCTGCGCTAACTTAGTATCATGACAATCAACAAAAACATCATCAATACATCCACCCTACATCCAAAAACCATCAGCATACACGCATCTCACAATCATAGCATAATCATAAAATATCCATCAGATAATCATTGCACACCACATCATACATTCTACATTATCATTTGAGTTGTGATGAAATATAGATTTGTTATTCTAAACATCTTAAATCATTGCATATCATTAGCATTTGCATTCATACATCTATATGCGTACATAATCATCTCATAAAAATTCATAGAAAATACACAAAAAGAAATGCATCCACATCATTTGCATCACATATCATATCATTCATAGCATATCGTGAAAAGATACTGAAAACTAATATAACATTGCATCCATATCATATCATGATCATTGCATATCACATAGGCATAAGTACAGTGTATCCATACATGATCAAATATAAGCATCTCATCCATACATACATCATAAGCATGAAATAAGTGAACAGATCACATCATATACAATCATTCGTATATGTATCATATATATATATACATCAAAAAATGAATGTCATGGTACAAAATACGGATCAATATATGAATAATGATCATAAGTACAATATCCACGAGGCTATCAAAAAGGAGTCGATGAATGTATATCTGTGGTAAATAATGGGGCAACAAAATAAAAAAAGTGTCTATACATGAAAGCTAGCCTTGATGGCTACTACCCTCTATGGCCTACCTCTCAGGCTGATCCTTTGCTCTCGGTCATGCATCACTATGCTACAAAAAATTAGGCTATCTAAGTGCCTGTGGTACATCTCGGTGGTAATGTTGCCTATAATATGTAGCCTCTATCATGGCCTCTCTGTATAATCGCATCGAAACAGTCCTACCATGTGTGGCCACCATCATAGCCTCTATCTGTTGGCATCGGGAAACCTCCTGATCCCTCTCTGTGGTCATGGCTTGTACCTGCTGTAAAGCCTGCCACCTACTTTCGTTCCTAGTCCTACTCAACAGTAATACCCAAAATCTATTGGCGGGCCTGATCCCACTCTCCTATCAAAATTTGCACCTATTGTTGCAGTTACTGGATCTATGCATCTCTTGGATCCGGTGGTGGTGGTGTATAAGCAGTTGTTGTTGAACACTGGGCTACTATTGAATCAAAGGCTACTGAGTGTAAGGAAATCTAGGGAGCGTATCTAGTGAAAACTCCATACAGTAGTGCCTTCGGTAACTTTCATTTTGATTAGGTTACCTCAAAGATACGTTCAACTATGTCCTAAAGCGGAAACAGACATAGTTATTTCCCACATTGATCCTTCTGAGAAAAACATATGTGAATTTAACAGCAATCAACAACACATATGAAAGATAAAATAGAAAACCAGAACACAAAGATTTATGTGGGGAAAATCCTTTTGGATAAAAAACCCCACACTCCAAAGAATGAGCCATTGTATTATTCAGCAACAAATCAGTTACAATACAATTTCAGGCTCTTAGCCTTTTAAGAGATTACATCTTGTTCATTTGGATACAACTGGTAGCAAACACCCCTAGAGAGATTAGGAGAGATTCTAGCATAACACTGCCTTTCTCTTCCTCTGCTTGGACCTCATGGCTTCGGCCTTTTAGCCAGCCACTCGGTCCTCACTCTATCATTCTCTCTCTCGCTCTCAGCTCTTCAGCTCCTTGGCTTATCAGCCTGTCAGCCTATTCACTACAAAACGTCTAATGCATTCATGTACATTCTTCTCATACGGCTCTGTGAATTAATTCAAGATCATAACTGTCAAAACAGCAACCTCCAGCTCAACATCTTTATCGAAATGTAGATGTTTCCATTCCTATGTAGATTATTCCTTGCAGATCGTTCAGTTCCATCGCAACTGCTGCAAAAAATCCAACCGCCAACCATTTGAATTTTGCTTCCTCTGATTGGTCCATGAGCCACCACAAAGGTAGTCAAACGGTCAAGGAACAATCCACTAAGTTCGCATGTCGGTGAGACATGAGAAGTGTCTCCTCGATGCTTAATGGATTCATAGACGATTACGACATAGGTTCCAACAATCGGCAAGAGGTTATATCAAATGCCATGAGTCATACCGAATCTACCAATATCCTTTGCACTTCTATCGGCAACCGTCAAACAATCGGAAAGACTTACCGCTCTCGCCAAGACATCATGCCAAAGCTCGTAAGGTATTCTGAAGAGTTAATCAGTCAGCAATACTATCACTCTTCACCCAAACATTACATCGACAACTCCAAGTCATATCGACCTCAGCATTCTCATCGGCGAGACAATTTCCATTCGATGAGACATCATACCGAAGTTCAAAGGTCATATTGATGCTAGCTTTTCCATCGGCAAGACACCTGCAATTCGCCAAGACTTCATACTGAAGTCTTCAAGTCATGCCGAAATGAGTATTCCATTCGGTGAGACAATCATCTTTTGCCAAGACATCACACCAAGCGCTTCATGTTATACTGAACACTGAGCAGTCGCCAAGAGTCATACCAAAGCACTGAAGAGTCGGCGATACTTATCGTCTTTGCTAAGACCTTATACCAAGGTCTTAAGTCACCCCGAGAGCTGCATTCATAGTCGGTAAGACTTATGTCTTTCGCCAAGACCACATACCGAGCGCTCATGTCTTGCCGAGTCAGCAAGACATTTGAATTTTCCAAGACCTTTCACCAGGCGTCGAGAGCTACACCGATGACTTCAGTTGTATCCCCATTGGCAAGACCAACACCTGTCACGAAGACTTCACGCCGAAGTCTCCAGGTTACCCCGAGCCTATCTTTCGCCAGGAGTCATGCCGAACACATCCCACACAGTCAGTGAGACAAATGCCCATCGCCAAGACTTCATAGCGAATCCTTCAAGTCATACCAATGACTCCATTTGCTAAGACATCTCTCGGTCACCAAGACTACATGCCGATAGGAGAAAGTCATGTCGATTTCCACATCGGCCAGACAGACCAAAGGTCATGCCGATATCGGCAAGACTTCCTATCATCGCCAAGACATCATTCTGAGACATATGAGTTACCCTGATGATCTAGTCGCCATGAGTCTCCCCGACATTTGCTAGACCAAATCGTCGGCCAGAGGTCTCCACTCGGCAGAAGGTTACAACGAAGGCCACAAGTCACAGCGACATCATCAGTCGGCAAGATAGAAGCAAAGTCTCAGCGAAATGAGAAAAATGCAAGGTTACTAAACTGCCAGTCAGCCAGACAACATGAATGTCATAGCGACCATGCTTTCTCAGAGGTTTCAACCTGTGAGATTAAGGTACATTTTCCAACACTAAGGAGGTTATTATACAACCAGTGGAGCCCCCAAAACCTAGCCATCCTGACCGCCATGTCCTCTACCCTTCCATACTCCCTTGCCTCTAGGTCTCCCTCATAGAGGAACACTTGTTGGATCTGTCAAATGTCGCAGAGGTGCGAACCAAGCATCATAAGTAGACGTAGTCTATGCTACCGCCTGACCCTAATCATAGGCCCAAGACTGAGCCACTAACTGACTAAAGCTCTCAACTGCCTTTGGAGCTGGAATAGTCGGTCCCCATATGGGAACCTCTTTGGAAGACCTTGCAAACACAGCTATGTAATCATCATATGGCCTGGCCTAGACCTCCCCAAATTGTCGAGCCACCCTGTCTGGTAAATATCGCTCAATAATGGTGTGCTCACGACCTTGCATATATCGGGTTTGTCTCACAAAATATAGTTTTTTCACATCATTAAACCATGGTGGCATCTAAAGCCACGGGTGCCATAAAAAAACTATCATGTCATTGATAACCCATTGCCAGTACGGGAGCCCAATCTGTCTAGTATGTATTAGGGTGATCGCACCTCTGTACCTCCAAATGATGGGATCATATGGTTCCACGTCTACCATTTGCACAATATGTTGGAGCATGGCAATATGCTCCCATGCCCAAATATGAAGCAGAGTCACCCCTGCACTAATGGCTCTCCCATCACAATAAACAAAATCATGCATTTCATGATACAATGAGGCCAACATCACTAGCCCCCATGCAAAAAGTGTCCTCTTGTGCAACATCCTATGACATGCCAATCCCCATTCTGGGTTGAACCCTCTGTTGCGTCTGTCAAGAGCCACCAAACCTAAAATTATGGCTATGATGATCAATCTAAAAGTAGGCACATGACCTCTATACGACTCAACGTTGATCTATGATGTAACTAAAACAATGTCCTCCATCTCCATCACCTTGTGGTAAGCATCAAGTTTGGCATCAACATCGTAGATGATGTGATCGCCATGTATCGATAAATGCAAAATATGTCATACATCCTCAAAGGTAACTATTGCCTCGCCAGTGGGAATATTAAAGGACAAGGTCTCGTTGTTCCATCTCTCGCATAGAGTTGTCATCATAGATAAATGTGTCTGGATGACGGGTCCATATGCTACATACCAGAGGTCGATCTCTCCCAAGCGCTCCTGGCATAACTCTGACAGATCGATTAATCTCTCTAACATGGTGGGTTTGTGCTCGCGCGACATCAGCGATGGAATGACCTCCTACATCCACGAAGCACACGACGTTAAGAAATCAAGGAAATTTGACTCAATTTGAAATTTTCAGTTCACAAATCACAAAAGTGTCACTATTTGCAATAGTGTCGCTATATTCAAATTTCAAATTGCAATGCCCTAAAGCATTTCAAATTGCAAATTGCAAAGTGTGTCACCAAATACACTGGCGTCACGATTTAATCTTTGGAAAACCTTAACCCTAATTTCTAAATTGACAAGTGTGTCGCTATATAAGCATGTGTCACAATCTAAAATTAGAAACCCTAATTTTAAATCGTGAATAATGTCACCATATACATATGCATCGCTATAATTCATTTGAGTGTCGTCGATTGCAAAATGGGCATCGCTATATAGTGATATCACCAAAGTTTAAATTTCAAAGGGCAATAAATGCATCACAAAGTCAAATTTTAAATCAAGTTTGGAGTTACATACTGGTGGTCCTATGCCTGGAAGTAGCTGATACTCTCGAACTTGGTCAAAGATGTGCCTAGGAAGCTCTTGTCATGCCATTTCGTCGGAGGCTCAGAGCTCAAAATAGCAAGAATCTTTTAAGTGTGAATGCACAAATGAGTTGAAAGTGACCCTTCTTGGCTTATTAAAGCTAGAAAATTAGGGTTTTTTCCCTAATTTCACCTTCAAGCTAGGGTTTATCATCATTTTCACCAATTTCGCCAATTGTAACCTAATTTTGCATTTTTTGTGCATTTTTGGCATAATTCTTGTATCTTGGAGCCTTTTTAGACCCTTAGGGCAGCTTTTAACCTTTATCAAGAAATCAACCCAAAATTCAAAAAAATTGCCCAATTTCTCAAGGGGGCAAGGAGGCAGCTTTATCCTTTCGCTCAGGCATCTAAAAAAAAATCAAAAATTTTTTTATTTTTGATTTAAGCAATAGTTTTAATCTGAAGAGCATTATTCTTTGAGCCAAAGCAGCAAGTACCTCGCTTTAAAGAGGGGAAAAATCTACACATTGAAAAATGCCCTAAATGATATAATACACTCAAAACAGGTTTACTAACATCATTTCCTCTTTAACCCATCCTCTTTTTGCTTAATAAATTAAATTAACCTAGCTAATTTAATTAATGGCATCATTTTCGTCCATTAACCTAATTCACCAATTCAGGTTAATTCACTCCCCCTTCACACTAACATTTCATCTCTTTAAATTAAATAAATCAAAACATTTAATTTAATTCCCTAAGTCTTCTAATTTAATTAAATAACCCTAAGTTATTTAATTAAATATCATTTCATCTCTCTCACATTCATTAAATCATTTAATTTAATGAATATCACTTTAATTCCTCCAAATCCCCTAATTGCATGATTAAACTTTGTTTAATTAACAATTAAACTAACTTTCCTCTAGAAGGGGAATATTCCCATAGAATATTCCTTATCCCCCTTTCTGCACAATTAAGAATTTCTTTTAATTTCCAAAATTCCTTTTATCCGCACCCAAATGAATATTCCAAGGAATGTTCTTATTCCTCCATCATTTGAAAAAGGGATATTTTCACTTAGCTTCTAATGTAAGCTTTAACCTTTAACTTGTGTGAGCAGGTCAAAATTGTTTTTGTTTGAAGCAAATCTGAGCCCTTGATTAAATACCATCATGCATTCTCATCCATTGATGAGAGTCTATGATCCATGCCTCTCATCTCCTTCATCTTGGACCGTTGATTAATCTTTTTAATCTTAACCCTTCATTTCTCATTTGTTCTCCTATAAATAGAACACTATTTGGAGACAAATGGATCCATCTTTCAATTCCAAAGTCATGTTGTTAAATTCACTTGCATCCACACTCACAATTTACTCACTTTTAGCTTGTTTTAGTTTATTTTGAAATGCATAATAGCTTAAAGCATCCATTAATGGCTTATGTGCATCCATCTTAGTTTGTATAGGAATTAGGGTTTCCATCTCTTAGCTTAAAATTAGCTTATATTAGCTTAGCAATTGCATAATTAATTCATTTTTAGCATAAAATCATGGTAACTTAGCTTGCATCATGTTTAATTTAGCATAAACTAGGTTTTCATCCATTTATCACAATGGTTTCATCAATTCTCTTCCATAGAATTGACTGAAACAGGCTTAGTAATCATGGGATTGGGAAAGGGTCATTGTTTCACATCAACATGACACCAATTCCAAAACAAGATAAGTTTCAAATGGGTTAGAATAGGAATTTAACTGTTATCTTAGTTTGTAACTTTCAATTTCAGTAAATTCTTAGTTTAACTTTTCAATTTGAATGATCTTGTTTGGTAGATTGGGGTTTAGTGGATAAATTGTGCTTTGATTCATCATGGATCAAGTGTAATCGATCCACCCTGACAATCCTCGACTCACAGATGTGTTTTGATTTGGAATGTTATGAGTGAAAGATGGAGTTTTTGTTTGGATATGGGATGTGAAAGTTGGAATTTGATGGATGTGTGAGGTGTTCATATTATTGAATTGTGTTTGTAATGGGCTTGAACTAGTTTGACCTTGTGTGTTTTGGTTGCTATATTGTTGGAAAGGCCCTTGTGTGTTGCTTTGTTGGGGAATGCTTGAATTAGGACCTTTTGATGTGTTAATGTTTGAATTCAAAATTATGTTTGGTATGGTGTTCATTTGTGTCTTCGGTCCACAAATATGAACCTTTCACATTTTGTTTCTACTCATTGAAAATGGGTTGGAAGATGATGCACACATGGCATTAGATGATGAACCAAATGGGTTAAATATATTTCCAAGAGGTTTTGTCATAGCTTGTGAGCCTTGTGTCCCAAATAGTGTTGTATTGATTATTGTGGATTCTTATGTTGTCCCTCCTAATGGCATAGTAACATTTATTTGTGGGATAGTGCATTTAGGAGTAGATGCATCATGTCCTTGGCTTTGTGTAGTCTCATTGATTGGTGTTGCTTGAAGTGTGTTAAAATCAAAACCATGAGGAATTTTTTCCCCACTTTGTAATAGTTTTTCAAGAAATCGGTGTGGGTCTTGTGCTACTATCTCATCCACAAACCATGCTACTTCAGGGTCTTGGGCTGCTGGCTCAATCTCCTCTTTAGTTATAGGTCTTTGTTTTCCCTTATCAAGATTTTTTCAAAATTATTTGGAAATGATGATTGTGGCCTAGGTGCTTCATTGGAAGAGGAACCAAAACTCATGTTGCTAGTATGATTGAAAAAGTCATATTCTTATTAGATGAATTCCATTTCTTTTATTTTCCTTTGTAATCTTGTTTGGACCATAAAATACTTTATGATGTGTTGAATCGAATATGAATTCTATGGAATGATAATACAATTATAAGACTATGCAACTAGGCTATGTTTTTTTGGTTTTTCAATATATATATGAATGTCAAATGATGATGCTACTAACACCAAGATTAAGATACCAAGTGACAACAAGTGAAAGTGAGATAATGTCACTATGATCCTAAAATCTATGGTAATACTAAGACTAAAGTATGCCAAATTTGATTAATGATGAAGGGTGTGGTATGACTAATGTTATGATATGATGTCTAAGCACTTTTGTGAACCTATGAAGAGGTTACTAACCAAACTAATATAGTCCAAAGTGGCAAACCTGATTTTCAAGAGCTTAAAGAAGACCAAGACTAAAGTGATGATTATTGACAAAGTGGCCTCAAACTAGACTTATGAGTTTAAAGGACCAACTCAAAGGAAAAAGACTTTATTGATGAAAATAAAAGGTCAAGACAATCTGAATTTGTAACTATGGTCTAATCAAAAGTCTGATAAATTTTCTAATCTAAGGTCTACAAAAGTGTATGCAATCTAATGAGACCTAAAGTTTGACCTATGATGTATGCAACTAATGCAATGGAAAGCTAAATGAATGGAATGAAATGATAGATCTGATATGAGAAAGTATGTGGTTTGATAAGAAGATTACAATCAGGTATTGATCCAAAATAGGACTACACCAAAATTCCCTAAAAAATTTGTCAACTAGCAAATGTGGTGCACGACCTGTCAATTGTATTGTCCTAAGATGCACATGTAGTTCTTTGTTTCTAGCAGATGCGATGTTCTAAGAAGCAATTTTGTTTTACAGTGCCAAATATGGTGAACAGTGTGTTTTTCCCTAGTTTGAATTTTTTTGACTAATTTTTCATTTTGGCTTTTGTGAAATGTGATGGAAAACACAACAAACAATCTGAAAACAATGTCTTGGTTGTCTGAATGTCCAAATTTTGTGATCATAATGTGTTGTTCTAGGGTTATTCACCCCAATTACCACGGGACTAAAATAATTCAAAGACAATTCACACACATAAAACACTTCCTACCTTAAGGTCAATGGCCAATGGCAGCACTCTCCAGCCCACAACTTGAAATATCCTTCGACGCGATTGGAGGGACACCTTTAGGGGGTGTTTATGAGAGAGTACAGCTAGGGGCCTCCTAGAATGGAAGGATAAAGCAAATCACCCTCTCCCCGAAAAGCTACAACTAAAAAAAGTAACTTATACAATGTTGAGGATTTTTGTCTCATCACAAGGGAACCATATGGTGAGTAAAAATCTTCAGGTTACGATGTGCATCCCCTATACTGAGAATGATGCCAAGAAACTCAATCAATAAGGGTGGGCCTCTAACTAGTTTGTCTTTTAGTCACTACTCGAGGACTTACCACCTCATGAGTGCCCATCAAGCCACTTAAGGATTTAACCAATCCTACTAGTGGTACTAAGAATACCTCACGTAAATGTGGGTAGCTTGCACTTTCGGACAGGAACTATATGGCAAAGGCTAATGGTAGTTTGAGCTTGACTTTAGTCTTACCCTTTTATATAGCGGCCCGAGGGAAAAACCCCTTTGGGTTGCCAATGAGTTCTCCATACGGATGTGTCTCAAAGGCAGGCCCTATCTAATGGGGTATAAAAAAGGTGAGACAAGCACAATGTTTTTTATCTCCAAGGTCATACAAAGATGTGAGGAGAGAGCATACACATGTACTTGCACACACTAGCAAGAGTTCATTAACCTTTAGAAAACCCAAATGTGTGGTGTGACAATGCAAATGTTAAGAAGTGTTTTTTATTCTTAAAATCACTCAAGGTGCGAGGGAAGAGCATACACACATCAAAACAAGTACAAGATCACAAGACAAGACAAATAATGGTTCTTTTTAATCCCCAAAATGAAATGTGACAACTGCAAAGACACTTGATGCAAGTTATTTATTCTTTTTAATCCAAAATGAGTGAAAAATGCAAGGTCTTTTTAACTCTTTGAGTGAGGAAATGCAAGTTGTTGTTCTTTTTAAACCAATGAGTGAAAAATGCAAGTTGTTCTTTTTAGACCAATGAGTGTGAATGCAAGTTCTGGTTCTTTTTAGCCTAATAAGTGAAAGATGCAAGTTGTTCTTTTTAAACAAGAATAAACAACAATCTTGCAAAAGATAAGTTAGCAATTTCAAAGGCAAATGTCTCCTCCAAACTTAAGCCACACGCTGCCAACCAAAAATCAGTAACAGAAAACCTCTAATCTATCGAATAGAAAAGAATAAAATGAAAAACCCCTAATTAAAACCCTAATTATAAATAACAAGCAAATGCGGCTTAAAATATCACAAATGTGACTCACTATCCTGGAACATATGTGGTGAACCAAACAACAACTGTGGCATTCCAAGCAATGACTGTGACACACGGTCGAAAGAAAATATGGTTAAGCCCTAAACAGATGTGTTGTGAAAACTTGAAAGCTGTAAAATACCCAAATCTAACAAAATTTGCAAAATCCTTAAATATATATTATGTAATTATAATGTCAAGATATGGAAACATAAACCAAAAAACTAAGAAATGATAGAAAATCTCAAAAATAGAATAATAAGATGATTTTCCCTATATCGAAACAAATGTGGCTCTCGGGATGACAACTATGGTTCTCTATTTTTTTGCAAATGCATCATAGGACCTATCGAATGCATCATGGCATACCGCAAATGTGGTGCACTATCTCGCAAATGTGTCATTTGGCCTTTCAGTTGCATCATAGACCTGAAACTCAAAATTTCTTAAAAATCTTCCAAATCTGATTAGTTCACATCAGGTTCACCAATGTAGAATAGGGTAAAATTAAGGTAAAAGGCATGAATCAATAAAACTCAAACCCTAGAGTCCCTAAACCAACAATGAAGCACAAATGAACATAGAAACATAAAATATGAAGCAATATTACCAATATCTCTTTGTCATGGTTGATTCACCTCCATTGTCCTTCTCCATCTTGCTTTATATGCTTGATTGCCCTTATATTTTGAGTATGCAACAATAAGCCTAGTGATAATGATAGAAAATATTGAAGATTGTACTTTTCTCCTTGAATGTACACTTGCATAGAATGTGAAGGGTTGAAATGACAATGATAGGTCTCTTTTATAGAAAACCAAATTTGAATGAAGTTCTAGGATTAAAAGCCAATAAGACATGAAAATCAATAGTCAAGATTGAAAGATGAAGTATTCAAAATAGGGTTAGGGCTAAATTAGGGCAAAGATAGGACTTAGTTAAGGATGGATGGTTGAGATTAAATTATAAAGCAATTCAATCAAGGGTGGAAATTAAATGAGATGTAAAGAGATAAGAATGGCATAGATAAAGAGATTGACATAGAAAAAGAGGTTGTTGGAGTAAATTAAATAATTATTTAATTATTTAATTTAAGAGGGAAAGTGAATAATTAAATAAAAAAGATTATTTAATTATAGAAGAAAAGGGAAAGTTGACTTTTCAATTAAATAATGATTCAATTCAAAAGTGGGAGAAAAGGACAAATTAGTAAATAATTTATTTAATTTATGGAAGAAGAGGATAATGAATAATTAGATAATTAAAAATAATTATTTAATTATAGTAGAAAGATGATAAGAATTAAATAAATAAAATTTATTTAATTATAGAGAAAGGGGAACATTAGTGACGTAATTAAATAAATATAATTTATTTAATTAATCAAAAGAAGAAATAAAAGAAAAGAGATGAAATAATTAAATAAATAGAATTATTTAATTAATAGAAGAATTGTGACTTTAGACAATAATCAAATAATTAAAATTATTTAATTATTAGGGAAGAAAGGGGATTGACGAGGAAAAATGGTGTTCGGAGGCAAAGAACAATTTTTAGTGTCCACTTAGATTTGAATTGATAAAAAGACCTTGTATTTATAGATGTTTATCTAATTTCCCGATAATTAGATTTCAAAAGTTGACACTTACAACTTGAATTTGAATCATTAAAATACTGCCAAAAACATATTTTAAAATGGGTCTTGGCACTTAAGGTGAACCCATTCGCCTTTGGGTGAATGGGTCCTGGACCCTAATTCCAAGACACACATGATCCAAGATGTTTTAATTAATGATGGAAATTGTTTAATATAGGTTCTCCTTTTGGAAAACGGGAATAATAAGATTTTGGAATGCATAATAAGGTCAATTAGAGGCTTAATTAAGTCAAATTAGTTAAGGGGATGCAAACATAGTGTGAAATTGTAAAGGTATACAATTTTCTCTACATTAGTATTCTCTCAGAATCACCCATTTAACAAGAATTTTTAGAAATGGAAAAATTTTCCAACACACAATAAACTCTAAAAATCTTAGGCGCCAACAACCATAAAAAACAACTTTGACTAACTTATTGTTACCAATCTTATGTCGATGAGAAAAAATGTTACAAACCAAAAGCACTCATCCCTACAACTATCGCCTCAATCTATTAACAATATATGAAAATTAAACCTAAAAATATCTAGGGGTTTTTAGAGCTAATAGATTCTTCAGCATGAAAAAATATTTCAGCTTCCTTTACAAGGGAAATATTAGGAAGCCCATAATAATGGCAAGAGAAAAGAATATACAAAAGCATAAACAATTAAAGAAAAAATGTGCCATTGCAGAATACACTTGATTGATCACCCTACAGGTTCTCCTAATAGCTTACCTTTGAGTTGGATGATGTTAAATAGTTGCAGTGATACATATTTATAGGAAACAACACAGTGACGGTGTCATTAGGATAAGGATAAGAATGGAAATATTGCAACCATTAGATCATATTGCAAGCAACAGAGATAAGAAGATACAAATCATAGTTCTTATGGTGGATTATGTCGACTATAGTAAACGGTTGAGATTGTCGGTTCAATTGTTCAGATTTTATTTTCAGGTGTGAGACAATTCTAGTGGGTTGTGCCCACAATATATAGCCTATTGGCTAATTACATTATTTGGAAGTTAATTCCCAACAACTTGCATTTCCAAATATTATATTAACTAACTTATGATCTAAAGAAATTTAAATGGGGTTTAGTTTTTTAATACGAATTGTACTTTCAATATTAGCTTGTACTTTCTAGACATTTGATATTAACATTTACATAAGGTATGAACAACTTAAGAACATAAATAATTTTGTATTAATTCTTAAATTTTTAAAATTAACATTCATATAAGAATAGTGCACATATGGTAATAAATAAATTCATGAATGACTATTAAAATCAACAAGGTGAAGTTCTTCATAGTATTAGACACTTTCTAAATTATAAGCATTAGTTCTTATATAAGATACAACATCTCAATATTAACAAGTGAGGGCATGAACGAGTTCTAAAATATATAGAGGGTCTAGTCCCTAAACACAACATACACTTTTTAGATTTTCAATATTAGCATTCATGAGGGGAAAAGTGTCTTAATATTAAAAAGGAAGGACATGAATGACTTTTGAAACACAAACGTGGGTCCAATTCCTAGGAATAGTGTGTACTTTCTAGACTTTCAACACTAGGTGCACCATCCAAATGCTAACAAGTAAGAGCATGAACAACCTCTAAAAAGGGTCAAATTCCCAAAAATAGCATGTACTTTGGATACTTTCAATACTAGCACACATAGGAAAAGCTTCTCAACACTAACAAGGTCCAAGGATACAACCTACACTTTTTGGACTCAACATTAAAGCTCACACATAGTAGAATATCACGTCATGTTTCTTGTTAATCTAGGTATGTACATATTAGGTTTGTTCTTGTGTGTCTCCCTTGATCTAGTTCATTATTTTTTCCCTATCTAAGTATGTCCTTTCCAACTCTACTTTTCTCTCCTTTCTATAAGATTTTTGGACTTCTCCATCCTATCACACTTTCCATCCTTCCCCTGCTTCACCATTGTACTTGTCAGATTTTTAAACCTATCTTTATTGACATACCCATTGTTCAACCCCCAATTCTTAGACCTATAGTACGGGTCTTGTGGTATCTTTGAGCCTCAATCCCCTATATTCCTAGCTTTTTTTTGGTTCTCTTCCCAACTTCCTAGCATGTGTTATAATGTCATCAATGGTCTATTTTTAACACCATAAATTTCAAAAGTGGAATCTTTCCCACGTATAATATTTTTTCAAATTTGGAGTTACAGGTTCTCTTTGGAGTAGACCAATTATTGTTTTGTTGGATATAAAAGAGTGAGCTCATGTTCTTTCTAGCATCATGATCTACACTCTACACAAATATTTTCGAGAAAAGTGTTTTTGAGTATTTATGTTTGAGTGAGGCGATCATAGGACAAAAACATTTTTTTTGAAGGGTGGTCTCGTATAAAGTTTGCATTTGAGCTTCATTAGATGCAGATTATAGCCACAATGTATTGGTTCAATTTTCTATTATTGTTGGTATGAATATGAGTGATTATTTTTGTTTTAATTATTGTTATTACATAATCATTTAAATTTAAGACAATCATTGTTGTAATAAGAAATAGATTAAAAAATACATTTGTTATTTTATTTCATTATAATAAGAAGATTGGGAGCTATCTATGTCATTTTTTATTTGGAAATGTGATGATTTTGTTGATGTGTAAACAATAAATAAATTTGAGTTGTCTAGGATCTAATTTTAATACTAGGATTTGATTGTATTGTTACCCAAATAGTAAATATTAGTAAGGGTTTAAGGATCAAATTTTCCTAAGCATTTTGGCTCAAGAAATTACATAAAATTCATCAACACTAACAAGTAAGAACATGAACAACGTCTAAAACACAAATAGGGTCCACTTCTTAGACATTATGTGAACTTTCTAGAATTTCAAGTATTGCTCAATGACCAAACATTAACTATAAAGAGAATTTAAAGCCTTTGAATTATCAATTAGGTTAAGTTTCCAAATACAATATATACTTTATAAAATTTTATTAATAGCACTCAATTTTGAACAAATTGTCTTGACACTAATAACTAAGAGACCATGAATAACCTTTAACACTAAAAAAGACCCACAAAAAAAACATAACATACATTTTATAATCTTTGAGCACCAATAGTGATTTAGAACAAAATGCCCTAACACTAACTAGAAAAACATGTCTTTAGAAACTTTGGACACTAGTGTCCATATAAGAAACAAGTGCTCTAAAGAGCTCAAGCCCTTGCATGGGAGAAAAAAAAAATTCTATGATATTTGAAGGTGTAATGATAGGTTTGGTTGAATGTCTTTGCATAATGTTGAGCAGTTGTGAGGACAGAGTAGCAAAAAGCCTGATAGTACGGTGCTAGAAAGCAAGTTTTTTAATGTATGTATATATGTATTCACATGTACATATACATAGATATATAATGACAGATGCATACATATGTGCATATATATGTAAATCATGGAGGTAGAAACATTAAAGAAATCAAGTAAGATAGGTGTGGTTTTCAATAACAAAATAAAATATTAAGAACATTTGATGAAGGATCAAGGGAAGACAAATATTTTATTATAGTATGAATAGGTAAACAAGGTTGTCCTAATCAGTTTCTCCATATCATAAGACAATGAGAAGATAAAAGTTTTGTTAATATAGATCTCGGCTATGCGTCATTTCTCTTGGGAAGCCTGGCTCATCATTTTGAATTTATCTTTTGATTGCAAGTATTGTGTAGGTAGCTATTGTGGGTAGATGTATGACTCATCCTGTAACTTCTATGTCTTAACAATCATATTTAATTATGAAGTCAATAAAGAAAGAATTAATGATTTTGAAACAATTTGAGATATGTAGGTAATTTATTATACATATGCATATTCATATTTGCATGTATACATGTAAAATTCATTTATAGACAATAGTTATATATAAAATTGAAAATTGCATGTTCATATTTATTTCCTTATTTAACTATAGCAAGCATAGTATGTATTTTGCAAATAGGTGAAACTAAAAAAGCTTGTAGAATGACTATTGGAAATATATTTTAAATAAACGCTCATTTGTGGTTTGATTAAATGTAAACTATTTATGTTGGTTTATACATTTGGATAACTTGTTCAAACTATTTGTAAATTAGTCTAGTGAGTCTAAATTGTCGTAGCAAATTGTTGAAAACATGTAAAAATTATTTGCAAATTGTTCTTCAAAGTAGTTAGTAATTTTACCATGCATTTTAAAAATAAATTAATGACTATCTATGTATTGTGAAAGCAAGAAGTAGAAAACATTAATTAAGAATATTCTTCAAAATAGATTATAAGTCAATTCAATTTAGATGAAAGTGGAAGATTGAACAGGGCGAGGTGAAAGCATATATATAGTTAAACTTAGTAAAACAAATTGCTATTGTAGTCATATGTATATTGATATATTGAAAGAATAATAATTGGACCAATACATGTAATGAAATAAATGCTTAGATTTATCTATATTCAATTTAAATTTGAAAATGCATTGGACATTATAAATTAACATTGAATTTAATTGAAAATTATAAATCGCACTAGCGGAAGACTTGAGATATTATATTTGTGTTTGGAATGTTGTTCTTGTGAGAAAAATTATTGCAATTATTCTAAAAATTTAATGTTTTGTTTTAGAAATTTTTAGTTTGGAAATAAAGTCTAATTTTTTAATAATTGTATGTATTTTTAATTTAAAGTAAGGTAATGCACTCAATTATTGAGAAGATCTGGAAATTCACTATTGGAAATTTAATTTAACTATTACCAAAAAAATTTAAGTCTTAGAAATGGCTTCTTTTTACATTTGCAGTACAATAGACATAGTTGTAGATGTGAGCGCTTTCTAGTAAGTTGGGCATAAATCTTATTTTGATTTAATAAATTCAAGCTCGCAGCAATAGAAAAATGCTCAAGAAAAGAAAAAAGATAAATGATAAATAGGTATAGCACAACACAATATTGTACAGTTTCGGTATGAAGAATGCATGGGAAGAGACAAGCACATCAACAACCCTATCAAATATTATGAATGGAAAATCTCGTTAGATTGAGTAGTATTATTAAAACAAATCAGGAAAATAGGATAAGCACGAGGAAAATAGCATTGCATCTAAAATGAAGAGCAGCATTTTTTCTTTCAAAAACTTATTCTTATATGTTTGCATCAAAGAGCTAGAGTCCCTGCAAAGGAGCAAAAAATTTGTGTTTGATATTTGAGCCTATTATGGTATTTGCATTTGTGGTTGTTTCTAAGATGGTGAATAGTTGTTAAGGCAGTTTGGTAGGTTGCATATAGCTATGATGTCGTATGTGTCGATATTTGACAATATCTATGTACGGTGGTGTGAATATGAAGTTATCACTCGCAAATCATGGGGTCAAACTTATTGTTTTTGCAGAATTGGTAGAATATTGCATACAGAAGTATATACATGTAGATAAATATAGTTAATACATGCATAGATGTTTATATATTCTAAAGACATTTATCTATATGCATATATACATACATTTATATTTAAAGATACACATACACGCATATATTTACATGTTACAAAGAAATGACAATGGTTGACTTTAAACAAATAGATTAGTGTAGAGAAACTATCACATAGTATAGTTTAAGATGAGGGTAGAAAGAAGAAGCTCATTATGAGTTTGTTCAAAACATGGGGGAAGGGACAAATGTTAATTTTGTTGTTGTAGATTTAGGGTATCCATACTTTATTTATTATGTGTTGGTTGTGTTTTTAAAAAAATTGTAAGGTTTATGTCTTTACTAGTCATGTTTTAGCTTGTACATGAGAAATAATTTATGTGCTATAAACATTTGTAGATATGTCGATTATTTATTCTTTGAAATAGTTAGGGGAGTTAAAACTCCCATGGCTTTTTATACTCATTGCATTGTGCATAATATATAAAGATGTGCACGAGGTATTAATTTGTTTTGTAGGGTGTGGATCATAGCACCAATATTTATATGTTTGCATATGTAAGGAATAAACTTGTACATATATATACATACATATATTTGCATGCATGCATACATATGTAGATACATATATAGATGAAGAAACAAAAGATGGTAGACAAATCAAGTAATAAGTAGTTGGACATATCAATGACAAAAGTAACTATTGAAAAGATTTGATCAAAGAGCAAGGGTGGACACATAACCTACTATAGGATGCACATAAAAATGAAAATGCAATAATTAGTTTTTCCATAGCATAATCCAATGACCAGATATAGGTTTTGTTAGTATAGATCTTGGCTATGTGTCTTTTCATTTGTCAATTCTAATTCATCAATTGAATTTGTATTTTCAATGTAGATGTTAAGTAGGAAGATGTTTGGGTTATGCTATGAACATCTTGGCTATGTTGTATGTCTTCATTAGCCATGCTTAATTATGTAGTTAATAAATAATTAATAGTAAATACTTTGTTTTTGCTCAAATGAAGCATAATTTTAATATGCATTTTAAGAATAAACCACCGATACCTAAATATATCTCAATTGCTTCGACCTAATTTTCATTGCTATTTATTAGATTCGGGCACAATTGCAATATGATGCCTATGTGCACAAAATTCAAACAACAACAAACAATAGACATTAACCCATAAAATACAAGCATTTAAAAACTTACAGAACAACACATACATATATATGCATGTGCGGATATGTATATATAAAGCTATGTGTATATACATGTGTATATGTTTCTATATGTATGTGCATATGCACATGTATAACTTTGCACACATATAGTTACTGTGTGAAACCCAATCCTAATACCTACAAAACAAAGAGAACAAACGTATTAAGTTAGTTATTGCAAGCATGAACAAGGATTCCCCATGAAATCCATTTACACAACTCAAATTAGGAAAGAAAGCAATGAAGAACACAATGAAGCAAAGAAAATATAGATTCAATCCTAATTAGAATAGAAAACATATGATCCCATAGGGGAATTGGTGCCAATTTGATGTGAAAATTGGCCCTTTCCCAATTCCTAAGATGCAAGCTTGATGTGTTGAGGAGATTTGATCCACTTTCTTGATGAAGAATGAGAGCTCCAAGCCAAAAATCTACAAAAACCTAGCTAAGAACTCAAGATTGATGGATGGAAACAGCTAAATATTTTAGCATAATAACTTTGCATAATTTGTGGATGATAAAATGAGGATATGAGCTCTTTATTTATAGAATGTCAAGATGGATGAATGTCCAAATTTGAGCAATGTGGGACTAACATTCATCCAATGGAAAGATGTCACTTGTCAATCTATGAGTGGATGGAGGATGTGCAAGTTTTGAGGATTGTGCCAATAAATGCATATTTTTGAATTTCAAATTTGTTGAAATGACTTGTAAGAGGGAAAGGGAAAATGCAATAAATTCCACTTGGCTCAAGGAAAAGGACATGTAAGATGAAGTTATTGCCTTGTTGAATGTACATTTTGACTTGGAATTTTTGAATTCAAACTTGGAGAATATTCCAAAAGATGCCTTGTGAGAAAATAGAGATTTAATAAATGAATTAAATCTATTTTCATGTGCAACTTGCAAAATCTAGAGGATGGGACATGACAAGAAATTAAATTAATCAATGGTTAATTAATTTAATGAGAGATTAGATGATGTAACCTATTTGACTCAAATTTATGGATTTATTTCAATCAAATAAGAGAGGAATATGATAAGAGAATAATTAAATAAGGATTTTGATTTATTTAATTAAAAGAGATGATACTAAATTAAATCAAATAAGGTTTTAATTTATTTAATTTAATGGATGGACTTTAGAGATTTAATCAAATAAAATTGATTATTTAATTAAATGGGGATAATTACATTGGATTGATTTAATTAACAAAAGAGAGAGACTTAATTAGATAAAATGATTTATTTAATTAAGAGAGGAATGTTGATGAATTTAATCAAATAAGGGAATTTGATTAAATGGTTAGACCGAGGGATGATTCAGGATGAAACGATGTTAGTAGTCAGGATCAAATGCACAATGTCAACCGGTATATTTTACGTGTCTACAGTTACATATGTGTATGTATGTGTATATGAATGTATATACATACATATATATTTACATACGTGTAAGAACATATGCATTCATATACACATATGTACATAGGGTATAAAACCATTATATTTGACACCATTGCAGCGAGAGGTCTTGACAATGCACAAAGATATATATATATATGCATACACACACACACACATATATATATGCACACATACAAATGCATATGCATATATATATGTATGTATACATATCTATATATACTTGCATATATGCATGTCTCTGTGCACATATGTACATACACACACGCATACAAAAACACACACATATGTGTGTGTGTGTATATAAGATAGTGTTAAGTATCTAGGTAAACAAAAAACAACGACCCATAAAATCAATCCATGATTGTGAAGGACTGAAGAAGAAAGGCTAACCCATATTTATACTCACAAAAGCAACCTGAGAAAATGGTCAAACAACACAAAGAATACTTTTCTCAACAGAATTTAAACTTGAAAACTGAGAAATATCGAAAACACAAACTATTTTCATCATCATCTAATAAACTGAAATGCAACTAACTATTTAACTCGGCAACAGATGCAAACCCATAAAGAATAGCAAAGCATAGACATAAAGACATAAAAAACTGATAAAATCTCTTTCATAAACCCTACTTTCCCAAGAAATCCTAACCTATATACACATTCCCTCGCACAATTTGAGCAAGTTGACAAAGAGCACAAATAATACTTTCCTCAACAGAATTAGAACTTGAAAACCCAAAAATATTTAAAATAGGAACTATTCTCATCTTCATCGACTAAATTGAAATTCAATTAACTATTTAACTTAGCACAAATCCATAAAGAATAGAAAAGAATAGACATGTATGAAAATTAGAATAAATATTTCCATCTAAGTACAGTGTGCAAGAAATGTC
Source organism: Sequoia sempervirens (assembly GCA_007258455.2). Taxonomy (NCBI): domain Eukaryota; kingdom Viridiplantae; phylum Streptophyta; class Pinopsida; order Cupressales; family Cupressaceae; genus Sequoia; species Sequoia sempervirens. The sequence continues at coordinate 16,906 of VDFB02257965.1, read as the reverse complement.
ATATCTGATAGATTACAATGAAGAGTATAATGTATAATTGGTGTGAATCCAAACAATTTTATGTACATAGAGTCAATGAATTGGAAGTATGTGGAAATGATAGCTTGATTGTGATTATAGCTATGTGGATATCAATTAGCATCAACTGGGCCTCCTTATCAAACTTCACTGATATAGGTAACTGCATGAAGAGATTAAAGGTAGCAATTGGCTTATGATATTAATATGAAAGAATAAAACTTGCAAATATTAGAAAGAGAAATTATTTCATATAAAAGACAGCGAAAATGGGAAAATTGGTACAAGTATGCTTTTGGCCGCTCTCGAGAGAACAACAAGGATAGGAGCTTGATACCAAAATCCATTGATGGGGAGTGTGTTTGAGTCCATTAGAAGAGTTGTTAGTTGTCAGCAGCAAAAGAGCAAGCATTGATGAATTATGGTGTTAACTATGGAATTGAATAGGAAACAGTTAGTGATAAAGACAGTGAAAGAGGAAAAAGAAAAGAAAATGTAGAATACAATAGTGTAAATAATGTTAAAACTTACAAATGGCTTGTTCCTTGTTTTGAAAATGAAAGAAATTACGCTTGGCAGGAGACGCAGTTTTGATGTTGATTAATTTTCCTGAGCAAATGAATATACAATGTAGAGAATCAATGCGAACAAGATATAGAAACTTACAAACCACTTGTTTTTTTCCTTGAATATGGTGTTTAGTGTGCAACTCAAGAGGATACTATGAGTCATAAATATGCATGATGATAGAAATCATCCTTGCAAGGAGGCACAGTTTTCATCATGATCAATTTTCGTGAGAAAATGAATCAAAAATGCAAAAAATGAATATGAACAAGGTATGGGAACTTACAAATCAGTAGTTTTTGTCCTCAAACATGATATATATAAACCTTTTCAGAGGACATATATTTTGTAAAGATATGAAGCTATGACCAAGTCTTTATTTCTTATGATGCTGGTAGAGATAGATCTTGTCAACAGGCAGAGATGTCTGCCTCATCAAACAATCTAAGAAAGTGAATAAACAAAACCCAAATGACAATGCAGGAGTTTTTTTCCCAAGTTAGCTTGTTCTGAGAGCCAGTGAAAGAAAATGAATATACATTGCAAGTCATTGAAGTTTAAAGCAGAAGCCAATAACGACAGTTGCATTAGATTCTATTGACATTAAACAAAATTGGCACATTATATATGCATAAGTCTGTTATTAGAATGTTATGCATGCAGAGTAAGAGGAAATGTGAGAGGAAAGCCATATCAAAAAAGAATAAAAGCCATGGAACATTTCCAATATTAACGAGCACATTCCATCGTGGCATAATTATTTTGTGATATATTTAGTAATTATGATAGCAAAACTGTCTATTGGAAATAATTCACAAACGTTTTCATTATTTTGTATGGTTATGTCCTTGTACATACTCTAACTAGGGGTACGTGGCATTTAAAGCATTAGATTTCCATTTACTATTTGCATGTCCATGGACTGAGATGCAGTTCTTGTCGGCCTTGTTTGTTCATTTGTTTGGATTGTTTGATGAGATAAAGATTTGTGTATGTTAAAAGACTTTATGTCTACCATGTTGAAAGCAAGAAAGGTGATATTTGTAAGCACCTATATCTTTTACACTTTCATTTTCGAAATGTTTACTGGATAGGTTAGATTGTTTGATGGGAGTGAAATCAATACCATTTTGAAAAGATTTATGTCTAGCCTTCTGGCATTGAAGAATGAAGCATTTGTAGGTTGCTACATCATTTTCAATGCCATGGCATGTTCTTTTTGCATCTTTTCTTTTTATGAATCAATGCTTATTGTTTGGTATTTGTGAATGGATTTAGGCTTGTACTCTACTATGATGCAAGTGGAAAAGGTAGTGTTTGTAAGATACACTATCTTTTATGCTTTGATTTTTTCATTTGTCATTTGGTTTTCTTGGAATGTCCGATGAGGATGAAATCAATGCCTTTTGGGAGGGTCTATGTACTATGTGATTTTGCAATTGGGAAAACAAAGTCTTCATGAGTTCCTATATATACATTCACATTAGTGAGGATTGCATAATCTTGCAAGATTGAGGCAATAAAATTCAAATCTTTTGTTTGTGTCGGCACGCGTCCCCACAAAGAGTCTAGGGAAAAACATGGCTATAACATGCTTTGTTTCTTCATGTCTCTACTGCTCAATACAAATGTATAAAAAACTAGATAACGACGGTGTAGAAGACATATGAGCTTACAAATGCCTTGTTGTTCGCTCCCAATACAGTAGACATAGACCGTACCAACAGACAGCCACTCAATCATTTTACACCCAATGATTTTCTAGTTAGTTGGATGCAATTTGTATAATTGTGAAATGAATTCAAGTGCAACTGCATAGCATGCATGCAAATGAAATATTATTTCCATTCTTAATCATGAAAAACATATTGTCATACTAAGTTGTTCATGGTTTTTGGATTTGCAGAACAAGGTGTTGGGAAGTTCCTATCTATTTTACAGTGTTGTTTTACAACTTTTTGCATCTCTGCATTTTATGATTAATTTGCACTATGTGCACTCATGGTTTGCAACTTCATTTGAATTTATAAACAAATATTAAAATTATATCCAACTAATTGGAAAATATGTCAGTGTAAAATCATTGTATCCATGTGGTGTTGTTTGCAATTTGTGTGTAAAAGTCTATTTTCACTATTCTTTATGGGTTAGTGCCTATTGTTAGCTTAAATACTTAGGTGCAGTCCAATTTATTTTAACAAGATTAGAATAGTTTGTAATTTAAATAGTTCCTATTTTTCAAGTTCAAATTTTGTTGAGGGAAGTATTATTTTTGTTGTAGACACAATAGCCAAAAACCCATAATATGCAAACATGCCAAAAAGTGTACAATGACAGTGTAAATGATAGAGGAACTTACAGGCAGGTTGTTATTCAGTTGAAGTACAATGGACATAAACCCTGCAAGTAGACAAATACCTTACTTACATTAAATATTGTAAGCAGATGAATAAGCAATGCTGAAAAACTATAGTGCAATAGATATAGCAACTTAGAAATGCTTGGTCTATTGCCTAGACTATGAAAGGCATAAGTTTACTCAACAGACATAGGCTATGTTCTCCTGTAAGAATTAAAGCAAGTGTATGAAAAATGTAAACCATCCTTTTCTCAAAAGGCCACATACTTAATAGTAGGAGCCATTAACTATGCCTAGCCCTCATGACAATTATAGTGAGGCAATGACAGAAACAGATTTCATCAGCCTCAAACAATATGAAGAAATAAGTGCACAACCAAAGGAAATGGTGATGTAGTTGACATTGCAACTTACACATGTCTTGTTCTTCATGCCAAATCTAATATGAGCAAATAGAGGGAAAACACAAACAATTTTTTCATAACATATTTTAGAGTTGACAGTAAAAGGCATCAGTAAATTGCAAGTGCATATAAATGGAAGAAATGATAGTTAACAGATTTCAGTATCGATACAAAACATGTAAGAATCAAGGAAAAGAAAATGACCATGAATAGGCCATGAGAGACACTGATCCTACAAGAATCGCTTAGTTGCATTTGAACAAGGGACACAAACAATGTTGTTCTGAACAAACTGGAGACTTCTCATCATAAACTATTAATGAATTTCAAGAGCATATAAATTACAAAATAATGTCAACAGGCACCATCCTTGAAGATGGAAAGTATGTTATATTGAACACAGATTAAATTCAGTTACCTTAACTCTCTAATAGATTCAAGAAGCAAAGTCTTCAAATCCTATGTTGTGGCCATGATTTGTTCAAAACATCTCACAATGGCAAAATCATCTTTGCTTTCACTAGCTTTATCTTCGAACTTATACTGCATTAGTGGTTTGAAATGACTAGTGCTAGTAGCACCAGTTGGTCCAATAGAGAAACTATCATTTTATTAGATAAGTTGCAAAATAGTTGTGCCAGGAATCAATCGGTGTTCTTAATAGACTTTCTCAATGGGTTCAATAATGCTTCTAGCAGTGAAAGTATTTAAAAATTAGTGGTAATAGGAGGTCCATAAACAGCTAGCTCATCCCCTTCAAATGGAAAAGCTACATGCATTTTTGCATATATCAAAGATGGTTGATGGCTTTGCAGTTGCCATTTTGAATTTGCATGATGCAACATGAAGAATGATTAAAACTAAATTTCTAGTTATACATATAAAGAGTGATACCTTATACAAGACAAACAGAATAAGATATTTGCCTTTTTTTATATTGTTTGTCAATTGACTAGGCCATCTCTTGTTTTGCAAGAGAATCAGTTTGTGTTTTCTGAATTTCCCTGCAAATACATGGAATGAGATATTTGTGTCTTACTTTTTATAAAATTGTAAACGTTTTTCGTTGCAATGTTTGCATGGGATATAGTGACTTGATGTCTCCCACATGTGATAAAGCAGTGTAGACAAGCCCATGTCAACAAACATCCCACTATATACAGCATGCTTTAAAAATCATATTAATATTGTTTACTTTAGTAGAAATGTTGAGACTCTTCCCATCCCAACAGTGAGCAAAGGCACCATTGCTCACCCTGAACTTTGCAGAAGTTTTCATCAAATTTTGCTTCACCACCCTCCTTTCCATTGTGAATTTTATTTCCAATTTCATTCATGAAGAATTCCCCCAACTTGTTGATCCCATTCAAAGGCATAAGTTTGTCAAGTGTCGAGTAAAGCTTCAAATTTTTACTTAAGAAACAATTCGAAAACTCTAGTCTTGCCACATACAATGTGTTGAAAATCTTTTTGAAGTTATTCAAGGACGAAGTTCTAGAGAGTATAATGTCCAGTTTTGAATTAACCCTTTTGTATAAATTACGTATCTTTGATATGCTTTGATTTTGATGACCTTTGTCAATAACGTGCAAACATGCATTCTCTAAAAGCAGTTTTCTTTATAGCGGTCGATCAAAGATCTAGAATTCATGCAAAAGGCTTGATTCAAGATTGCACATTATACTTTGAGGAACTCTTTTCCACAAAAATCTCAGAGATTTTCAATGCATTCTACCTGCTAAGGCCTAATTCTGTCAATTGCTACTTGCAATGAAAAATGAAGCCAAGGAAAAAAATTAAAAATAGTAAAGAGGGTGGTGAAGCAAAATTTGATAACAATATTGTAAAGTTCTAGTTAATCACTAATGCATTTGTTCATTGACATGATAACAGTGTTATGAAAGAAATTGCAAACAAGCAACCAAGTACTCATATGTATAACTGCAGATATAAATGGAATATTTATTCAAACATGTCAACGTCAATTTGGGAGAATGTCAATGTTCCATGCCATAGTAAAAATATAGAAGCAGAACACAACAACAACTAAACAATCACAAACAATTACAAAAGGAATTTGACTCCACACATGAATATAATTGCAATTTAGCACACCTTCTAAATTAAAAGAGAATAATTTTGCTACAAGGAGAATAGGACACAACTATATAAACTAGGGATACAAAAAGGAACTGAACTTACAAATTTATGCCATAGCATGTTGGGAGCTCGATCTTTTATGCTCTAACATATGGAACAAATGGCCCGAATGATAGCTTCCACCTAGAAAAAAACAAAGGACCTATCAACCTTAAGAATAAATAGCAAATTTGTGTAACCATGTATTCCAATTTCCAATGTTCAGTATGAGCACTAGCTATAGACCAAGCATGTCAAATACTGTGGAAAATTCCAATAACCCAAAGACGCTTGTGCAAGGGAAAACATGTATATAGTAAAAAACATCGGAAAAGCATAAGCATTTCACAAATAGGCATGCGCTACAAGTGCACTTCAATTTAGTTCACGAAAATGGAAAATAAGTCAAAGTAATTGGAAAATTCATGGGTGCAAAATAATTAAGTGTGTGTGTTGAAAGGGTCTATGTCTATTATATTGGGAACGGAAAATGAGGCGTTTGTAAGCTCATATGTCTTTTACAGTGTCATTTTCTAGTTCTGCAGACATTTCTATTCTATTGAGAAATGCATTTGCATCTGGTACATGCAAGGCCTTATTTATTTTGAGTAGACTGAAATCCACTTGTCATTAGCGACTTATGGTATGCAGTTTAAAATCTGTCAACCAATGTAGTATTTTCATTGTTTTTTCATTTGCTCAAAACCACAACAAATGAGACATATCTTGTACAAATAGACATCCTTCAATGCCTATCACTCTCTCATGAACACACAATAGATTGAATTATATATATATAGATGCACGTAGATATATATATACATAGGCATATATATGTATGTACAAACCTAGTTATATGCAGAAACAGGTGCACATACATATGTACGTCTATATATATATATGAGCATATATGAAGACATACATATATGGAAATACTTAGATCTAATTTTCTTTTTTGTTTAACATATTCAAATGTAGTGGCAATGACTACATGCGCAGGAAATATTACTTCCACTCTTGATCATGAACACTACATTATCATGTGAAATCTTCATGAAGAAGAATACATGCCAACATACAAGTGTATCAACAAACTCATCAAGTATTTCCAATGGAAAAGCTCACTACAATAATTATTATTATTATAAAAAATCAAGAGAGGAGAAAAGAAGGAGGAAAATACCAATGGTCTGAATGAAAATGAAGTCAAATGGACTTTGTATAAACACTTGTATTAATAAAATGTTTGTATGAAACATAGGATAAATATGCTCGACTAAGTAGAGTGTATCAGGAATATATCTGATAGATGACAATAAATAACGTAATGTATAATTTATCAATTGATCCAAATAGTTTTATGTACATAGAATCAATCAATTTCATGTATGTAGAAATGATAATTTCATTGTGGTTATAGGTGCATGAATATCAATTGGCTCCGACTGAGCCTCCCTATCAAACTTTATTGATATAAGTAACTATATACAGAGATTAAATATGGCAATTAGGCTATACAAGTAAGAGTTGAAAGCATAAAACATGTAAATATTAGAAAGAGGAATTGTTTAATATAGAAAAAATCCAAAATGAGTAAATAATATAGCTTATGTTGACGGGAATATTTAGAAAGCGATTTTTTTTTCCTGTTTTTGCAATCTTGTGATTCACGTATGTAACTTTCTTCGTGGTTTTGGTATTTTCCAAATATTTTAAATAATTATTATTATTGTAGGGAGCTTTGCTATTGGAAATATTTCATAAGCTTGTTTGTATAGTCATGACTTGCCATGGACTCATTGTGGGGACATGTGGCGCCTTGAGCAATACATTTACATTTACTATTTGTGTCTTCTCATTTATTGTGAGTAGGTTGGAGTGCAGTCGTCATTAGTGTGTTTTGGTGTGAAGATTTAACACTGTCAAGTGAATTGTTTCCCGCATTGTTTTTTCATTAGGTCATGTTGATTGATGAGGCTGAATATTGTGCCTATTATGAGGATTTTCATCTACTTTGTTAGAAGCAAGAAAAGTGGCCTTCGCAATTTGTTTTGTTTCCCTGCTGGTTTTCCTAGATTGCAAGAAAGAAAGATGGCCTTTGTAAGTTCCTAAATCGAAGTTCAAGGTCCATTCAATGCTCAAAATTCTCGCATCCCAAGTGTTTATTTGTTTATGCAGCCATATTGGTTTGGCTATGCATTGAAGAGGCTTCTTTTCACCAAATAATTTTTAGTATTAAACCATGTCACATACACTGGTTATTTATCAAGTATAATGATACATAGTTTAATACTTAAATGCTCTTTTGAAAAAGAAGTCTCTTCAATGCTATAACCTCCAATGTCACTAAAAATTTGTGTCCTTTAATATGTAAATGTTGTTGCCAATATATGCACATTGCTATATAATTTTTTTGGTATCAAATAGCTTCATTTTTTGGTTTATTAAATGGATATGTTTAGGGGCCTTCTTAGGAATATGATGTACATGTTCGCACTATGATGCAGTTGTTTCTTAATGTAAGTCTACTTAATTATATTGAAATTATTCAAGTTAATTGTATATCCATGAAACACCAATAGCTAATCAAACATGCTCACCTGTTGAAGATAAATGTAATGAAATCACCGTCAATATGTCTGGAAGATAAGTTGCATTGTTAGTAGTTCCTGCCTTGCCTAATTGGAAATTCTCATACATAATTGCCTAGATTTTATTTACTATTAAGATTGGTGCGTGCCTTAATACTAGAAGCAATAGTTTTCTTGTAGAAGGTAGGCAACAAATGTAGCTAGTAATGTCAAAATCACTTCAAACAAATAGGATTTTGATGTTGTGATTCTAGCTACCTTTCCGAATAGCAATTTCCCAGCATTTGAAGAAATAACAACAGCAACATTCCCATAATCATTATCGCCAAAACAGGAACACCTGCGAAGATATCGCCGAAAGCCAGAGAAGATTAAAATCACATTTGGAATAATTACTACTACAATTGGCATAGACCATATAAACTACATTAGGAAAGATCTAAATACTACACATGCATAACACAAAATAAATATCAAATTTATTCAAATCATGAAGCACAAACTAAAAATAGAGATGGGGTGTGAACTAGCACCACATTGATGTCTCTCAACAAGATGCAATGTCTTGTTGCTCAGCCTATAGCATTGTAATACCATATCCACGGTCCTATAAATAGCACAAGAATACTACATAAGTGAAAATGGAAAAAGACATTGCATTGTTTATTGTGGATTCAATTTCAATTCCTATATCTCGCACAATCCAAGGAACATTCAGAAATGAATATATAAGACAGAATAGTTAAAACATTACTCACTTCCTAGTTCATCTTTTCAATGCTTGTCTCTACTTCGTCAACAACACATGTTGTGATAGCCCCAAATCTGTGTGCATTTTCAGTTTGTTTGTCTACGATTAGCTTCAAAGTTGCTCCTAAAGGAGGTCACAAACATACACTATAATGCTTTAATTGTTACTGTTTACTTTCTCTAAGAAAAATGACATTGCAATTTTCCCGACAAACAATGTATGATGTTCATGATGCATATAATGAAAATAATACCCAGACATTTCATCAATATATCTAGTTTTCTATGTATTGTTTCTTAGACGATCCAGGTCATACCTTCTCACATTGTTATTGGCATAGATCCCTACAAGACCAATGACCACTGGAAAACACAAAATATTTACAAAATGTAAAAACCACGAGGGGAATTACATCCACCAATCACAAAATCACAAAAACAGGAAAATAAATTCACCTTTTCCAAATACACGCCTGAACATAAGCTATACTCTAGCTTTATGTTCCAGCACCATTCCCAAAGCACAATTTTAATATGCAAGATTGAGGTGATACACATACATATGTATATATATACAAACTTTTTTGTATCAACAACCACATACATATAGATACACATACAAATATATATATACGTAGACATATATATGTGTATACATACCTCATTATATGCACAAAGAGGTGCACTCACATATACACATTTACATATCTATACATATATGCATACATGTACACACATAAGCATATATGAAGTCAAAGAGGAGAGAGAAAGTAAAAACTAGAGCACAACAGTGTAAATCATGTTCAAACTTAGACATGACTTGTTTTTTTGTTTTGAACATCATAGAAATAACCCCTCACAAGACACAGTTTTTATATTGATTGGTTTTCCTAAGAAAATGAAAGAACAATGTAAAACAATAGAACTTACAAATCACTTGTTTTAGGCTTTGAATATGACATATATATAGGCACACAAATATAATTATATATATACATATATATATATACAAAAATACATACATACATGCATACATTTATACATATATATGCACGAACATATACCTATACAATTTCACACACGTATATATATACATACATACAAATATATATGTATATATATATATGCATGTGTATATTCTTATATATATACTTGCATATATATATATATATATATATATATATATATATATATATATATATATATATGTCTTTGTGTGCACATATGCACATACACACATACATATAAAAACATACATATGTGTATATATGCATTTATATACATTTATATATATACGTATATATGTATATAGGTAAGATCCTTTCTCCTTCACATGCATAGCAAGATGTCATTACAATAAAATTGCATTTTACGCTCCATTTTTGTGAACTATAAATTGCAACTGTAGAATACGAACAGAGGGAAAACAACACACCATATGTCAATGACCGGGCATTTTTCAGGTGGAAAACATAAATGTCATTTTAACAGTTCCAAATAGACACCATTGGAAGATGTCTTATTTGTACAAAATATTCATGACATGCATCATTTGAAATGTCAATCACATATCAATTATATCATGTATAGATAGACATCTTCCAATATCTATCACTCTTCCATGCACAGACAATTCAACTCAACTGAAGTGATAGACAATGCAAAAAAAAAATCAATTTGCATAGGAAAAACAAGTTGCACACAAAAACTGTCATGACTTTCGTTAAAGCCTTAACCGCCCCAGCCATGGTATACACAAAGTTTGCACATGCAATTGAAACTTTCAAGCACATTCTTTGTTGATAGATTTTATGATGAGCATCAAGTCCACATCTGTTGTGAGAGAGAAGAATTTACAAATGCAGCCTTTTTTGATAGATTGATTGATGACAGTGAAATCTATGCCTCTTGATAGAATTCAATCATTACTATTGGATAAATCTACATTAATGAATTAGGGTGCTAAGTATTTAGCTCAACAATAGACACTAACCATAGAAGCAACCAATGAAAGCGAAGAATATACATTAACACACAAAATGCAGGCACACATGTATATATATATATGCATCGACATGTACATATACATGCATACATTTAACTATGTACATATATGTATATGTACATACATATATATATATATATATATATATATATATATGCATACACACATATATATGTATAAACTGTTGGCAACACAAGGGTAGACAACTAAGAGGGGGGTGAATTAGTTGTCACATAATTTAAAAATTATTCAACTCATTAACATTATTCTCTGATCTGATTAATAACCATGAAAGCATAAATCATCAACACATCAGAAACACACATAACACCAAGACTTTTTATGTGGAAACCCTGTTAGGGGAAAAACCACGGTGGAGGTTAGTCCACAAGATTATACCCTGTTAAAAGTATAAGAAATGAAAATATGGGGAATGCACTTGCATTTAGGCACACTACCTAGAGCTCACTGCTCAATTACAACATGGCTAACTGCCCAAAGGAAGACACACTGTCTTATAGAAAGAATCAGATTACATCCATAGGGATTTGAACTGATAGAATAGCATCTGCTAATGTGTGATCACAGTTTTGGTTAAGTGCATGAACAATTCTTTACTCTTCTTCACTCTTCTTCACACTCTGCTTTGCCTTTGAATGATTTAGATCAATATTCGCACATATACACATAGAATCACACCTCAATTCAAATAAACAATCTCTCTTATATATCCGCAACAAGAAATTTCATCCCTACATGTCAGCTTCAACAAAATAATAAAATGAATATAAACTGTCGGCCCAAAATACTAAATATTATTAATGTGAATCAACCAAGGTCAGCCACAACTTAGTGAAGACCCAAATCAACATCTCCAACACAAAAACACTTCAATTAATTACTCCTCAAAGATCAACAATACGCTACAACCACCATGTCGGCCAAGAACAAGAAAAACATGAACACACGAGAGAAAATTGCCAACCAAAAGCACAAAGATCAATGTGGATGTGCAACAAAGATAGATCATGATCTATAAACATCCACAAACATCATGAATCACCAGAGAAGCATCCGCGGAAACTAAGCTAACTGAAATTGCATCATCTTCAATCAAAAACACCAACTAAAGCAACAGAAAAACTATCAAAATGTAAATCTTCATAACTCAATCAAATCTTCACACGGATCTCTAAAAATTGACGTGGATAAACTAGATACACTTAGCAACAAACCCTTTATTCCACAACCTATGATCATCAATGTACAGAACTTTCCAACATACTGAACTTCACTTCACCACTGACAACCTGCAACTCATCTCATTACAATTTTCTCAATATCCTCGACATATACAGCTTCTAATGAATTAATGCTAATAGTGTTGACATCAATGACAACCACATATCAGCAACACAACCAAAATATCCAACAATCTCCCCCTTTGGAATTGATGGCAACACATGATGTGAAAAACACCATCAACGCAGCTAACTCTTGACACTTACTCCCCCTTAGGTTCTGACTCATTTTCTCCTCAACTTTTTCACATGATCTTCTTTCCCAAAAAAAATTTCACATGGTCTTCTCCCCCTTTGACATCAATGAAAAAGATTTCTTCTATACAAGCTTTGAACCACATATCTAAGCATCTAAACATCTGACTACTCCCCCTAAGTAGCAACCACCACAACATCAATCTGGATCAAGATATGACTCTGAAATGCACAGACTAATGCAATGCAATGCATCCTTAGTTCTGATTAGGAGGGATAATCACCCCTAAATTCCCTCTGAGATACTCAAAATTATCCTTAGGCAACGACTTGGTAAAGATGTCTGCAATCTGCTCCTTAGTAGGCACATACTCCAGTCTGACTTCCTTTTCACTCACCTTTTCTCTCAAAAAGTGAAACTTAATAGATATATTCTTTGTCTTTGAATGTAGCACCGGATTCTTAGATATGTTAATAGCACTTGAATTATCACATAATATAGCAATAGGCTCATTATACACAACTCTGATATCCTTCAACATTTGTTTCATCCACAGGACTTGAGTACAATTGTTAGCAGCAGCAATGTATTCAGCCTCTGCAGTAGATAAGGAAATGGAATTTTGCTTCTTACTTAACTATGAAATCAACTTCTCACCCAAGAAAAATGCTCCCCCACTAGTAATTTTCCTGTCATTTACATCTCCTTCCCAATCATTATCAATAAAGGCACTCAGATTAAGATCATCATCTTTAGGATACCATAGGCCAAAGTCAACTGTTCCCTTCAAGTATCTAAAAATTCTCTTCACAGCAGTCACATGAGATTCCTTCGGATCAGCTTGAAATATTGCAAAAATACATACAACATTCATGATATCAAGCCTAGTTTGAGTTAAATACAACAATCCACCAATTATTGATCTATATCTAGTCTAATTTTCCTTCGGAGAATCATCTTATGTTGTCAACTTGCATCCGGTCACCATGGGTGTACTGACTAGCTTTGAATCTTCCATACCGAACTTCTTTAGCAATTCCTTCACATACTTAGACTGAGATATAAAAAATCCCTTTATCTAGCTGAGTAATTTGCAATCCCAAAAATAATTTCATCTCACCAATCATTAACATTTCAAATTCACTCTTCATCTCATTAGAAAACTTCATGCACAAACCATCATCTCCTCCAAAAATGATATCATCAACAAAGACTTCAACAATCAAATCTTTATTACCATTCTTGAAATACAGATTACTATCAGTAGTACCTTTGTTAAATCCAAGCTTCAACAAATACTTGTCTAATCTAGCATACCAGGCTCTAGGGGCTTGCTTGAGTTCATACAATGCTTTCTTCAACCAACACACCATATCTCCCTTATCAGTCAACTGAAATCCATCAAGTTGCTCAACATACACCTCTTCTTCCAATTCACCATTTAGAAAAGATGACTTGACATTCATCTGATAAACCTTGTAGTTCTTGTAGGCAACATAGGCAAGAAATAATCTTACAGCTTCACTTCTAGCAACAGGGGAAAAAGTCTCTTCAAAATAAATTCCTTCCATCTATGAATATCCTTTGCATACCAGTCTTTCTTTGTTTCTAACCACTTCTCCTTGCTCATTCAGTTTGTTTCTAAAGACCTATTTAGTTCCAATGACATTCTTATCCTTAGGTATGGGAACAAGAATCCATTTATCATTCTTCTCAATCTATTTTAGTTTCTCTTTCATTGCTTCAACCCAATGCTCATCTCTACATGCTTCATTCGCACTAGTAGGCTCGGTCTTTGAAATCAAGCAATATTCTTCTACAATATTTCTCCTAGTCTGGACACCTTTGTTCTTATCACTTATAATCTAATAATTTGAATGATTCAATCTTACATACCTCAAAGTCTTCTTAGGTTGTTCTTCAACTTCAGGCTCTTGTGTTCTCTCTTCTGCAACTTCACTGGTTTCTTCTTCCTCTTGATTTTCCTAATCCACCAAAATGATTTGTACTTGATTTGTAGTCTAAACTTTTTTTCCTTTGTTTGTACTAACATTCTGATCATCAGAATCATATCCATGGGTTCTGGATCATGTACCTAAGTCTTCATCAATCTTGACATTTGCACTTTCAACCATTTTCCTATATCTTTTATTGTAACACCGGTAGGCCTTGCTATTAGTAGAATAACCCAGAAAGATACCTTTATCACTCCTAGCATCAAACTTTCCTATGTCTTCATCTCTCTTAATATAACATTTGCTTCCAAATATCTTGAAATATCTAACAGTAGGATTTTGACCAGTCCATAGCTCAAAAGGGGTCTTACCAGTATCACCTTTGATTTGTACTCGGTTGAGTGTGTACATAGCAGTACTCATAGCTTCTCTCCAGTAGATATGAGGGACATTTCCTTCCAACATCATAGTTCTAGCAGCATCTTCAATTGTTTTGTTCTTCCTTTCCACAACTCCATTTTGTTGAGGGGTCCGCGGTGCAGATAATTGTCTCTTTATTCCATGTTCTTTACAAAAGAATTAAATTCACCAAAAGTGAATTCACCACCTCTATCTGATCTCAAGGTAAGTGCACCAAGATGGTTCCCAAAAGGGGGCTTAAGTGGCCACTTTTTTTCTGAAATCAGGAAATACTGACCTTGGACATGAAATTGAGGATAGTTACACTCAAAATTTTGAGATGGAACAAAAACAAGGATCGAAGTGCTCCGAGTCTACTTTCTAAACTACTAATTTATTTTGAAAATGGTTGAGATTAAGGGGTTCAAAATAGGGATGTACACAAATTGGTTATTTTTGTCAGAAAACATAACATAGCAACTCTTGTACGACCTAGCACGGTGAACTTTTTTGTAGTATTTTTAAAATCACAATGGTCAAAAGTTAGCTAACAGTATCTAGTTGATGCATGATTTTTCTGATAATTTTTTAATGAATATTTGATTTTTTACTAATTTTCTAAGTGGGCACTTCCTGAAAAGCAGAATTTTGGCCATGCTCCCCCTAAAATTTTTGAAGGTAATTGATTTTTTTTTATTTTTTTTTAAATGTAGAATAGAGTCTAGTTTCTAAAATATGTAATTTATTTGAAATTTTGATGAACGGTTAATTTATAACGAAAAAAAAACCAAACACTGCTTTTTGGAAAAAGAGACATACAAACAAAAGAAATTATGGATGAAAGGCACATTGTTAAAAAGTGAAAAAAATTACATCGTTGGATAGCTAAGAGAGAACCTAACATTACCCATGTGTTTGCTTTTGTCGATATTGAACCAGATGCAATCCTAATGGTGAGCACAAACCTGATTATGTGAAAAATTTGTAGAATTTGCAAAAATATGTCTCTGGTCATTGGGAATGCCCTCCAAGCCTCTGGGTTGGTATTCCAAGGCAACTACCAATGCTAAGGCTCGGGGATTCCCAAAGCAAAATATAACATGCTAGCATTATAACGCGAGCGCGTTATTTCCTAGTTTTGATCTCATTATGTTTCATCGATATGCATCCTTTTGCCTCTTGCATGTAGCTGTAGTATTCTATTTGTTATGCTGAAACCAAAGAAAATCCTCCTGTCCCAATGTGTTTCGCTATGACCTCATGGAGTCGGGGAAACATCATGTAGATAACACTTCATTATACCGAGAGTCACCCCAAACGCCATCTCCCAGTCGCTGAGACATAAGAAATTTTCTTACTGAAACGTGCTTCCTTGCTTCATCCGTTTCGCTATAACCTTGAGATATCAAAGAGACATCTCACATATTAGACTTTGCCTTTACCGAAAATCTTCATTCATCATGAGTCGCTTTGAAAAATTGGTTCTCTCGCCGATGTATTCTTTTATCTTATGTGGGTCACGTAACATACCGACATCGGGGAGACCTCATACAGAATGCACTTTGTTTTACCAAAAGACTTTATCCATCTTGTGTACGCTGAGACAATCCAATTTTCATCCCGACAAAGTCCTCATTGTGTTATCGGCGAGACCGGAGGTCACTCACCGAGACATTACTTTGAAAGCCTCAACTCTTACCGATATGCATCCTCCCACCACCAGTCAGTGTGACAATGTATATTCGCTATGACCTCACACCAGAAGCAATATGTTTGGCCGAAGAAACCATCCATGTGTTGTTCGGTAAGACTCTCCTCGAGAACATGCTAACGAAAACCCCGTGTCGACAAGACATAACAACCTCGCCGAGATCACACTACGATATCGCCAAGCTCTCGCCGATGAACCTCCACATGCATTAGTGGGGGAGACAATTCAAAATCGATGAGACACTATCCCGACGACCAAACTCCTGTCAATAGGTTCCTCCTCGGTTGCCGAAACCACGTGAAAGTCATGCCGATAGAAACCTACAGGTGAATTTCGATCGCTGTAACAATGAACAAGTCTTTCCGATCACCTGCTGCAAACATATGTTGCAAACATATGTTAACACACAAGCAACATGGGTTGGGGAGACCTAGATAGACCTATGCCAATATGGACCACAACATGAAATTTTATGGGGTCACATGGGTAAAAATATCATAAAATGAGGAAA
>VDFB02257964.1:0-68335 GCA_007258455.2 Sequoia sempervirens | reverse complement strand
TTAGGTTTATTAGATTGCACCTAACAAGAATAATTCAAACTCTACTTAGTTATATTTTTCAATAGAAGTCACTCCATATTACGCATGAAAAATTCCAAAGATTAAGGTGAATATGTTTAACATACAATTTTTTAGTATTATTTGAATGCCAACTAATATATTATCCTAACAAGGGCATATAAAATGTATACTTGTAAATACATATTTCTTGAAGTAAGAAATGAAACACATGAGATCATTTGAGTTAATCCAATAAGGAATGTCTTATACTAATTTCTCAAAAGGAAAATATGAAAATATAATAAAATATATATTTAACATGTGCTCATAATACTTTTCTATTTCCTCAAAAAGGTTTCTTACACCTCAAAGATTTTCTAATCCCTTGTACAAAGAATGCACATTTTAATTATAGTAAAGTTACAATGCTCATCTCGCTTGGATGATTGACATTTGTCTCTTCCCATTACAATCTAAAAATTGTTAAGTAGCTACCACTTTTAAAAGTGATTCTTGGGCCTTGGATTTACATAAATTATGGATTAGTTAAATCAAGGAGCATAGTATCGGACAGAGATACAAAGTTTTTAGGGAATTTTTGGAGAACCCTTTGGAAAAAGTTGGGAACACGTCTTAGTTTCAGCTCAGCCTAGGTATCACCCCCAAACGGATGGCCAAACTGAGGTAGTAAATAGAAGAGTCTCGGTGATGTGTTGAGGTGCCTTGTTGGGAAAACACCTAGTAATTGGGATATGGCTCTAGCCCAAGCTGAGTTTGCTTTTAATGATTCTCCAAACAGAAGTACAGGTTTCAGTCCTTTTTATATTTTTTATGGCATGCATCCTAGGGGTGTCTTGGAACTTAGAAGTCTTGTAACAGGGAGAAAAGAAGTGCAGATGGTGAAGATTTTGCCAAAGTCATTCATGACCTTCATAAGGAGGTTAAGTTGAATATTGAAGGAAACAATCAACAATACAAACAGTATGTTGATAAGAAGCGAGGAGAGGTTCATTTTCAGGTGGGTGATCTTGTATTAGCTCATCTTAGGAGAAAAAGAAGAAAATCGATCCTAACAAGATTCTACGAAAGTTTTCAGTGAATGCCTACTAGATTAACCTTCCTCTAGGCTTGGGGATTTCACCTATCTTCAATGTAGCAGATTTGTTTCCATGCAAAGGTGCTATAGATGAAGAAAGAACGGAGTTAGAGTTGAAATCTATTGAAGACCAACATGTGACCAAATCAATTCCATTGGAAATTGAATGCATTCTAGATAAACATCTGTTGAGACAGATCCACGGCAAATAGTATTTCAAGTACTTGGTGAAGTGGCGCAATCATCCTTTGAAGGATGCTTCCTGATTGTCCGCACTTGAAATCTCCAAATATGAACATTCCATAGATGACCTCATGAACAAGAGTTCATGATTTTTTTTTACCGGGGAGCCTGATGGAGGGGCATCGTTCCAGTTTTGGTTTTGCATTTTCAGTTTTTGTTTCCCGGTTCCTTATTCCTTCTATCCCTGTGACATGTGGCGAGTTCTGTGACAGTTGGAGTGAGAATTCTGCCAAAAAGAAGAGGGAGACCGACGGTTCTTTTATTTGGAAGAAACCGGTTCAGCAGTGGAGAGGGCGAACTGTTCTTGGCAACAAAGAAAAAGACACGATGGGGAGAGTGTGAGGGGAGAGGAAATGACAGGAGAAAGACCCCGATCTGTTGCGTGGTAGAAGATAACGAGAACAGAGCATAAGGGAAAAGAACAGGGCGAAGGATTGATCGATTGGGGTTGACTGTCATTGTAATCAGTCGATTGGCTGAGGATTGATCATCTTTGTACTCAGTTTTTTCGCATAGATTTAAATACATTAAAACTCTATTTCCTTTCAATGGTGCTTGTAAGCTTTGAATCCTATTACTTGAATGAGGAATGAATTTACAAGTTTCCTGTCGCCCTTGTCTATGGATCGATCAAATTGTTCGAACCATCATAAAACTCTGTTTCCTTTCAATGGTGCTTGTAAGCTTTGAATCCTATTACTTGAATGAGGAATGAGTTTGCAAGGTTCCTGTCGCCCTTGTCTATGGATCGATCAAATTGTTTGAACCATCATAATGGAGGAAACTTCATTGGTTTTTGATAACTGTTGCAAATTCCTGTATCTTAATATTGCAGTATTGCAGATTGTCTGAAATTAAACAAGGTTGCTATTATTTCCTTTGAATTTACTTATTACATGTTAGATTAAAAAATCAACCAAAATCTAATCACATTTAAGCTACACCCCTCTAGAAAAAATCATCTAAACAACAAAAAAATACTTAAATAGTTCCTAAAACAACTTCACCAAATACTTTCAAAAGTTATTACTATTTGGTAAACATTATTTATAAAATTTCTATAAAACCATATATTAGGAAAAAATAGACTATAAAAGGTTATATGTTTTGTATGATGTATGTGTACACCATTATTTAATACTGAATGTCTCAAGCTATTATTTGAGAAAAACTTAACATATATAAAGAAAAATATTCAAACATAGCGCTCCATATAAGAATCCATGGTTGTGTATTTGACTTCTGGATAAAGTTCACTAGCTTCAGTAGCATTGGGTCCAATTTCAAAATTGTAAAGATCCCCTCTAATAAAAATTTGATAGAGATGACCTCGTTTCATCTGCTCCAAATAAGATTCACCTAAAATTAAACAAAAACATGAGTTAATAAAAATTTAACTATGAACATAAAAATTGCACAACAATATAAAAAATCTATGACCTCATAAAACTTCTCCTTTCCTAGGAAACAAAATCAATATCAAAGAGGTTAAAGGGAACTTTTTTGAAATTTTGGTCAATGTTAATTATGATTTTTTTTTCAAATTTTTACATGAGTAAGAAACAAAAAAATATTTTCTTGGCTTCCATGATGAACGTGGGAAACACAATGAATCTTCTTTTAGATATATTTTGTTTGAATCCAAAGTGAATACTTCTCTGAAGGAAGTAGAGGTTCTCATGGTAATAACTACTAAGAAAATCTAAATTTTAAGATTTTGGAAAATGCATACATGCGTGAAGGATATCAAGGAGAATACAATAATTTATATCTCTTCTCTCTATAATAAAATATTGGCTTTGTTCCTTTGAGTGCAACTATTATAGAGGAATTAAATCTATGGGCTTGGAAGAACTAGAAGATGCATCCATGAAAATGATATGTGCACCTATGTAAAAGGATATTTCGTAGAGATCTTTGCTAGTAAATATTGATTTAAAAATAATTTTTGGATGATGGTCATACTCTTTATAAATGCTAACCTTTTTTATGAAATATTGGTTCCTAAGTTTTAATCCTCTAAATAATTTGTCATCAGTAGCCTTGTATACATATCAAAATATATTCTTTGTCTTAAAAAAATATAGTTGTACTATACTTTTGGATCCATTGGAAATTCAATTAGTGATGCTATTGAAGCATCAAAACTACATTTTGATAAAATATTCACAAATTATTTATGGATCTATGCTAAACAAGACATCAAAAAATCCATAGAATTGTCACTTTAAGAGATAAAAATTAAGATAAATAAACTAATTAGATTATGATTACATACATTTTTATATAAACAACATGCTTTGGTACCATATTTGAAAAGTTTTGAAACCTTTTAGAAATGGAACATGGACTATCATGCCATATGAGAAGCACAAGAATTCATAATCTACCCTATAAAAGTAATCACTATAAATACAAACCAATAATTATAAATTTATTTAGAAAATGAGAAAGCACATAATATCGTTACATTAGTAATTTTTTCTTATGTAAATTATCTCATAAAAATTTTCTTTACACTTTCATGTGTACTCATATTCTCATATATGTACATTTATAAATGGAAGAATCCCTAATTTATAAAATGTGCATATGCTTTTAAAAAATATTAAAATAATTTTGTAAATAATATGCATTATAAAAATTAAAAATAGATTATATATATGCAAATGGATTAATTTTTCATAATTTTAGTTAAGAGAAGTATTTTTAATTCATTGTAAATATTTAAAACATGTAACTAGATGTCTCTTAATAAAATTCTTAGACTTCATCTCTTTTCTCTCTTTTTATTTGTTTAAAATAGAAAATATACCTTATTCAAATACTAAAGGTTTACCTTCCATAATTAGAAGTTGGTCCTCAGAAATGTAGATTTTATCTAGCTTCAGTCCTGACAATCTCTCCCATATTTCTACAACTTCATTTTGTGAAAGTATATTCTTTGGTGGTCTAATAAACATAGACTTGTTGAGGGTACGAGGGTCATCAATCGATTTGACTATGTATGTTGCACCATCATCTTCATCCACATAAATACCTGCAAATATAGTATGTATAAAAAATAAATATGAGTCTTCCTCGCTATCTTTGTTTGAATAAATCATTCATTCCAAGAGGTATTACCTTTAACATTTCCATCTCCATAGATGAGGACTTTATCTCGAGCAGGCATCATGGGGGCATTCTTTAGCAATTGTCCTAAACCTCCAGCAAAGAACCCAGCAAACATATTTGCAGACACATATGTGTACGGAATGGTTGTTGCTTCAATGGCACGTCGAACCTTTCTCTTATCAATGAATATACTATTTCCAGGATGCAATGCATGCTCCATAACATCTGGATCCATCCCAAACTCTGAAGGAAGAAATCTCTATTTTTTCCAAGAAATCATAATATCACGCGATTCATTAGGAGTTATACTTTAACAAATGTATATGAACATTAGCTAACTCAATAATCTTACCCAGCTAGTTGTCTTTGGTAACAAAATTATCATGATTTTTTAAAAAAATTAGTTAACTTGGTCTCAATTGAGAGGCTAGATATGCTTGATAACAACCATCTGAGTAGTGAAAAAACATAAAGAATGGGGATCTTAAGTAGCTTGCAACTACTAAATTTGTCCCTAAATAAATTATAAGGAAATATATGCACATCTCTTGGAAAATTTCAATGTTGGAGTAGTTGGACTTGCTAATTCCATAGGCTACCCTTGACAATATTGCAAAACAATGAGATAAATTTAGCACCTCCTACTAAATCAGTGGTGACAAGGTAAAAATTTGTAGATGAATGTTTCATTGATTGCATTGGCCTTAGGAATAGGGGCTAGATTTGACTTGTAGTATGCATATTATTGTTTGTTGAGACATATTTAGGGGTCTTATGTTTTCTTTTGAAATAATATATTCCTATAAACTCCATCAATCTACAAGATTAGATTCTAACAAAGAAAATTAACTACTTCCATGTTATTCTCCTTAAATAACTCCCTATATCTCATATATAATTTTCCTTTTACATCTTGATGGGGGGTTTTCTTTAATCCAAAATAATTTTGAACAAATATCTTTTTCACAAAGGAAAAAAATTATATATATAGCATTTTACATTTTTCTTTTAAATCACTTTTAGTTTAGATGAAACAATTATATATTTGGATAATTTCATGTCTTTATTTATGATGGGTTTATTATGTAGATTTAATTCCATTAAGTGTGTACAAGAATACTAGTTGTAATAGCTTCCACAATGAATTGCTAATATATGTGTATGTACTTATGTACATAAGTACATACATATATACATACATATAATTATTGGAATGTAATGATTGGGCTATAGAGGTTTAGATCTTAACAAATACAAAAAAATAGATTTATTTGGAAAAATAATGATTTTATTTATAAATATTATCTTAATACTAAATATTTTTCCAAATTATATGTTGAATGTAATGTTTTGATATTCTAATTCTAATTAAATTTATGATAAGATAACACAATTACTTATCATTGATATTCTTTAAATTATAAAATGATATTTAAAAATACCATGCATAATCCACCAAATATATAAATATACTCTATAAATAAATAGAAATTTTCTTAAATCATATCAACTAATTTATTATAAAATAAATTTGATATGCAAACTAAATATTTATATATATTCTTAAAATTTTCTAACTATAAAATCTTATACTTTTATTTGTTGCTTTTTATATTACACCCTTACAACCTAAGCAATATTAAGCAATTCTCTCCTCCTTTCATTATCTTATTCATAATGCCATGATCTTTTGTCTATCTACTTTTGCCTGGATATAGATAAAATCCTCTTACCTTAATATTACCAGCTTCTTTAATGGCCTCCACTAGTTTGAGCTGATCAAGTATATGATGGTCCACCACACCTCCTCCAATAGCACTGATGACAACATCAACTTGTTTCAGAGCATTCACAAGGCCTTGGTGATCATCCAATGAAGCCTGCACAATACCATGAAATTGAATTGCAAATCTTCCAAAGTTAAAGAGCAGGATCTGATACCATCTACACTAAACTTCCACATTTAAAGAGCAGGATCTGATACCATCTACACTAAACTTAAATTTGTTGTCTTTACCTCAACAAGTTTGGCCCCAAGCTGTTTGAAGGATAACAGCATCTGCACTTTGTCAATGTCAGACACCACTTCTGGTCTGAACAAAACATAAGTAGGATGGCCAAGTGCTAAACTGGCCTTGACAATTCTTTTACCTATATAACCAGTACCCCCCACTATTAGAACTCTGCTCTTCTTATCCATACTATATGAACTCTGCTCTTCTGTTCCTTATTCTTTTGTTGCAGAGACACCTGTAATGGAGTTTCTGGGCTTGACAGCCAAGCAAAACTTATCAGCTGTTTGCCTTAACACAGATCTTAATTATAATATTCATAAATTAAGATCCCAGTTTAGGTTGTGTCATGATGAATGCATAAATGATCCATTTATAGCCTGAGAACCTCTAAACAAATCATGTAGAAAATGATTTATTGATTTATATAATATTAATCTTGCTTCGACCTTACATGACAAAAGCTGTTCATCACACAAGTATATTCACGTGAAAAGAGTGGTTGGGCATTGCATTGTTTTTAAGAAAGGTATCGTCCACGTAAATGATGGACATGGCACCAAATTTAAAATATTATCTTAATGAGGACATTACACCCAATCTATTTCAATGCCTAACTTAAATGATACCAAATCTATCAACTGAATAAAATCTCTCAATGAAGCATACATTAATCTATATTTAATTCCATAGTTTGGAAAGAAAGAGAAAATTATAATAATATTTTTAAATTAATTGAGAATGAAAGGAATATTTGACTTTCACATTGATGTTAAAATATAGAAGGTAAATGATAGACATGACACCAAATTTATTATGGATATTGTATTCAATCTATCATAACATGTAATCTGAACGATACCAAATCTATCACTAGTGAAATTGATTCAATTGAATAAAATCCTTCAAGCAAATATACATCACTAGGTATAATTGTGTAGTTTGAAAGGAAATAGAAAATTATAATAATATTTTAAAATTACATGAGAATGATAGGAGAATTTAGCTTTTATATTGATCTCAAAATATCTAGAAGGTGAAGATATGTAGAATTAATTCACTAATGTTCATAAAATATTATCATTAATATGTCCACTTTCTTATAGTCAAGACACACTTAGGATTTCTTGTGGATTAATTTCAAGTGGTCTGGATTGACCCTGAGCAATATGGATCTATAGTCTACTATATAGGTCTAATCTAGTATACATCAGACTGAACTATAACCTAATTTGTTGAAACATCTAATTATATATAAGGATAGTAATATTTAAAAATGTCTTTTGGGAAGTTACCAAATTGCTAAGGTCAAGCTTTCCTATGTTAACCCCCTTAATGAACTAATTTTACAACCTTGAGTGAATATCCAAAGACAACATAAACAAGTATGCAAATGACCCATACGTAAATTCTAATTCCTTTTAATGATCCAAGTTGAAATGTTCTTAGAATGATTATTCTTTCTAATTCTCTTTATTTTTAGATTGTTGTCTAATGTGAATTAATTACACTAATGAATGCATTTAAATATTGACATAATAATAAGTTACACAAATGTCTACTAAGTTGTCATCCAATGGCTAGTGAAAAGGGTAGGACATTGATAATTTAGATTTTAAAATTTTGAATTTGGGTTCAACCTTGAGCCCCTAGATATTGATACTTCTCATTGTCAAATTTACCCTAGGTAGGGAAGTGCAAATATTGGTACCCAAAACTAAATGGGAATTGACATCAAGATGTACAAATTTCACCATCACATTTTCCCTCACTTTGAGGTATGTTTTTGATAAAGATAAAAACGGAGTTTTGAAGGGACCCGAAACCCCTTACAAAAAAGAACAAGGCTGTAGAAAAGCTAGCCTGTAGCCAGCCAAAAACTAGCTCCTAAACAAGACCATTCAAGATTTACATTTAACACTATTCTTGTGGGAGTGAAGAGTCATGTCAAAAGAAGGCCCAGAGATTTGCTTTCTTACCATTTACAGTAATCTAGCCTTCTTCCACTTGTGTCGCCTTATCAAGCCAGACCAACTCTCTATTATCTCGAAGATGAATGCATGTCGCCATAGTCTTAGAGATTTCATCATTGTTCCTTTGTGCAGGCAAAGACTTATCTGAAGAGCCACCAGACATGGAAGCCATGGCGCTAACACTAGGATTGGCTGCTTGAGACCTAGTCACTTGCTCAATAGGGGAAACCATAGCAGCCCTGTCATTTGGGACATCCCGAGAGGATGTCCCAAGACCCTGCAATTCAGAAGCAACCACCTCAAAAAAACTCCTATGTTGATCAGATTTCTTCTCAACCGCATAATGTTGTTGTGAAGCACCATTCCACCATGTAGCCTTCTTAGCTTTTTTCTCAAATCCGCATTGTGCAGTAGCATGTCCTGTTTTAAAACACCTTCTACACCAGAAGGGGATCCCTTCATAATCACTTTGAGGTATGTTAATCTAGTGTTAACCATCTATTTCAAATTCTATGGACATTCTTAACTAGCATGAAAATTAAATATCTAAAATAAAGGAGGTAGTACCCATGTAAAGTAATGGACGAATCTTGATTTTCAATTTTCCTCTCCTTCACATGAGAGCTCAATAGGAACCCATAAAATAGAGAAAAATTGTGTAGTGAGTAACTTCTATCACATAAATAAAATAGGCACAAATAACAAGTTTTCTTTAACTATCTTGAAAAAATGAGAAAGTAGAAAGGGAGAAAGATTAGGAATTACACCTATAGAAAGTGATATAGCAATACTCTACCCAGTGTGGTTGTGTGAATTTGAAACCCTTGGAAGTGGTTAATATGGTCTACTCAATGGTAATGATGTGGTCTACTTCATGGCCTAATGTGCAATAGAACATTGCCTATGTGCAGGCATGAAAATACAGTCTAGATCCATTTTGGTATGCCTTTGTCCTTGTATAGGCGCATAGCATTATATAAAATATCAAAATAAGGGTGATAGTGATGGTATATGCTCCCTTCAATTGGTTTTATCCATCAAATGCAAGGAATTTGAGATAGAAAAATGATACATGAATTTAAGTAAAATGTAATCAAGTAACATATAAGCATATGAGCACATATAGCATAATGTAGTTAATTTCATAAGTAACGATGTATGATAATAAAATGATTAGTCTCAAAAAAACACATGTAAGTATACATTAATCATGTATTAAATCTAGGATAATTGAATGATAAACATAGAAGTTGGTCAATAAATAACAAATAGTAAAATATCAAATGATAGGCATGTAAAGTATATAAAGTAGAGATAAACGTCAAGGTATATAAGATAAGGATGTCCCCAAAATAAGAAAAATAATAAGAATGTATCTTGCATATTTGTATATAAAAATTTGAAAAAAGACATAATTAACATTGATCAAAATTTCAAAAAAGTTCCCTTTGACCTCTTTAATATTGATTTAGTTTCCTTGGCAAGGAGAAGTTTTATGAGGTCATAAATGGTTTGATATTGTGCAATTTTTATGTTCATAGTTGATTTTTTATTAACTCATTTTTTTGTTTAATTTTAGATGAATCTTATTTGGAGCAGATGAACAAGGTCATCTCAATCAGTTTTTTATTAGAGAGGAGCATTACAATTTTGAAATTGAACCCAATGCTACTAAAACTAGCGAAATTTATCCAAAAGTCAAATACACAACCATAGATTCTTTTATGAAGCACTATATTCGAACATTTTACTTGTGTAATTTTTTTCTCAAATAATAGCTTGAGATATTAAGTACTAAATAATGATGTATGTGCATACATCATAAATAGCATATAACTTATACACTATTTTTTTCCTAATATATGATTTTCTATGATTTTATAGAAATTTTATAAGTACTGTTTACCAAAGAGCATTTTTCAAATAATAATAAAGCTTAAATAAAATAATTGATCAATGTGTTATAGGATCTATTTAAGTATGTTTGGTTGTTTAAATGATTTTTTTAGAGGGGTGTAGCTTTCACATAAATATGGTAAGTTTTTGGTTGATTTTTTTAATCTAATATATAATAAGTAATTCAAAGGAATTATGTAATATCCTTTCAATTTTATTTATATATAAAATAAATGCACAATATTCTAGTACAAATTTATTGTTTTAATTATTTTATTGATGGAAGAGGTTACTAGTGACCACTTGGTGACATTAGTTTTTAGTTTACCAACTCCATTGATGTCATATATTTGGGGATGTTTGCATACTTCAAATATTTATTTGTTTATTTTCTATATTTTAAGTGGTAAATATGTCAAAATATATATTTATATAATGATGGTAGTATATCTCATATCAATATTAATTATTTAATGATGCACTTGTTAATTGCACATAATACTTATTACTATGAATAAACTAGAGTACAAGATGTATTGTTTTTAATTTTGTGGTTTTACTAATAAATTATAAGTGAATTTAAATTTTATTCCAATTTTATATAGGATATTTTTCATTGTAAATTCTAACCATAAAATGTAATTATAAAATATTAATTTTTTTTTCCTATATCAAGACCCATATGTTTTAACCCTTTTCTATTCTAAGCATTGTTATAATAATAATAAATAGCTACAATTTATCCCACATTGATTGTACCTCAAAAGTCACTCCTTGTGAGGACTTCATATGCTGATGTTTTAATAAAGAGAAGATAATCTTGGAATCATATAGTGTTATAACTATTTTTCCTTGCACTATTTTACTTTTACATACTATTATTTTTCTAAATTAGATGAGATCCTAATAAGTGTGTCTAAGATTTGTTATTATTATCCTATTGTAAATATAACCATTTTGATCTATAAATTAGGTACACCTTCTAGTAACCCTAGGTTTCCACTATGGTTTGTGGCTACATCTATCTCGAGATCACCCTTAGCCTTCTTTATAAAATTTGGCCAAATAATTCAAATAAATGCAATCTACATTGCATGAGAAATTTTACAAGATGAAAATGCTAGTCAATGTTGGTTGTAAGGTTGATGACCTTAATATAAATAATGAATCCATAAATAAAAATATAACAAGATATGGTACATGTTGCAAGTATGAGCAATTAGTGTTGTCATTGATGTCAACAATCCTGTGTTGTCATTGATGTCTATTGTTGGGTGAGATTGTTGCAAGAGTATGAGCAATTGATGTTATCTGTGCTTTGATTAGTTGCATTATGTTGTCATTAGTAAGCTATTGGTGTCAACCTATAGTGTTGCTTTGATAAGCTTTTGTATATGGTTGAGGAAGTAATGAAGATGATGAGGATGTATCTTTGGTGCTTGGTTTCCAAGTGTTTTTAAGAAAATTTGATAAAAAGAGGAAACAATTTATGTTGCAGTGGTGTTTTGGGTTGTAGAGGTGTGTTATTGTGTTGCTTCACATTTCTCCTAGGTTTAAGATTTTCCTGTGCATTTCAGATATGTTGCTCAGAGTTTAGAGGTGTTGTATCTAGAATTTTGTGTGTTGAATCGTTGTAAAAAAGAATTTGTGTTCACCAAAGTGTGAACTATGTATTATAGAGGGGTCTAGGAGAAATGTATTTGCTCCATGTTTCTCTATAGTTATGTTTCAATTCTTGCATATTTGAGGGTGTGTTGATTGTGTTGGTATCTTTTTTTAGTCAAGGTGGTTCGAGGTATGGTGCTTTGAAAGTCACTTTCTCAAGTAATAGTGTATGACAAAATTTTCTGAGTGTATTGGGTGTGTACATTATTTAGGTAGGAGTTGTTGTGAAGGAGTTTGTTGGATTCAAAGGCATTTGTGGAATATTCCAGAGTGTGTTCGAGTGAAATTTATTTTCCACAAGTTATAGATGAATTAAATGAAGTGTATACTTAAAATATTAATGGTGTTTACATAGGTATCGACTGACCTTGGTGCTTACACTACTTGTGAAGGTGCTTAGTTGTTTTTGGAAGAATGGCATGGTATGTAGGATGGATTTAGGTCCTAGCTAAGGATTTTTGTGGTATTCCTTCATTCTTTTCCATTGCGGGAAGCTTTTGGTGCTGACCTAATTTAAATTTGCAATTTAAATTTGCACGGTTGATGTGCATAGTCGACCTTGGAGAAGGGTTTCAAGGTTGAGGATGGTATAAATAAGAGTTGAGTTGTTGAGGGATGATAAGATAGATGTGATAGATGCGAATGATGTGAATTGTAGTTATAGAGTGTGAAATCGAGAAGTGTGGTGTGAACTTTCATGTGTTAGACTACTAGATGCAATGAGCAGAAGGTGTCTACAATTCTTCAATTAGGCTGTGAAGGTGTTGATGAATTTGTGGTGGATTCTCTGTTGCATTGAGATATATTTCTCTATGTAACATTTCTTCTCTATCTTCTTTTCTATTCTGGCAGTGAGCCCTTCGACAATGAGCCCTATTGTATTTGGTGTTGATATTACTTATATTGTGAGCTTATCCTCACTGTGGTGTTTCCCTTCTTGGTTTTTCCACATAAATCTAGTGTTCTCTTGTGTATGGTTTTAAGTTGTTTTAGTTACTATTATTTTCTTTTCATTCTAAATCATCATAATAGATTTAAGGGTTTAATGAATGAATGTGGATTTAAATGTGTATGAGGGTTTTGAAGTTTTAAGGTACAACTGATTCACCTCCACTCTCAGTTGTCTTGTGTATTCAACAATAGGTATAAGAGAAAGCTTCCTTGGAGAAAAGGTTAACCACTTAAGGTAGATCTAGGATGACACACAAGAAGGAGATCCCTATGTTTGATGGAATGAACTATGCATTCTAGAAAACAAGGATGGAAGGCTTTTCTAAGTTATCTGGGATTTGATGTCTAGAAATCAGTTCAGAACGGATATACTATGCCTACAAATGGTCTAAGCACTGAAGCTAAAATTAAGGCCTATGAAACCAATAGTAAAGAAAGGTATGATATTTTAAGTATTCTTACATGAATTAGTGAAAGTTATGGATTTGAAAACTATTGAAGAAACTTGGACAAAGTTGTAAAGCATTTTTGCAGGAGATGATAAGGTTAAACAAGCCAAGATGCAAAATCTAAAGATCAAATTTGAGAACTTGTGAATTTATGTAGATGAAAGCATTACAAGCTACATGTAGAGGATAGATGAAGTGGTTAGCTCCATCAGAGGTCTTGGTGGAAAATTCAAAGAACCAAAAGTGGTAAATAAAATTCTCATAACCCTTCCTAAAGCTTAGAGTCACAAAGTTTCTTCTATTGATGAATTTGTAAATCTAGATCAATATACTAGAGATCAATTATATAGTTCTCTAACTGCATTTGAAATGAGATAATTTGGTACAAATAATGGTGCAAAAGTTGAGACTTCTTTTAAGGCTAGAAAATCAAAGAAGATTGAAGAATCAGATCGGGAGGATCTTGATGATGTTGAAGCTAACTTTGTGAGAAGAATGAAAAAGGGTACTGGTAAGTACAAAGGTAAATTTCCTTTCAAATTTTTCAGTTACATGGAAAGATAGGTCACTATGCTTCAAGATGTCCAAATAGAGTAGTGAATGACAAAAACAAAGGGAACATAGGTAAAATGATTAAGAAAATTTATTATGTTAGAGAAGATGCAAGTATTTATGATGATGAATTTGATTTTGCTAACTTTGAAAGATGTGTGAAATAATGCCCTTCGGAGATAAAGGAAAGGAATGAAGGTACTTTGATATCTTCTTTTCATGCTAGACAAGATAAGAACTATTGGACCATTGATAGTGGATTCTCTAACCATATGACTGGAGACAAGAGTAATTTTTTTAAACTTGAAAAGTGTGATGGAGGAATTGTTAGATTTGGTGATGATTCAGGTGCTAAGATATGTGGAATAGGTTCAATCAGTTTTGATGGAAAGCGTAATATTGATGATGTTTACTATGTTAAGGGTTTAAGGCATAACCTTTTGAGTGTTGGAAAAATGTATAGCAAAGGATACAATATTATGTTTCAGGATAACGGATGTGAGATTAGAAAAGGGTCTAAAACTATGATTGTTGTTGGAAGAAGGATAGATGGAAATGTTTATAAACTTAAGGGTGTTGATGGCCATTGATTTATGAATTAGATTAATGAAAGTTGGCTATAGTACAGGAGGATGTGTCACATTAATTTTGATAATCTAGTGAAAATCAATTCATTCCAAGCAGTGAGAGATCTACCAAAGATTACAAATCCTATCAATGCTATCTGCAAGGATTGTTAGATTGGCAAGCAAAAAAGAAGTTTCAAAGGAAAAGAAAAATCTACTACCAGATTGTTAGAATTGATGCATACAAACCTTTGCAGTCCTACAAGAGTAAGAAGTCTTCAAGGTGACAGGTATTTCATGATTTTGATTGATGATTATTCTAGAATGACATGGGTTACTTTTCTTAAAGAAAAATATGAAGCCCTAGACATGTTCAAAGCATTTAAATTTATGGTTGAGAATGAAATGGAAATGAAAATCAAGTGTTTGAGGTCTAACAGAGGTGGAGAGTTCACCTCCAATGAATTTAACATGTTTTGTGAGAATCATGGCATAAAAAGGCACTTGTCTACCCCTAGAACTCCTCAGCAAAATGGAGTGGTTGAAAGGAAAAATAGGACTATTCAAGAAGCTGCAAGGACTATGATGATATAAGCAAATCTGCAAAAATGTTATATCAGAAGAGATGAAGAAAACTTGGGAAAATTTGATGCAAGGTCTAATGAAGGAATCTTCATTGGATACTCTACTAAAATCAAAGCATACTGGTGCTACAAGAAAAGACTAAGAAAGATTGTTGAGAATGTAAGTGTTAAGATTGATGAATATTTTCAAAACTCGATGGTGATAGATGGATATGAATCAAATGAGCCTATTTGGAGAGAAAAACAAAAGGATAAGAAAAAGGAAGTGCAAATTAAAGAGGAAGAAATTCTGAAAATTACCCCTAGAACCCTTAAGTATGTGCAGAGGAATCATTCTAAAGAACAAATCATTGGAGACAAAAGCAAAGGTGTATTGACAAGAAGGAAAGTTGCTGAAGAAGAGGTAAATTTGTGTTTACTTTATGAAGTTGAACCTAAAATAGTGATTGAGGCATGCAAAGATGAAAATTGGATAAAGTCTATGGAAGAAGAACTAATACATATTGAGAAGAATCAAACTTGGGGACTTGTCCTAAGGCCTACAAATAAAACTATAATTGGAAAAAAATGGGTGTTCAGAAACAAACTAAATGAGAATGGAGTAGTGGTAAGAAACAAGGAAAGACTTGTGTGTAAAGGTTACTCACAGGTTGAAGGAATAGATTTTGAGGAGACATTTTCTCTAGTGGAAACAATGGAAGCTATCAGGATGTTTTTTGCTTTTGTAGAACATAAGGACTTTAAATTTTATCAAATGGATGTGAGGTCTACTTTCTTGAATGGAGAGTTGGAAGAAGTATACATGGAACAACTAGAAGGATTTTAGTTATCAAAAAAATTGGATATGGTCTACAGATTGAAGAAGGCATTATATGGACTGGAGCAAGCTCCTAGAGCTTGGTATGCAAGGTTGGAAAAATATTTGATACAACAAGGATTCAACAAAGGTACCACAAATAGTAATATTTACTTTAAAGTTGAAAAAAATCAAATATTGATTGTGGTTGTGTATGTTGATGACATAATTTTTGGAGGTAATGAATCTATGTGTAAGAAGTTTGTAGAAGAGATGTAGAAAGAGTTTGAGATGTCTATGTTTGGGGAGATGAATTTCTTCCTTGGGCTGCAAATCAATCAAACAAACAAAGGTATATTCATTTCACAATCAAAGTATGTCAAAGAAATGTTGAAGAAGTTTGGAATGGAAGACTCTAAACCGGTATGTACTCCTATGGTTATTGGTTGCAAACTGAGAAAGAATGATGAATCTCGTAAGGATGATCAGAGAAAGTATAGATCAATCATCGATGGACTACTATATCTAACTGCTACTAGACCAGATATCATGCATGTGCTTTATCTTGTGGCTAGATTTCAAGAAGACCCTAGAAAATCACATATTGTAGTAGTGAAGAGGATATTTAGATATTTAAAGGGCACTCCAAATCATGGCTTATGGTATGCAAAGGATACTAATTTCACTTTGAGTGCTTACATAGATTCAGATTGGGTTGGTTGTCTTGATGACATGAAAAGCATAAGTGGTGGTGAATTCTTTCTTGGGTGTAGATTGGCATCATGGCTAAGTAAGAAATAAGATTCAGTTTCTTTATCTACTGTAGAGGATGAGTACATTGCAACAACATCTTATTGCACACAGGTTTTATGGATGAGGCAAACATTGAAGGATATCAGAGTGGTGTATGATGAGCCTATTTCTATCTTTTGTGATAATACAAGTTTAATCAATATTTTAAAGAATCTGGTAATGCATTCAAGGCAACAAATATTTCAATTAGATATCACTTTCTGAGAGAGAATGTTGTGGAGAATGAAGTAAAGCTTGAATATGTGCCTACAAAAGATCAGATTGCTGATATATTAACTAAGGCTCTTCCTAAGGATACTTTTGAGTATCTCTGGGAGAAGTTGGGGGTCATTGCCCCTCCTTCTTTGAATTAGATGCATAAGAAGATGCATCAATCTAGTGGATCTCAAGATTCATTCTTTTTTCTGGACTGATGTTGGTGGCGACCTCTCAAGGGGAGTAGGTAGCAGCATTTTTGGTTATTGCAATCAAAAGAGTGTGTGTTGTCATTGTGCAATGGTTGTTGATTTGGTGTAGTTTGGTGTGTGCTCCTAATTAAGGGGGGGTATATAGAGCAGTAGTAAGCAGGTTGATTGATGCCAAAGGTAGAATAAATGACACAATTATGTTGTCCTTTTCCATTGATGTCAAAGGGGGAGAGAAAGTCATGTAAAAAAGAACAGGTTATCATGGAGAGAAAGTTATGAATATGTTATCAAAGGGAGAGAAAAGAAAAAAGGAAATAGGTATGGATCAGATTTGTTGTTGTGTCTTTGATGGTTTTTCACGTCATGTATTGCCATCAATGAAAAAAGGGGAGATTGTTGCAAGTATGAGAAATTAGTGTTGCCATTGATGTCTATTATTGGGTGAGATTGTTGCAAGAGTATGAGTATTTGATGTTATCCATGCTTTGATTAGTTGCATTATGTTGTCACTAGTAAGCTATTGGTGTCAACCTCTAGTGTTTCTTTGATAAGCTTCTAAATATGGTTGAGGAAGTACTGAATATGATGAAGATGTGTCTTTGGTGCTTGGTTTCCAAGTGATTTTGAGAAAAATTGATAAAAAGAGGAAACAATGTGTTGCAGTGGTGTTTTGGGTTGTATAGGTGTGTTCTTGTGTTGCTCTTCATTTCTTCTAGGTTGAAGATCTGCTTGTGCATTTTAGATATGATGATTAGAGTTGTTCAGAGGTGTTGTATCCAAAATTTGGTGTGTTGGAATGCTATACAGAAGAAGTTGTGTTCACTATCAACTCCAACATGGTATCAGAGCTTCAGATTTATAGCTTCCTATCCAAATTTTGATGGATCCAACCTTGAGGGAAAAATCGGCTCATCCTAAGGAAAAAAGGGCATCACTATTGCATCTAGAATGACTAAAAACCCTAAGATTACCTATCGTTTCATCAATTTTTGTGAAGATGCAGAAAAAGGCATTTTTTTTTAGCAGTCGGGCCCTCCATATGGTCGTGTTGTCTTGAAATTTATGCCAGTTTCTAAAAATCCAAAGGCAGGCGTACAAAGGTTTTTTTATTTTTTGTCTCGTTTTTAAAATTTTCTAGAAATTTTTCATTATAAAAAAACAGGTTCAAAAAGAGATTTTTGAAATAAAAAAAATTATTAAAGGTTTGGCAGGGGTCATAACCCTATGAAGACTCGTTGCGTACTACAATGGTCACATCATTGACTGGCGACTTTTTTTTTCTTCATTGATGGATTTTCTTTATCAATTACTAGCCCAATCAATAATCAACGGTTTCCAAGAAAACAACGGTAGCCTCAAACTTAATGCCAACGAAAAAACAAATATCTGGCAGCAGTGGCTTGCAACCAAACATAAACCTTAGTAAAATCCAACACTCAACGACAAATGACAACCCACCAAACATTCTACTGAATACTCTAGCACTCAGAATCTACAAACAAAATATTCTGTCATTCTAATTATTCTCCCGAATCGTGAATTTTTATAGCATCAAATTTTTTTCCGATAGGTCTTTTTTTGCATTGATGGCTAGCAAGTTGTCAAATTTAACGTCATGAAGTGTTGATGTCAGCATGATTTCATTAGTTGTATGTCCCCCCTTTGCCCCCTCCTAAGCCTTTTTTCCCTAGAAAGGAGCAATTGTTTTTCTTTTTGGTGTAACTTTTGCATACAGTGTCAAAATTGGGCAAATAGGATATTGTCAAAAAGTTGGTTCCGAGTACTTTCTAGTGGTGTAGGTCTCATTATTAGATTTTGCTGCCAGTTCAAGTGTTATTCTTAGTCAAAGTCATATCTTCATTTTTCACTTTTGAGCTCACAATTTTTTTCCTGTATCTCTGATTTTTGCTATTCAAGCAGCATTGGAAGGGTATTTTAGAGATCTTTAGATCTATTCATGCACTTTTTCCATAATCTACCCCAAGTACATTTTATTCAATATTTTGTGTTTTCACACTTTGCTCAATTACTTGGATGTCTTAGCACTTGGAAAGGATATGTTTACATGAGATGACATCATTTGATTTGCTTTATAAGTATTAAGGTCATTAGTCTCTTATTTTATTATTTGATGAGTATCATGGGTCTTTCTATTCATCCTTCTATGATCAACTTGGATAAGGATAACTATGAGTCTTGGTGAAATGGCATCCTAACACATCTAAGGTGGCTTGATATTTTTCCTTATCTAGATATAGACTCATACCTACACCAGACACACTAGGGATTTTATTAGCATAGGGCATCATCATAGATCATATTATAGGGGTTATATGTTCTAGTGTTGATCGTGACACTATGTGTGTCGTATTAGACATTGAATGTCCCCACATACTTTAGACATGACTTTGGGAGATCTTTGGAGACCCTCATATCTCTCCATACCTAGAGGATCCTACTACAGATTGTCTCATCCCTCTTACAAATGCAGATTCCATACCCTTTGATGATGATACTTTAGAGGAGCTTGAGTATATCATAGTTCTTGCATGTTCTGATGGTTCAAAGACTTGTATTAATGTTTCCACTGTTTAGATCAGCACTACATCATCATCCTCTGTTGTTGATTAGTTTGACATCACCAAATCTTTGGCCCCTATTGATTTAGTGCAACAAGACATACATCTTCTAGACATAGCTACTTGGGATTCATATCTTACAGACATAGCATCCTTGTTTGTAGAGTCTCAGATTGCAAATTTGGAGGATTTCCTTGGGGACATTCATCTCCTCTTTGTTGACAGCCACACCAATGATTTTGGCCCACCATCTTCATTGCCTTTCCAGCTTGTTCTATATTAGTCTTCACAAGATCTTATATCAACATCATAGCTTGTTGACATGTGGATACGTGAGCAGTTTTCAAAGGCACACATCATTTGGATTTGGATTCCTAATTCACTCATCCTTTTGGATTGGCTTCTCCACTCACCAGTGGATCTATTTCTTCCTAAGGGGAGAAATGTTGTTTGTAGGTAGTGGATCATATTTTTTCTTCATTTGTTTATCATTAGCACAAGAGCTCTTTATTTATGGGGGGATTTATATCCTCTTTTTCTCTCTCCTATCGGGGGACATCTATTGTGCTCTTGTGATAGAAGTAGTCCTTGGGGGGTCACATTGAGTCCTCCTTCTATCCTTCTTTCACTAGTGCAGTCATTTCTTTTTCTCTCTTTTGGAGAGTTTTTCCCATGCGGTTTTCTCCCTTTCTCTAGTTATGAGAGTTTCATTTATTTGTACATGGGTACCTCATTTGGACTTGTAGCTAGGACCCATCCATGCATCCATAATTGCATTCTACATTAGGGTTTTTTAGCTTCTCCCTAAGTTGTTCTTAAGGGGGGGTGTTGGAGTAATTAAGACTTCACTTGATAATTAATTAATCAGTAATTAATTATTAAGTCCCTTATTACTTTATTCACTTAAGCTAAACTTAGGAGTGCTTTTTTAATATTAGTTTGAATTAAATATAGGACAAGTTGTCTCATTGCATGAGATTAGAACACTTGTCACTATCTAGTCAAATCCTCATTTAGGTTTGGGCATGGATCATGGTATGCCAAATAGGCCCTTAAGTGGCAAAAAATTCAGAAAAATTAGTGTTAGGCAACTTGACGTAAATATTTGAATAAGTTATCTATATTATTTCAAAAATATGTAAGAATAGAATTTGTAGAAAATTGAATTTAGTTTCTAAAATACTAGGTTTATTTAAAAATAAATAAAATCTATTTGGTGAAAATTTGAAATTTCAATGCATAGTACTTAAATTTCGGGAAAAAATAAGAAGTAGGTGTCTGTCTGACCACCCTAACCATAATAAAATGATAATATTTTTTTTTAAGATTTTATATATAAGTAGAGGACTCATGTCCGGATGTGATGCATATTTTTTTGTAATTTTTTCCAAGTAAATAATTAATTATGAATTTTTTATTACAACTTTTAGAAAATATAAAATCGCCTGTCTCAATTCACCTTAACTTGGTCAAAAATTCATGAAATTTAATTTTTATTTTTAATCCAATAGTATCTAAAGCATAGAATGTGACACATGTTTTGATTCAAAAAATATGATACCGCTTTGAAAGTTATAGATGTTTTTCAATCAAATCGAGACTTTAGTCGTAATTCTAATAGAAAATGAATAATAATTATTTATTAAATTCAAATTAAATCATAATTTATATTTTTGGAAAGCTGAGAATCTCCTCTAAAACCCTTTTCGCTTCATTTTGGGTGAAAAAAAAATCACCACATACCCTACAAATATTGCCACTTTTTGGCATACCATGATCCTGACATACCCGCTTTCTTTTACATGATTTTATAAATCTTGCACATTCATTGTAATAATTCAAATTCAAAACCATTTAGATTAATACATAGAAAATCAGTTGCTCTTCTGGATTCAATCTTTTCTCTCTTGGTTGCATAGCAAATTAGTTGATTTGATCTCTTACTTGTGATAGGTGTTTTGGTTGTAGGGATTTCTGGGAGCTGTGGGGTTCACTATCAACTCCAACGTGAACTCCTCATCCTCCCATGTGGCATCTTCAACAGGTAAATTCTTCCATTGGATGATATACTCAATGAGTTTTCTAGTCCTTATATTATGTGTGTGTGTTTGATGAATATACTTTGGTTCCAATATGACTCTTCCTTATTCATTGATCTTTGGTAATATTTTCTAAGTTGGAATGTTATGCCCAATTACCTACTTCAAACAAAAAACATGAAAAACTAGATGAATCTTTGTTGTTGGTGGAGACTCTAGCTTGTAGGAAACACTACCTATCTTTTGCATGATTTGGTATGGGCCATAGAATTTTAGAGACAACTTATTGTTCTTTTTGTGTAGCTTCAATGAAATTTTCTTAGAAGGCTTCAATCTCAAGAAGACCTGATCCCCAACTTCAAAACTTCTTTCACTACAGTGTTGGTCTACCTATTGCTTCATTCGATTTTGTGCCATGGCTAAATTCTCCTTGAGTTAGGTGACAATACATGTTGTTGATGAAGCAAGTAGTCCTCCACTACCTGAACTCTTGGTGACACCTTAAATAATGATGTGATGGAAGGAGGTTGATATCCATATATTTCCATAAATGGAGAAATTTTTTATGAACCATTAAAGGAAATGTTATACCACCATTCTAGTAGTGGTAGCCAATCTACCCATTGAGACTATTTATCTAAAGTGAAACCGCATAGATATCCTTCCAAACACTTATTGATAACCTCAATTTTTGATAAACCAAACATTCAACCAAAAAAATTTGATTTAGACCTTCCCAAAAAAAGATTTCTTGACTTGATGATATGTCTTCAAAAATCATGAACGAACACCAACTAGAGGCTCATGAAGTTTTGTGAGAATATTGTGTTTAAGAGTGGAATTCTTACAGAGATACAATCACTCTTTATACCACAAAGTATCTCCCTTCCAATAAAACTTATCTAAACTACTAGGACCACTCTTTAAATGCTGAATGAGATTACTTGTAGAAACATCATTTTTCCACTCTGGTATGGCTTCTTCCACACAATCTTCTTGTAATATTGAAATGACACACAATAAGAATTCATCTTTCTCATCCTTCCTAGAAAGTGCATATACCACAGCATTTTCCTTTCCTTTCTTATATACAATCTCAAATTCATATCCAAACATCTTAGTGACCATTTTTGTAGCTCTTCAGAAGATAATCTTTTTTCTAAAACATATTTTAGGATATCATGATCCATCTTAACCTTGAAGTGTCTACCCATTAGATAATGCCTCCATTGTTTTATGACATGAAGAATAGCTATCATTTCCTTCTCATAACTAGGTTTGAGTTCATTCTTAACCTTTAATTGACAACTCTCAAAAGCAATTGGTCGACCCTCATACATGAGTACCACTCCTATATCATTTCTTGAAGTGTCACATTCTACAATAAAATCTTTGGTGAATTTTGGAGTGGAAAGCATTGGAGTTTTACACATAGCCTCGTTCAATCTCTCAAATGTTGCATTAGCAAAGTCATTCCAATGAAAATAATCCTTCTTCAATCAAATGTGACAGGTGTTGCTATCTTAAACCATAATTTTTCACAAATATTCTATAGTATCTGTTCAATCAAAATAATCCCCTCAATTTATTAATGGTTTTGGGAATAGGTCATTCCATGATAGCCTTAATTTTGTTAGGATCCACCTTTACTCCTTCATGTGAAACTATGTGTCCCAAATATTCCTAACCTTTAATTGACAACTCTCAAAAGCAATTGGTCGACCCTCATACATGAGTACCACTCCTATATCATTTCCTGAAGTGTCACATTCTACAATAAAATCTTTGGTGAATTTTGGAGTGGAAAGCATTGGATTTTTACACATAGCCTCCTTCAATCTCTCAAATGTTGCATTAGCAAAGTCATTCCAATGAAAATAATCCTTCTTCAATCAAATGTGAGAGGTGTTGCTATATTAAACCATAATTTTTCACAAATATTCTATAGTATCTGGTCAATCAAAATAATCCCCTCAATTTATTAATGGTTTTGGGAATAGGTCATTCCATGATAGCCTTAATTTTGTTAGGATCCACCTTTACTCCTTCATGTGAAACTATGTGTCCCAAATATTCCACCTTATTGAGACCAAAAGAACACTTGGATGGCTTAGCATAGAGCTGATGATCTTCAAGTACTTGTAATGCTTGATATAAATGTTGCAAGTGTTCTTCCCATGTCTTTCTAGAAATCAATATATAATCAAAGAACACTAATACAAACTTCCTCAAGAATTTCTTAAAAATGGAATTCATCAAACTTTGTGTAGTGTCAAAAATTTCATACCCTTGCAATTTCACCTACACTTTTGAATCCACTTTAGTGTCCACTCCCTTAGTATTTGTGTAGGATCATTTCATCCCTTGCATCAATATTTTTCCCCTCAGGATGCTCAAAACCCCTTTTCAAAAGCTATCTTCTTGTGTTAGCTTTGCATTAAACCTTGTGTTTTCCTCATTCCCACCATTTTTTAGTGTGATTTGTCTAGACGCTAGCACACCAT
Organism: Sequoia sempervirens; assembly: GCA_007258455.2. Classification (NCBI taxonomy): domain Eukaryota; kingdom Viridiplantae; phylum Streptophyta; class Pinopsida; order Cupressales; family Cupressaceae; genus Sequoia; species Sequoia sempervirens. The sequence goes on along the minus strand of VDFB02257964.1, from coordinate 44,093 downwards.
GCAAACATTTGTGCACCAGACTAGTGTCCCACAATATTTAAATGTTCAAACAGTCATTTCTAAGCATGTTTCCACTTGTCACCTACCTTGGTTAGTGGAAACGGCTCAGGAACCTTCTCTTCCATTCTTGTAGTACCCCTCCATTTTGCTTATGTTTCCTGTTAGCATGTATTCACTTTGATAGACCCTGGTACTTTGTTTTGATGTGTTGATCACTGACATTAAAGCGATGGTGGATTTATTTTGTGATGTGATGATATATTGTATGGTGGTAATTATTCTGACATGCTTTATGTTAGCATAGATTTTTACTTCAGATGTTACTACTATATATATGTTTATGGTAGATTAATTGTTATTTATTTTTTTAGTTTGATGTAATATGTATTGGTGTGGAGAATGGAGTTGCATCACTCGCTTGCGAGTGCCCTGTGATTTCCGTGATTTTCTCCCCACGGTGTGTTTGAATCATGGAGTATATATATGTGTATGTTATTTGTCTGATTGCAGGATTGTAGGTACATGACACCGACTCCACCTGGTTTCACAGGTTTGAGCATGTCAAGATTCAATGGTAATGTTGATTGGGAGGTAGTAACGAGGTTTTTCCTAGTCTAGTCTCAAACCCAGTCATAGTATGTCGTCAGTTTAGGTCTAGTATTTTTAGCTGTCTCGTCGGGTATGTTTGATTATTTTTTATGAAAGGTTTATTTTGTGAAATTAGTGTTAGATTAATTTTCTTTTAATTTAATGCTTATTTAAATTAATTTTAAATAAGGAAAATAAAATCTTTATACTTTATTAATTAATTAAATTAGTTTATTGGATCTAGGAAAATTTATTGGATCTAGGAAATCCTAACGATAGTTTATTTACTTGCTTGAAATGATTTTTAAGTTACGATTTCTCCTGTTACATCAGTTAGGAAATTTGGGTTAACTGAGTTAGTAAGTCTTCCAAATATGTTTATTTAATGAGGGAATTGTTATATATGTTGGTTTCATATTTCGAGTAAACTAGGGTAGTGCACATGGTTTTGTATGGTTTTTAGACTTTTGGTTCTATGAACAGGATATGATGTCTATTGTGTTATGTTGTTACTTGTTGTTGCTATATGTGCACCATGTTTACCTTAGTTAGAGGAGTTAGATCCCTTGTGTTATTCTTAGGGGAGTGGCTCTTTGTGAGGGCCGGCACACAAAGTGGTGCCTGGGTAACTCATGTAGAGTTAGATAAACAGTGAAAACTAAATCAACACATTAGTTAGTTTAAAACCTTTAACTAGATTAATTATGCCTCGTTCATGGACTCACGGGCTAGTATAGACTTGAGAGTGAGTCGAGAAGGCCTGGAATGGAAAATTGATATCTTGTTATTTTAAAAGATATTCGATACCACAATAGATTGCATGTGGGGCCGGGTTTCGTAAGAGGTTACCAGGGTAACCCAAGTTGGGGGCCAGAACCTAGGAAGAAACACCTGGGTAACCTATGCAACATTGTGATGACACTCCACCTATAACAACAGTGACCTTGTGAACTTAGTATATTTGATCATTCTGTTCTGGAAGCAATGTAACCAATAAGTTAAGTTTGTACTTGCATATTTTTGTCTATGTTTTTACTTGTGTCTAGGGATTGTAGGTTATGTCTAGGGAACCTTTTTACTATTGCCTAGCATGGGGGTGGACCTACGGGTACCACATGGTTGGGTGGAACGTGCACTTGGGTCCCCAGTTCTTGTTCGTTGTAATGAGTATTTCTTGGATGGAGAGCTCGTATGTGGATATTTGTACTTTCTTATTTATATCAGTGGAAATTTCATATATGTATCACTCCTTAGTTGTTAATGAGGTGAACATTTGTAATATGTAATTGTACATTTATATTTGACCTACCTCATTTGGAAAATGAGTATAGTAATGTTATTTCAAATGCAATGTTAGAAAGAATCTTTTATGTACATTATAAATTCATTCATGTAATTTAAATGTTATTCAATGTATGCTTTTAAGTTTATGAAAATTAAGTACATGCAATGTTAAATATTTTTGTCATCTATGGGATTTTCAAGTAGTGTGTCATCGCGTTACTTAGGGAATGTTTGCAATTAGTTAAGAAAAAAAATTCATTTAAAAAAAATAAATTATTACACTATTGTAGTCAATGCAACATTCTTTAGGTTACAAGATGGGGCATTACAATTATTTTCTCTCTTTAAAGTCTATCTTTTCACCTCTCTTGAACTCTTGAATTTTTCTCTCTTTCTCTCTCATTCTCTCTTCTCTTTCTCTTTCTCTCAAGCATGCACAACTATCTATAGCTTGCTACATCATTCTCAAGTTCAAGTTCTCACAACATTCTCTACAACTCTCTTGCCTCTCAAAACTTTCTCTTTATTTCTCTTTCTTTGGCTTCCTCAAGCCTTGCAAGTATATCTATTTGTCTTATGTATTTGAGAATCTTTGGATTTATCACATCCCTTGTCTATACATTTATCTTCTTGTCTATTTATCATTCTATCTATTTGTCTATTTGGTTTTCCATGGAGGTGGAAACATCGAAATAGGGGTTTGACTAAGTCAATCCCCTAAACAACCCCAACATTTTCTCTCATTCTTATGTGTGCAAGTGTTGGAGATATTTTCTTGCTAGAGGCTTCATTACTTGGGTGGTTGTGAGAACTTTCTTTCACCTCCTTAGTTTTATCATCTATATTCCATTTATTTTATATTTCATCTAGTTTATATTGCTTTAGCTTCTATTATACTATGTTACTTTCTCATATTTCAAGAGTTCTTAGCAATCAAAATAGAGTTAAGTCATTTTGTTGTTTTTTTTTATAGTCTTAGGTTTCAATTTGTACGAGACGCCAACACACCATTGGGATGCACATGTGTCATGTTGTAGTCCTTGGGTTGTGCTATTTTCCTTAGTTGAGAGCTTGTTAGCCTATCCAAAAGACCTTTGTGACCTACTCTTTTTGTTTTTGGAACTCTCATCAGTTTATCCTATCACCCGAGCTTTGTTTCTTGAGGTAGTTGAGGAAAATTTTCTCCTTGAAGACTTTGCTTGTCCTCAGACTCAAGGGTATAAAATTTCCTCCTCTACACTTTGAAATGTATATGATGCATTGGAAAGACCAAATGGAATCACCAAAAACTCATAATGACCCTCATGAGTCCTAAATGTTATCTTATAAATATCTTCTTCCTTAATTTGAATTTGGTGATAACCTAATTTAAGATCTAACTTTGTAAAATACATAGCTCCATTCAATTCATCTAGAAAATCATTAATTACTAGGATAGGAAACTTATCTTTGATGGTGTACATGTTGAGCACTCTATAGTTCAGACACATGTTCCAAGTTTTGTCCTTCTTATGCACCAACACCATGGGCGAGGAGTAAGCACTTTGGCTATGCTTGATGATTCCTGCCTCTAGCATCTCCTCAACAATCCTTTCAATCTCACATTTTTATATATGTGGGTGCCTGTAAGGCCTAATATTGGGTAGTTGGCTCACTAGAACTATTTGTATGGCATGATCATGATCCTTCTTCAGAGGAAGTTTTTAGGAATATATTTGAAAACCATCAAGTGGCGATCAATAATTACTTGTAAATCTAGATGTGTGGGAGCATTAGATTGATAGGATTATAATGAACATAATTGGGACACAAATCCATCGACTCCTTTCTTAAGCAACTTCTGCATTTGATGAGATCTTACCATTTGTGGGGACTTTTCCTTCAGTCCTCTTAGCTCTACTACTTTTCCTTTTGATTGAAATTTCATTAATATTTCTTGGAATTTCATCTCAGTTGTTCCCAATGTACTAAGCCATTTTACTCCAAAAACAATATCTACTGCATCCATGGAGATAACATACATTTGGCTATCAAGATGATAATCTCCCATTGATAGCTTAATGCTATGTAATTTTCCCAAACAACTAGTAGTACCACCATTTGCAATCAAGACTTGAAACTCTAGACGTAGATATATAAAACCATTTAAATAAGTAGCCAACTATTTTTTGAAGAAATAATGAGTAATACCCAAGTCAATCAACACTGTTACTTTTTGCTTCTTAAAGAAACCCACTACCTTGAGAGTTTGTGGAGCCCTAAAACCTGAAAGTGGATGACAAGAAATGATTGGTTGGGAATCATGTGATTCCTCATCTGAATACCTTTCACCCTCTAATATTGTTTCCTCCTCTTCTTCCTCACTTGAACCTTCAATATAGAACAATTTATTTTCATTGTATTTATGTCCTCAATTGTATTTGCTATCACAATTGAAACACAACCCTTTTTCTCTCTTCTCCTTAATTTTTTGCAGGATCAACCTTGTAGGTTGAGGAAGAGGTGTTAAATATCCTTTCTCTCTTAGCAAATAGCCCTTTTCTTTCTAGGAATAAAATACTTCTCTACCTTGTGTGCTAAGATAAAAGACGTAGATATAAAGCTAGGACCAAACATGCATACCTCATGTTGAATGTGGTCCTTGAGACCACACAAAAATAAATCATTCAAGTTCTCCTCTGTAATTTCATCCACAAGGATGTATTTTTGAATTATTGAATATAATCCTTGACTGATCCTATTTTTTGAAGTAAATTTAGCTATTTGGCTGAATAATTTTTTTGTCACATTGTTGCTATACTATAATTGGAGATCCTTTATAAAAATTGACCATGAGATAGTGAGACCTTTTTTTTATGAGTAAAAATCCATCTATACCAAATGAATTGATTTGGTTCTAGAGATAGGGAAGCCATTATGACCTTTTTTTATTTGGGACTTGGTGTACATAAAAAAAAATCTCCATTTGGCTTATCCATGTTAGTGGATCCTTCTCATCAAACTTGCACATATCCACCTTTGGTATCAAATTCCTAGATCTCATATGACTATTAATATTTGGATCAAGAGTAGTTGACCTAAATGATTAACCTTGGTTACTTGAGAGATCCTTTCTTGGTCCATTCATATAAGCATTTAACATGCTTCATATGTCTAATATATCTCCTCTTAGGCCACTCATCTCCATCTTCACTGATGAAATTTCTTCCTTGACCTTGAGTATTACCCCCTCCTTATCCAGATATTTTCCCAATGTGACAACATTATTTTTGCCTCTTGTTGGAGGGCCTATCATTATGGAAACCAATAAATTTTGAAATAAATAAAAATAAATAAAAATTTAACTTCTATAAAAACAATATTGTAACTTAATAGGTCTAAGATACCACTCACCTAGAAAAAAATCCAAGAAATTTGTAGATTTGTAACCTTGAGAGTGAATTTGTTGGAAACCCTAATTTTGTAATAAATAACTTATTTTTACTTCAACTTCTCTAAAAAGTGTATAGTATCCTCTATTATTCATTCAAAAATCCACTAAAAATAAGGAACCAATCTTATAGTATTTGGGATATATGCACTTTCCAAATACATTGGGCAGAAACCCTAATTCCGTAATAAATCGTTCAATTCTACTCCAATTACTCTACAACCTAGATTGTATATTTTTGAATATGTTCTTCAAAAGAACTTAAAAATTAGAGATAAATTCTCCAAATTCAAAGAGATATGCTCTTCCTAAAATGACCTCCAATATTAAGAAAATTCCTTGCCTCTACAGTGCCAAGATCATGCTCTGATACCACTTATAATGGAATAAGTTGGACAATAGAAGAATATGATAGGAAGTGTGTTGCAAATAATTGATAATAACTGAGAATAACAAGCCAGCCTGAGGGGTCAAACCTCCAAATATCTCCAATGTGAATTTAATTCACAATCTGATGATGAAATAAGACTCACTACCTCCTATATATACCTTTTTAATGAATAGGATATCACCCAAGATGACTTAGATAGCCCTATATAAGCCTTAGGACAACCCAAATAACTAAATAACAATATAATAATGATAATATGAATGCATTAAGAGTTAATAAGCCACAAGCCGACTATTCATAACTCTATGTACACTAATATTAAGGGTGTAGCACACCACCTAATATTTGATTATATTGATACCCTTATGTGAAAAAGAGTGATACTAAATATATAATGAATGATTATATATATATAGGTATTATTTTACCTAATTTTAGTCCATACTCTTCCCTTATACTCCTTGTTTATAAAAATGATGGCTCATGATATTTATGTGTAGCTCTTTTTGTAATTAAACAAAATCATGATCAAGGATAAGTTCCCTAATCCTATTATTGATGAGAAACTCAATGAATTACAAGGGGCATGTTTCTTTTCAAAAATAAACTTATGATTTAGGTATCACCATATCATTTTTCATGAAGATCATATATTCCTAAGACTAAACTTTAAACTCATGAGGGCTACTAAAAATTCTTAGTGGTGTCATTTGGCCTTAGTAATTCCCCATGTACATTTAAAATATTGATAGATAAAAAAATCAATTATTTCTTTGAAAACGCAATCATGTATTTTTTGATGATATATTCATCTATATAACTTGAAATCATTAGAAAGAACACCACCTTTACAGAGATCAAATCCTTCAACTTATTTCACCAAATTGATCATGTGTAAATCCTTCCAAGTGTTCTTTTTGCAAAAATTATATTAAATATATTGGGAATATTGTGGTAGTAGAGAGAGTTCAAGTTGAACCTAAATAAAAATAATTGGCCCAAACCTAAAAATCTTTAAAGTTTTTGGAAATCTACATAGTAAAATTAGCATCTCATTAACCCCATGTTATTTTTTTATAGAAAAATACATTCATGTAATCAAAAGTGGTAGAGAAGGATTTTTAATTCGTCAAGTATATTATTCGTATGCTCACTAATATGGTTGGGATAGGGGAATCTTATATGAAAGACCAATCACATAGAAAAATTCAATGTGCAACAATAGAATTGATGTTTAGATTAAACATAAATTGAAACCCTAATGTTTGGAAAAAATATATTATAGGAGTACAATCAAATCATTCTTGATCTCTATCAGCTCTCTACAACTTCCCAAAAAATCCCTAAATTTGTGCATTGATTTCTATTATATCAGACAGTGGCTAGGAAGTCAAATTGAATCTGATCTTGGTCATTACAAAATTGAAACATTGTAGAAATTTTGAAATGAAGTAGTAGGTTGAACATCCACAAATCCAATAGAAAGCTAGAAGTCCCTAGATGTAATAGCAAGTGGAAAATCTGCAAATGAATAGTTCAAACTAGAAATTTTGCTTCATATTCATTTTACTAGTCTTGAGCTTCACAATATTTACATGGTGACATCATCATCCTGTTGCAATTGGATTACATCATGATGACATCATTATTGAAACTATCCATCAAAGTTGGATGATTAGACCTTTAAAGGTTCAATACACTTTTGTTGCAAGAATGAAAGTGTTGTGGAAAGATTATTGGTGTTGTCATTGATGTCAACCAGTCAACTGGTTATCTACTAGTTGTTGTTGACTGTATATGTCAAGGATATTGAGAAAATTGTAATAAAGATATGTTGCATGTGTTCAGTGGTTGCTCCAGTTTTTGGTCTAGATTTTCTCTTGTAGTTGTGCAGTTTAGATATGTTGTTCATGGTTGTTAGTAGATGTTAAATCCAAATTTTTGGTTGCTGATTCATTGTACAGTGCAAGTTGTTTTCACCAGTTGTGAACTATGGTTTTCTATGTTTTTAGTTGAGGTCTAGGAGAAATGGTGTTGGTCTTGATTTCTCTTTGATGAAGTCTTGTAACTTGTGGTTCTAGAGTTGTGTTGCCCTAGTTTTATTGAAGATAGTTTTGGAATTTAGAAGATTTGTGCTAATGGTTTTATATTTTACATTGGTTTGGCCGACCTTGTGTGAAATACCACTTTCGAGGATGATGAAGCATGTTGGATCTTTTTTGGGTCCCTTGAAGCGTGTGTTTGGGTCGCCCTCATTCTAATTCCACCCTAGGATGTTTTGGTGTCGACCTAATTTGAATTTTATTTGGATGGCTGACTTTGGATATGTTTCAAAGTTGAAGATAGTATAAATTCAAGATGAGTTAATGATGAAGTCAAGGAGGCAAGAGTGAAGAAGAAGAGCAATAAGAGAAAAGAGAAAGTGTAGTTTGATGCAAAATTGATTCTATTCAATAAGTGTGTGTGTGTGTGTGTGTTGCGAGTGTGGGAGATTAGTGCGAAGCTTAATGTTGAGTTTTCAGATGCAGTGAGCAAAAGGTGAACTCTATCATTCATGCAAGTTGATCAAGTGACTATGGTGGAATCCTTTGTTGCATTGGGATTTTAGTCTCTCTATAACAAGTCTTCTTTGTATTCTTTGTATCTCTGTGGCAATGATCCCTCTGGGTTGTAGCCCTATTGGACAGTGAGTCCTTATTCTAAACAGTGAGTCGTTATTTCAGGCAATGAGACTTATTTTAGGCAGTGATCCTTATTTCAAGAAGTGAGCCTTATTTCAGGTAGTGAACCTTACTTTAGGTAGTGAGCCTTTTTGTAAATAGTTTTGATATTCTCTATAGTGTGAGTTAATCCTCGCCATGGTTTTTCCCTCATTGGGTTTTCCATGTAAATCTAGTGTTATTGTGCTTATGTGTTCAATTTGAGTTTATGCATTGGCATTTGATGATTAATCATTTAAGTAGTTTTAAGTATTAGTTCCAATGACTGAATTTATGGTTTAATTCTGTGACAATTGATTCACCCCCCCTTTAAGTTGTCCTATTCAACAATTGGTATCAGAGCTTGGTTCCTTGGTGAAGAGATTAACTGCTTGAGGAAGGTCCGGGATGGTTGGAAAAATGGTCTTTGATTATCCAAGTTTCGATGGAAATAATTACGGTATCTGGAAAGTATTGGTGGAAGAATATCTGGAGTATTGTGGATATGATGTGGAGAAAGCTTACAAGAATCCTTACAATCCTCTTGGTAATGGTATGAATACACCTGAAGAGATCAAAGCACATGAAGCAAACAATAAGGAAAATTTTATCTTGAAGAATAGTTTGGTACACTTCGAGTTGATTAAGGTTCAAAATTTGAAGATAGCTAAGGAAGTCTGGGATGCTTTAGAAAGAGCACATGATGGTGATGAAAGAGTTAAAGAGGTGAAACTACAAAAATTGGAGATACGATTTGATCTTTTGCATATGTCCGAAGATGAAAATATTAAAGCTTATGTACAAAGATTCAATGAGATAGTGGCTAGAATGTGAGGACTTGGTGCTGCTATTGATGAAATGAGGATTGTAAAGAATATTCTTAGAACTCTTCCTGATTCTTACAGTGAGAAGGCGAGTTCTATTGAACAAACTATAGATGATAAGACTTGTACTAAGGATCTACTGTTAGGATTTTTGACAACTTATGAAATGAGGAAGTCGAGTCTAAGAAATAGAAGCAAATAAGAGACCGTCTTTAAAGCTACAAAAGCTGAAGATCCGAATGAAGAGAAATTTGATGAAATAGAAGCTAACTTTGTAAGAAGAATAAGAAAAATCTATGGTAAGTATGAAGGTAAGTTTCCCTTTAAATGCTTTAGTTGCGGAGAAATAGGTCATTATGCTGCAAAGTGTCTGGAAAGAGCTAAAAGAAATAAACAAAGATATGAGAACAAAAAGAAAGGAAAGAAGATTAACAGAGCTTACTATGTGAATGAGAATGCTATTATTTCTTATGAGGATTTAGAATATGAAGATGTAGATGAAAATTAATGCTTGTTCTTGGCGATTAAGGATGAAGGTACTTCTACTAATTCTAAAAAATAGGTAAAAAGAAAGCCCTTTGGAGAAGAAGGGGAAAAATGAAGGTACGGTTATCTCTACCCTACATGCTAAACAAGAGAAGAATTTTTGGGTAGTTGATAGTGGTTGTTCACATCACATGAATAGTGATAAAATTAAGTTTTCCAAGCTTGAGAAATATGATGGAGACTTGGTTATGTTTGGAGATGATATTGGTGCTAAAATTTGTGGGATACGTTCAGTAAGTTTTGATGGCAAGCATCATACTAACAATGTTTACTATGTTAAGGGTTTAAGGCATAATTTATTAAGTGTTGGTCAGATGTGTAGAAAAGGATATGATCTTGTGTTTAAGGATGAGAAATGTGAGATCCGGAAAGTATATGGAACATTGATTTCTACAGGAAAGAAATATAAAGGGAATATCTATCAACTTAAGGGTGATGATGGACGATGTTTTATGACTCAGATAAATGACAGTTGGTTATGGCATAGGAGAATGTGACACAAGAATTTTGATAACTTGGAAAGGATTAGTGTTGTTCAGGCTATGAGATATTTACCAAGAATTACAAAGCCTGTTAATGCTATTTGCAAGAATTGTCAGTTTGGAAAGCAAGCAAGAAATCATTACAAATCAAAGGAACAGTCTACTACCAAACTACTAGATTTAGTTCATACAAATCTCTGTGGTCCTATAAGAGTGAGAAGTCTACTTGGTGAAAGGTACTTTATGCTTTTAATTGATGATTATTGTATATATACATGGGTTACATTTCTGAAAGAGAAATCAGATGCATTAGATAGATTCAAGTCATTCAAATGAATGGTTGAAAATGAATTGAATTTGAAGATAAAATGCTTAAGATCTGACAGAGGTGGAAAATTCACCTCCCATGAGTTTAATAAGTTTTGTGAAGTATGTGGAATAAAGAGATAGTTATCTACTCCGAGAACTACTCAACATAATGGAGTTGTTGAAAGGAAAAATAGAATAGTTCAAGAAGTTGCTAGATTAATGATTACTGAGGCTGGTTTACTAAAAGTTTACTAGAAAGAATCTTTTCATACTATTGTTTATATATTCAATCAAGTTCAAGCAAGAGAAAATAGTACAAAGACTCCCTATGAGCTATGGCATGGAAGAATTCCTACAGTTAAATATTTTAAGATATTCAGAAGCAAATGCTATATCAAAAGAGATGAAACTTTGGGTAAGTTTGATGCAAGACGTGATGAAGGTATTTTTCTTGGATATTATACTAAAGAAATGCATACAGATGTTTCAATAAAATACTGAGAAAAATTGTAGAGATCTTGAATGTGAAGGTTGATGAGACAATGAAGAATTCTATTAATATTGATGGATATGTATCTAATGAGCATGATTGTGCAAGAACGGAAGAAATAGTGGAAGAACACGATATAATGAGAAAAAGAAGCAGGATGAACAAAATGAAATAGAAGAAGATGCTCCAATGGTGTCCTCTAAGACACCAAAATATGTACAAAATAATCATTTAGAAAGTGAGATTATTGGAAACAAGACAAAAGGTGTATTAACTAGAAGCAAAGTTGCTGCTGAAGTGAATTTGTGTTTATTTTATGAGATTGAGTCGAAGACTATATGTGAAGCTTGTAAAGATGAAAATTGGAAGGAAGCAATAAAGGAAGAACTTATGTAGATTGAGAAGAATCAAACTTGGGAATTGGTCCCAAGACTAGCAGATAAAAACATCATTGGATCAAAATGGGTATGTAGAAATAAGTTGAATGAGAATGGAGAAGTTGTTAGAAACAAAGCGATGATTATGTGTAAAGGCTACTCACAAGTAGAAGGCATAGATTTTTAGGAAACTTTTGCCCCAATAGCAAGAATGGAAGCTATAAGGATGTTCTTGGAACTTGCTGCTTATAAAGACTTTAAGGTCTATCAGATGGATTTCAAGTTAGCATTTTTGAATGGTGAACTAGAAGAAGTTTATATGGAACAACCAGAAGGATTTCAGTTAATAGATCAATCGGATATGGTGTGTAGATTGAAGAAAGCTTTATATGGGTTGAAGCAATGTTAGAGCTTGGTATGCAAGGTTAGATAAGTACTTAATTCAACAAGGATTTAACAAAGGTGCGACAGATAGTAATTTGTACTTTAATATTGAAAATGACATAATCTTGATTGTAGTTGTATATGTTGATGATATTATCTTTGGAGGAAATGAAAATATGTGCAAGATTTTTGTGGAAGAGATGTAGAAAGCATTTGAAATGTATATGTTTGGGGAGATGAATTTCTTTCTTGGGCTACAGATTAATCAAACAGAGAAAGGATTTTTCATTTCACAGTCTAAGTATGTGAGAGAGATGTTGATGAGGTTTGGGATGGATGGTTCCAAACCGGTAAGTACTCCTATGGTGATTGGTTGCAAATTGGGTAAAGATGATAATTCAACTAAGGCTAATCAAAGCAAGTATAGATCTATGATTAGTGGACTATTATATTTGACTGCTACTAGACCAAATATCATGCATGCAATCTGTAATGTGGCTAGATTTCAAGAAGATCCTAAGGAAATACATGTTGCTGCTATTAAAATAATATTCAAATATTTGAATGGAACTATGGATTATGGATTGTGGTATCCTAAAGATAATGAATTTACACTTAGTTCCTATACATATGCAGATTGGGTTGGATGTGTAGATGACAGAAAGAGTACAAGTGGTGGTACATTCTTTCTTGGATGTAGATTGGTGGCATGGTTAAGTAAGAAGCAAGATTCAATCTCTTTGTCTACTGCTGAAGTTGAGTATATTGTTGTTGCATCTTGGTGTGCACAAGTTCTATGTATGAAACAAACATTGAAAGATATCATAGTGCTATATGATGATCCCATTTCTATTTTTTGTGATAACACAAGTGCAATTAACATTTCTAAGAATCCTATGATGTAATCAAGGACGAAGCGTATATCTATCAGATATCATTTCTTGAGAGAGAAGGTCATGGAAAATGAAGTAAATCTTGAGTATGTTCCAATGAAGGATCAAATTGCTAATATTTTCATGAAGGCTCTTCCTAAAGATACTTTTGAGTATCTCTAGGAGAAGTTAGGTGTTATTGCCCCTCCTTTCTTGAACTAGATGCATATGGAGATGCATTATTCTTCTAGATCTATGGGTCTATCTTTCTTCTGGGTTGATGTTTTGGTGGCTACCTCTCAGGGGGAGTAGGTAGTATTAGTTGTTGTCATTGTGTTTGCCATATCAAAGGAGAGATTAATGGAAAATATTATTTTTCCTTTGCCATTGATGTCAAAGGGGGAAAGAAGAAGCGTGTGAAAAGAGAATGAGAAGAATCATATAAGAGATTATCTTCTAAGGGGGAGAAAACAAAAAAATGTATTTAGAGCTAATATGTCATATTTGATGGTTTTTCACATCATGTGTTTCCACCAATGACAAAGGGGGAAATTATTGCAAGAATGAAAGTGTTGTGGAAAGATTGCTAGTGTTGTCATTGATGTCAACCAGTCAACTAGTTATCTACTAGTTGTTGTTGATTGTATATGTCGAGGATATTGAGAAAATTGTAATAAAGATATGTTGTATGTGTTTAATGGTTGCTCCGGTTTTTGGTCTGTATTTTCTCCTATGGTTGTGTAGTTTAGATATGTTGTTCATGGTTGTTAGTAGATGTTATATCCATATTTTTGGTTGCTAATTCGTTGTACAGTGCAAGTTGTGCTAACCAGTTGTGAACTACGGTTTTCTATGTTTTTGGTTGAGGTCCGGGAGAAATGGTGTTGGTCTTGATTTCTCTTTGTTGAAGTCTTATAACTTGTGATTCTAGAGTTGTGTTTCCTTAGTTCTATTGAAGATAGTTTTTTCATTTGGAAGATTCGTGCTTAATGGTTCTATGTGTTTTACACTGGTTTGGCTGACCTTATGTGGAATACTACTTTTGAGGATGATGAAGCATGTTGGATATTTTTTGGGTCCCTTGAAGCATGTGTTTGGGTCACCCTCATTCTAATTCCACACTAGGATGTTTTGGTGCCGACCTAATTTGAATTTGATTTGGATGGCCAACTTTGGATATGTTTCAAAGTTGAAGATAGTATAAATGCAATATGAGTTAATGATGAAGTCAAGGAGGCAAGAGCAAAGAAGAAGAGCGATAAGAGAAAATAGAAAGTGTAGTTTGATGCAACATTGATTCTATTCAATAAGTTTGTGTGTGTGTGTGTTGCGAGTGTGGGAGATTAGTGTGAAGCTTAATGTTGAGTTTCTGGATGCAGTGAGTAGAAGGTGAACTCTATCATTAATGCAAATTGATTGAGTGATTGTGGTGGAATCCTTTGTTGCATTGGGATTGTAGTCTCTTTGTAACAATTCTTCTTTTTCTTCTTTGTATCTTTGTGGTAGTGATCCCTTTGAGTTGTAGTCCTATTGGACAGTGAGTCCTTATTCTGTACAATGAGTCCTTATTTTAGGCAATGAGCATTATTTTAGGCAGTGATCCTTATTTCAGGCAGTGATCCTTATTTCAGGCAGTGAGCCTTTTTGTAATCAATTTTGATATTCTCTATACTGTGAGTTAATCCTCACCGTGGTTTTTCCCTCATTGGGTTTTCCACATAAATTTGGTGTTATTTTGTTTATGTTTTGGATTTGAGTTTCTGCATTGGCATTTGATGATTAATCATTTAAGTAGTTTTAAGTATTAGTTTCAGTGACTGAATTAAAGGTTTAATTCTGTGACAACTAATTCACCCCCCATCTCAAGTGTCCTATTCAAAAACTTTATTATAGCCACAAACTTTACTTGGTGAGGAGTTTTTGAAAGAAGCAGATGGACAAGGAATCCCACATGCTAGATCACCTCAAAATTCCCAAAAATGTAGAAGAATCCATCAATACATGTTGGTGTGGGGAAAGTCATTGGAATTGACTAAAAGTATATGGTCTAGTACAAAGAGTCCAATTCACTTTACTAAGATATTTTCATGAATATGGACAAACCTTTTAATTCTAGTCATATGGGGAAATACATCATAACTAGTCAAACACATTAGAACCTGATGAAAAATGGTTAGTTCAACAAAAAAATCTGCAAAGGCCCAAAGTAGACCAAACATTCACATAACGGTTTGTTCAACAACAACCTAAAAATTTGTAACCAAAAGCAAACCAAAATCTCATAAATCCATAACTTAGCTAATTTTGATCCACTCTTCACCAAATTGAACTTGTAGATACCCATTAAGATCCTCTACAAGTTGATATCATTAGTTTTCTTATCCTATTTCTAAAAATCCTTTCGAAGAAAATAGCCAAAACCAACACTAGTAGAAAACAAAAATAATAGAACTGAAAGGAAATATTTTTAATTGATGTAGGATTGCTTATGGAAAATGGTGATCTTGCATTAGATATGTTGGGTAAATGCAATTTTCCATGAGTTTGTAACTCATGAAATTTTTGGAAAATCTAGAATGGAATTTCAAACTTGGAAAATTTTGTAGAATTCATCCAAGAGACTTCATCTACAACTCTATTCTTCCAATAGAGTATGTATTCCATATATTATTTACCCTTAATTCTTTTAGCCACTAGGGAACCAATCACCTTTTCCATATCTTCAAATTTATTTTCAATAAATTAATGTATCCATTCTATTGGTTGTTCCAACTAATACCTATGATTTTCTATAGAATAGCCATCTCTAGTGCTTAAGAATTATAGGAAGCTGGCCAACTAAGAAGGATTTTAACATCATTATACACTTTAGGATCTACAAAAGCTAGGTAGGTTTACCTTGTAAAAATATCTAAAAATAACAAAAAATTCACATAAGATATTAGAATAGTAGATAAGTTCTCATACATTCAGACAAGGATTTGTAAAATTAATATAATAATTGGCTAGATTCCTTGTAAATCTTAAGCTCCCAATCATGATTAACAAAAAATCATTAAAATAACTTAGAAATATATTGACAGTCCCCATTTTAAATTATCTTAGACATGTGACAAATCTAATTTCTCATATTGGTGTATTAAACAAGGGTAACAGAGTCATAAAATCTTGCAAATACCTTCTGAATAGCAACCTAAAACATACTCAATGGATATTTGACATTATTTCCTTACAATAAAATATCCTATACTAGGATTCAATTGCAATTCTACTTAAAAATCCCTAAACAATTCAGTGTTGCAAGTATGAGAAATTTGTGTTGTCATTGATGTCAACAATTCTATAAGGAAGTTTCTAGAAGTCTATGTTATTGCATTGTTTCTTTGATTTGTTGCATTATGTTGTCATTAGTAAAGTCAGTAGTGTCAACCTCTGGTGTTGCTTTGATAAGATTTTGTCTATGGATGTTGTTTGGTTAAGGTGTTGTGTAGTTAGTTTAGTGATGATGAGGAGATGTTAAATATGATGAGAATATGTCTCCAGAGCTTGGTTTCCAAGTGCTTTTGATAAAATTTGAATAAAAGAGGAAATAGTGTGGTTGAGAGGTGTTCTATCATACAAAGTAGTGTTTTTGTTTTTCTCTACATTTCTTTTGTGCTAAAGATCTGCTTGTGTAGTTAGAATATGTTTGTTAGAGAATTCCATAGGTATCATATCTAGAGTTTCAAGTTCTAGATCATTGTGTAGAGGACATTGTGTTCACCAGTGTGTGAAATGTGTAAGCAGTGGTGTCTAGGAGAAATGGTTTTGCTCCGCATTTCTCCACACTTTGGTTTCTAGTCTTATGGATTTAGAAGTATGCTTCTATTGCTAGTATCTATCTCCAGTCCGAGTTGTTTATGTTTTGGTGCTCTACAAGGTTGGATTCAGGTGTTGCAATGTGTGGAAGGTTAACTGGATGCACAGGATGAGTATGTTCTTCAGTTGAATTTTTTTGTGAAGGAATCTATTGTATTTCAAGGTATTTTTGGAATATTCCAGAGTATGTTAAAGTGTTGTGTGTGGTCCATGAGTCATCTTTGGATCAAAGGAAGCAATTACTTAATTGTTTAATGGTGTTAACACTAGTTTGGCTGACCTTGGTTGTTTACACTATTTGTGTATATGCTTAGGTGTCTGTGAAAGTGTGAAGTAGTGTGTATGAGTGTATTTGGGTCTAAGTTAAGGCATGTTTTGGTACTCCTTCATTCCTTTCCACCGTAGGAATGCTTAGTGTTGACCTAATTTGAATTTACACAGTTGAGGTGCATAGTTGACCTTTCTAATTGTGTTCAAGGTTGAAGATGGTATAAATAAGTGTTTAGTTGATGGAGAATTAATGGTGTGAAGTGTGTGTGATGTGAGATGTAATGTGAAGTGTGAATTTGTGAAGTGCAATTTGAGCTTTAATGTGTTAGGCTACTGGAAGTAGTGAGCAGAAGGTGACTACATTCTTGAGAGACATTGTGAATGTACTAGTGATGCTATGGTAGATCTTTCTATTTCTTTGAGATGGATTTGTCACTATAACAATCTTCTTTCTTCTTCTTTCTAATCTAGTAGTGATCCTTTGGCAGTAAGCCCTTTGATAGTGAGCCTATTGTATTCAGTGTTGCAATTAATTTATATTGTGAGCTAATCCTCACATGGTGTTTCCATTCTTGGGTTTTCCACATAAATCTGGTGTTCTTATGTGTTTGGATGTGTTTGCATTACCGTTTTCATGTTTACATTTTTCCAATGCATGATAAGGGGTTTAATGGTTGTTGAGGGTTTAAGAACTAATGAAGATATGAATATTAATGAGGGTTTTGATTTTTAATGTACAATTGATTCACCCCCCTCTCAGTTGTCTTGTTCATTCAAAAATTGGTATCAGAGCAAGGCTCCTTGGAAGAAAGCTTAATCACTTTGAGGTATATCTGGGATGGTGCACAAGAAGGAGGCTCCTGTGTTTGATGGAACTGATTATGCATTCTGGAAGAAAATGATGGAAGGGTTCCTGGCATCTCTAAAGTTTGGAGTTTGGAAATATGTTGAGATTAGATATACAATTCCTAAAAATGGTCCAAGTACTGATGATGAGATCAAGGCATATGAGAACAATGGAAAATTAAGGTATGCTCTTTTGAGTGGTCTTTCTAATTTAGAACTTGTGAAAGTTATGAGTCTTAAAACTACTGGTGAAATATAGAAAAAGCTAGAAAGTATCTATGAAGGAGATGACAAGGTCAAACAAGCAAAAATGTAAAATCAAAAGATCAAGTTTGAAAACTTGAGGATGATAGAAGATGAAGATATTACATGCTACATGCATAGAGTGGATGAAGTTGTCAATTCCATTTGAGGCCTTGGAGGAAACATTGAAGATGATGAGGTGGTAAAGAAGGTATTGAGAACTTTTACTAAATCCTATAGTCATATGGTTTCTGCTATTGAGGAAATTCAGAATTTGAGTACTTATTATTGCACAGAAAGTTGTCATTACACCAAAAGATTGACCTGTTAATGCCTAATACAATTGCTAGAGTTAATGAATCCATGAGAGGTGGTTAAGCCATGTCACAAACCCAAGCATTGTGTTGCACAACACAAGGAGACCAAGGGCACACACCTTGCAACAATTCCCCCAGTGCAAGCAAGGGGTTCAAACCAATGACCTAGGCTCTAATACCAATTGTTGCACAGATGGTTGCCATTGCACCAAAATATTGACCTATTAATTCCCAATACAACCACCATAGTTAATGAATCTATGGGAGGTGGTTAAGCCATGTCACAAACCTGAGCGTTGTGCTACACAATGTGAGGAGACCAAGGGTGCACACCTTGCAACACTTATTCTAGAGATCAATTGTTTGGTGCATTAAACTCTTTTGAATTGAGAAAGTTTGGTCCAAGTGATGTAAAAAAGGAGACTACTTTTAAAGCAAGCAAATAATAAAAGAATGAAGGATCAAATCAAGATGATATTGATAATGTAGAAGTGAATTTTTTAAGAAGGTTGAAAAGGGCACTAGAAAATATAAAGACAAGTTACCTTTCAAATGCTTTAACTGTGAAAAGATTGGTGATTATGCTTTAAGATGTCCTGTCAAAGATTTGAAAGATAAACCTAAGGAGAATAAATGTAAAGAAGTTAAGAAAATTTATTATGTTAGAGAAGATGCTATTATATCTGATGATGAATTTGATTATCTAGATGATGAAGATGATGAATTCTTTTTCATTGTTCTAAATTTTGGAACTAATTCTTCCAACTCTTAGAAATGTGTAAAGAAAAGTGCTCTGAAAGCAGGTCATAACATTGGAGGAGTAATGGTGTCTTATTTTCATGCTAGAGAAGAGAAGAACAATTATATTATTGGTAGTGGATGTTCAAATCACATGATAGCAGTGATAAGAGTAAGTTTGTTAAGCTTGAGAAGTTTGAAGGAGGCTTAGTTAAGTTTTGTGACGATACATCTACTAAGATATGTGGAAAAGGTTTAATAAATTTTGATGGAAAACATAATACATATGGTTTTCTTTATGTTAAGGGTCTGTGGTATACCATTTTGAGTGTGGGAAAAAGGTGTAGCAAAGGATATAATCTTGTGTTTCAGGATAATGGATGTGAGATCAAAAAAGGCTCTAGAACTATGGTTGTAGCAGGAAGGACATATGGAAATTTTTATTAGCTCAAGGGTGCAAATGGTCAATTATTTATGATTCAAATTAATGAAAGATTGCTATGGAATAGAAGTATGTGTCACATCAATTTTGATAACCTAGTGAGGATCAGTTCAATTCAAGCTGTGAGAGATATGTCGAAGATTATAAAGCCTATCAATGTTGTTTGCAAGGAATGTCAAACTAGGAAACAAGCTAGAAAGAGTTTCAAATTCAAAGAACAATCTTCTATCGGTCCTTTGGAGTTGGTGCATACAGATCTTTGTGGACCTACTAGAATCAAAAAATTTCAAGGTGACGGGTATTTCATGCTTTTAATTGATGATTATTCTAGAATGACGGGTTACTTTTCTCAAAGAGAAATCAGATTATCTAGATAAGTTTAATTCATTCAAAGCTATGGTTGAGAATGAAATGGAAATGAAAATCAAATTCTTAAGGTCTAACAAAGGTGAAGAGTTCACCTCCAATGAGTTCAACAATTTTTGTGAAGTTCATGGAATAAAGAGGCATTTTTCATCCCCTAGGACTCCTCAATAGAATGGAGTGGTTGAAAGGAAGAATAATATTGTTCAAGAAGCAACAAGGACAATGATGAAAGAAGAAAAACTACCAAAGGTCTACTAGAGAGAAGCAATTCATATTGCAATGTATATTCTTAATAGAGCACAAGCAAGGACGAATAGTTCAAAGAATCCCTATGCGTTGTGGTATGGAAGAACTCCTATTGTGAAATATTTCAAAGTGTTTGGAAGCAAATGCTATATTAGAAGAGATTAATAAAACTTAGGAAAGTTTGATACTAGATCTAATGAAGGAATCTTCCTTGGATATTCTATAAAAAGAAAGGCTTATCGATGCTACAACAAGGGGTTGAAAAGGATTGTTGAAAGTGAAAGTTTCAAGGTAGATGAAGACTTACACAAAATTTCAATGGTGATAGATGGATATGAGCTAGATGATTCCTCTTGCAGGGAAGAAGAGAAAGATGATGGTAAGGAAAAATAATTTTACTTTGAAGAGGAAGAAGCTCTAGAAAATATCCCTAAGACCCCTAAGTATGTGCAAAAAAATCATTCAAAAGATCAAATCATTGGTGAAAAGAGTAGAGGTGTGTTGAAAAGAAGAAAAGTTGCTATGATAGAAGAACAAGTGAAATTATGTTTACTTTCCAATGTTGAACCTACAATAGTGATTGAAGCATGCAAATATGAACATTGGATCGAAGCTATGGAAGAATAACGAATGTAGATTGAGAAGAATCAGACTTGGGAACTTTTCCCAAGAACGACAAACAAGAATGTGATTGGAACTAAGTGGGTGTTTTGAAACAAGGTGAATGAGAGTGGAGAAGTGGTGAGAAACAAGGAAAGACTTATGTGTAAAGGTTAATCACAAGTAGAAGGAATAGATTTTGAGGTAACATTTTCTCTGGTAGAAAGAATGGAAGCTATTAGGATTTTTTTAGCTTTTGTAACACACAAGGATTTCAAAGTTTATTAGATGGATGTGAAGTCTACATTTTTTAATGGTGAGTTGGAAGAAGAGGTTTATATTGAAAAATCAGAAGGTTTTTAGTTATTGGATAATCTTGATATAGTCTTCAGATTGAAGAAGGAACTTTATGGACTAAGCAAGCTCCTAGAGCCTAGTATGCAAGGTTGGACAAGTACTTGTAGCAAGGTTTTAGTAAAGGTACCATATATATCAATCTTTACTTTAAGGTTGAAAAGATCAAATTTTGATTGTAGTTGTGTATGTTGATGACATAAAATTTGGTGTTAATGAAGTTATGTGCAAAATATTTACAGAAGAGATGAAAAAAGAGTTTGAGATGTCTATGTTTGGGGAGATGAAAATTTTCCTTGTTCTTCAAATCAATTAGATAGAAAAAGGTATATTCATTTCACAATCAAAATATGTCAAGGAAATGTTGAAGAAATTTGGGATGGAAGACTCTAAACCGGTATTTACTCCCATGGTTACTGGTTACAAATTGAGTAAGAATGAAGAATCTCCTAAGGATGATCAGAGCAAGTACATATCAATGATTGGAGTACTGCTATATTTAGCTGCTACTAGACTGGGTATAACTCATGTAGTTTGTCTTGTCGCTAGATTTCAAGAAGATCCCAAAGAGTCACATGTTAGAACAGTAAAGAGAATATTCAAACACTTGAAGGGCACTACAGAACATGGCTTATGGTATCCAAAGGATATTGATTTCTCTTTGAGTGCTTATACAAATGCAGATTGGGCAGGTTGTGTGGATGATCAGGAGAGTACAAGTGGTGGTGCTTTCTTTATTGGAAGAAGGTTGGTTTCTTAGCTAAGTAAGAAGTAGGATTCAATGTCATTGTCTACAACAAAGGAAAAATACATTGTTGCAACATCATGTTGCACATAGGTGTTACAGATGAAGAAATATTTGAAGGATATTAGAGTGATATATGATGAACCTATTTCTATCTTATGTGATAATACAAGTGCTATCAATATCTCAAAGATTTTGGTAATGCATTCAAGGACAAAGAATATTTCAATCCAGTATCACTTCTTGAGAGAGAAGGTTGCAAAGAATGAGGTAAAGTTGTAGTATGTGCCTACTAAGGATACAATTGTAGACATCTTCATGAAGGCTCTTCCTAAGGATACTTTTGAGTATCTTCAAGAGAAGTTGGGGGTTATTGCCACTCCTTTTAACTAGATGCATAAGGATATGCATTAGTCCAATGGATTTCAAGATTCATTCTTTGTTCTAGACTGATTTTGAAGGCTACCTCTCAAGGGGAGTAGGTAGTGGCAGTATTTCTTTTTTCAATCAGGGGAGTAAGTGTTGGTGTAGGTTGGTGTTGTCCTTTATCAGTTGTGTCAAAGGATAGTAAAGTGGTTGTTGGTTGGTACAATTTATTGTGTGCTCATAAGGGGGAAAGTGATGCAAATGTTTTTCCCTTTTCCATTGATTTCAAAAGAGGAGAGAGAAAGAAATGGGAAAAAGGAAAGAGTTAGTTGAAAAAGGGATAGAAATAGAATAAAGTGAACAAGGAGATTATGATGTAAGGGGGAGAAAGAAAAAGAGTTGGAGTAGTATGTTGGTGATTAGAGCTGTTATGTTTGTTGTTGTTGGTTTTTCACATCATGTATTACCATGAATGACAAAGGGGGAGATTGTTACAAGTATGAGCAATTTGTTTTATCATTGATTCCAACAGAGCTATGGTGTTGTCATTTATGTCAAAAATTCTATAAGTTTCTAGAGGTCTACATTATTAAATTGTTGCTTTGATTAGTTAGATTATCTTGTCATTAGTAAATTCACTAGTGTCAACCTCTGGTGTTGCTTTGATACGCTTTTATCTGTTGATGTTGTTTGGTTAAGGTGTTGTGTTGCAGTTAGTTTAGTGAGTGATGAGGAGGTGTTAAAAATGATGATAGTATGTCTTTGGTGCTTGGTTTCCAAGTGATTTTGATAAAATTTGAATAATAGAGGAAATTGTGTGGTTGAGAGTTGTTATGACATACAAAGTAGTGTTTTGGTTTTTCTCCGCATTTCTTCTATGCTAAAGATCTTCTTGCGGGGTTTGGATATGTTTTTCAAAGAAGTTCAAAAATGTCATATCTAGAGTTTTAGGTTTTGGATCTTTGTGTAGAGGAAGTTGTGTTCACCAGTGTGAAATGTGTAAGTAGTGGTGTCTAGGAGAAATGTTTTTCCTTCACAGCTTGGTTTATGGTCTTGTGGATCTAGAAGTATGCTTATATTGCTAGTATCTATCTCTAGTCTAACTTTTTTGTGTTATGGTGCTCTACAAGGTTGGATTCAGGTGTTGTAGTGTGTGGAAGGTTAACTAGTTGCATAGGATGAGTATGTTCTTCAGGTGAAAGTTGTTGTGAAGGAATCTGTTGGATTTCAAGGTGTTTTTGGAATATTCTAGAGTATTTTAAAGTGTTGTGCATGTTCCATGAGTCATCTTTGGATCAAAGGAAGCAAGTACTTAATTGCTTAATGGTGTTAACACTGATTCAACCGACCTTGGGTGTTTACATTATTTGTAGATATGCTTAGGTGTCTATGAAAGAATGAAGTAGCATGTATGAGTGTATTTGAGTATGAGTTAAGGTGTGTTGTGGTTCATCTTCATTCCTTTCCACCATAGGAATTCTTAGTGTCGACATAATTTGAATTTGCACAATTGAGGTGTATAGGCAACCTTGCTAATAGTGTTCAAGGTTGAAGATGGTATAAATAAGTGTTGATTTAATGGAGAATTAAGGGTGTGAAGTGTGAGTGATGTGAGATGTAATGTGAAGTGTGAATTTGTGAAGTGTAGTGCAAGCTTTAATGTGTTAGGCTACTGGAAGTAGTGAGAAGAAGGTGTCTGCATTCTTTAGAGAGGCTATGAATGTAATGGTGATGCTATGGTGGATCTTTCTATTGGTTTGAGATGGATTTATCATTGTAAAAATATTCTTTCTTCTTCTTTCTAATCTAGAAATGATCCTTTGGTATTGAGCCCTTCTTTTCTTTTTGGGAAGTGAGCCCTTTGATAGTGAGCCTATTGTATTTTGTGTTGCAATTAATTTATATTATGAGCTAATCCTCATTGTGTTTTTTCCCTTCTTGGGTTTTCCACGTAAATCTTGTGTTATTATGTGTTTGGATGTGTTTGCATTACTATTTTAATTTTTACATTATGATAATGCATGATAAGGGGTTTAATGGTTGTTGAGGGTTTAAGAACTAATACAGATCTGAATATTAATGAGGGTTTTGATGTTTTAATGTACAACTGATTCACCCCCCCTCTTAGTTGTCTTTTCATTCAACATTCAACACTCTCAATATTTCACTAACAACAAATTATTCTATTGCTTTAATAGAATCCATAAACAAAATGTTCATTTCACAAAGTTGCAAAGATGAATCCAAAGATATTCGATCATTTTATTCCTAAGAATAGTTGAATTATATATTGGAGACAAGTGTCATTGATTAATATATTCAAGTATCTATATAACTTAAATTTTTATTGATTTTATAGGGGATTTCATTTATATACTTACTTCCCTATAACATAGAACAAGACTTAACTTCCCCAAACAAAAACTTTTTGAGTTACAATGTCCAATTTTTTTAAAACAGGGCTCAAAATTCTTAGAGAATAAGGAAGAAAACAAGATTAGAGCCTTGGGAAAAGTATCACATTTTAATTTGACACTATCTTCATGTGAGAAAACAATATAGGTACAAATACCTCATAAAAAAAAAACACTTTAAACTTAGAGGTAGAATCATTGTAGAAGCTATTGCAGAGAGACACACCTGAGAACGAAGATGGAGACAAAAATGGAGCAAATGAATGCAATTTCACTTGTACTTCTCAACCCATGCTGCATATGGAGTACTAATGTTTGAAAGCCTTCTAACAATGAGGTTACATGTGAGACCACTTACATCCTTAATTACTTGTGCCTTATTTGTTTTAGGATGTACTGACTATATTGCTAAGGCTTCGTATTTTTCATTGAATCAGAAGCCAAAGTAAAGTTCATCCGATTGTTGCTTTGATTAAAGTATGGATTCTTCTATATCTTGCCTTCTTAGCCTTATTCTTAATAAGGAAAAAATTGAATTCCTTAGACATGACAAAACTATCATCTGACATGAAGGTTGTGCATGCCAATGCTCTAACATCATTTATTGCATCTCCCTTGGTCTCAAAATGTATCAATATTATTTCTTGAGGAGGAGCCTCAACCATGACCCTTGAGGGTGAATTGAATAATTTCCTTGTTGCTGCAATATTTGGCACATCATCATCATCATTAGGATACTTAACCAAGGGGTTGAGGACTTATTTGTTCTAGAGGTTGAATTTTTTGAGGGGGCTGATATACAATTATTTGAGTTGTGGGCCTAGGTTTTTCCATTACTAATTTAGGAGCCTTAGCCAAGATACAAGCAACATTGTCAATCATCACCAAAATTTTGAGGATTGGATCCTCAATTTTTGAGTAGGATCCTTTGTAAAAAGGATCTACTCTCTTCTTTTTCTCCTCTGCAATTTGAATCCAAACCTAGTATTCTCTTCTCTATTGGAGATTAGCTTTAGAGGATCAATTCTTAATCAGGTCCTCAATTTTATCAAATAATGTGTATACTTAGCCACTTAGACCTGAATTCTTACTTTATGGATATAATTCTATGGTTCACAATTTCTTTACACATCCACTTTCATTTTGTATGGTGATAATTTGGATTATTAAAAATATAAGAATTCTTTTGATATGATCATGAAATATAAGAAGATGGTACTTGGCAATAAGAATGACCCCTTCTTCACATTCCTCAAATGAATCTTATCAGCTTCATTAAGAACTTACGACATGATCTCTAAAAATATTATTGTTTTTGGCACTCATCTTGGCGATATGTAGGGTGCAACTGATGCACCATAAACCCTTATCATAGTATAATTGACATGAAAGAACCAATCACCCCAATTGTGATCAATCCCTAGATTAGGAGCCTAGTCAAGTGGTCTAAAAATCTTTTGACGTTCTCTCACAATCTCTAATAAACTAGAAACCCTAAATTTATTATGACCTCCTTGACAAAGAATTCTTGAAATATTAAATAATTAGACTTATCACAATGCATATCCCAAATATAGGTCCATTCTTGGACTAGAAAAATAAATTTATTATCATCTTGGGATCTTCTTTACATTTGGGGTACCCAAATCCATTTTCCATTGTACAATATAATGTGACAAAGGAGAGAATACCATTTAAAGTGCACAATTCTCTCATCACATTTGATTGTCATTAATGCATTGTGAATTCCATCTGAGATGAAAGAGGAATAGTCAAAATTTCTATTCAAATCCCTATGTTTTACATCTGCAGCCATCACCAACAAGGTTATTGGTATTTGCATTTTTGCATCCATAGCCAAAACTTGACATAATGTAAAGTATGTGTTGATGAAATAATCTTTAAAAATATCATAATTAAGGGTTTAAATTCAATCATGAGTGAATCTCACCAGTTGCCTATTGGGACCTATTTTCTATGATGAGGTAAGCATTTGATTTTGAAGCTCTTCCTATCCCTTGAATACTCGTTGGTGAGTAAGTCAATGCCAATTGGGACATGTGCATTCTTTTTAGGTGGAAGACCTCACAAATATAGCTCCTATCTAGACTTACTAATTTTCTACCCTTACCATTAAAGTAGTCCTAGCATTGGGATCACTTCTTTTTGTAATTGCTCTAACCAAGTCCATATTTTAGAACACATTTGGGACTACCAGTTGTCCCAAATCCAAACTCCTTTTGTTTGATAGAGGTCTAGATGATTGGCACTTTTTGAATTCAATCATGAGTGAATCTCACCAGTTGCCTATTGGGACCTATTTTCTATGATGAGGTAAGCATTTGATTTTGAAGCTCTTCCTATCCCTTGAATACTCGTTGGTGAGTAAGTCAATGCCAATTGGGACATGTGCATTCTTTTTAGGTGGAAGACCTCACAAATATAGCTCCTATCTAGACTTACTAATTTTCTACCCTTACCATTAAAGTAGTCCTAGCATTGGGATCACTTCTTTTTGTAATTGCTCTAACCAAGTCCATATTTTAGAACACATTTGGGACTACTAGTTGTCCCAAATCCAAACTCCTTTTGTTTGATAGAGGTCTAGATGATTGGCACTTTTTGAAACCATATCTGAATAAATTCCACCCCTGAGCCAAAATGGTGGCATCCTTAACATCATTTTACCTATACACTAGCCTATCAAAAATTATTCCAACTCCTTGAGCAATCTTAGCTCTTTTTGATGACCTAGGTAGTTGTTGTAGTATGTCCTCATCCAACCCCCTTTTCAACCTTCTTAACAATTTGACCATTTTGGGAACTAGGGTTTCTACTACAAAATTAGGGATTTAAGGAAAACTAGGGTTCTTCACTTCCTCTCTAAAATTCACCAAGTCTAGGGATTATTTTCTTGATATTCAAATGAAAACATGACCTAACCAAACTAGAGAAAATTTCAAACATGAAAATTGTTCAATTTAGGTTGAGAAATTGAACTTACCCATTCACTACTTTGAGGAACCCTAACTTGATTCTATGAATGCCAAAAAAAACTTTAATTTCATAAATTATTTTCAAGGATTCTTATAACTTGAACAAATGTAATTGCCTTGAAAATATAGAACATTTTGGTAGATATTGGCAAAAAAATCATTGAAAAAATCATGATATTGTGAGCCAACTTTATTTTGTGAGTTCTTATGGTATGGAATAGCTTTAGTTGTAGAGGAGAAACCCGAGCCCACATTGAATACGCTCCATGTGTTGAATGCTTGAATTTTCATGGGTTCAAGAAAAAGCTTCCTTTTCATCCCATGACAAGCCTAATTGATGTAATCTAATGAGGAAACTCCACTTGTTGACGGTGTAAGAATCATACCCATTGAAAATTTAATGGTTCATTTTATATATGGAAACCAGTTGAATCTTTACAAGCTAAAGGAACTCAACCATTTTGAGCATGTGATGAGAACTTCAAGCATGATGCAATAAAAAACTTCCATCTATATACCTTGACACTAAGGAAAATACCTTGATGATTGAAAGGTTCTTGAAACAACACTTGGTGATACTTTGCATGTTCGTGGCTTCAAATTTGGGACCCTATTAAGAACATGTGAAATGAAAATACTTTGTGATAAAGACAAAATTTAACACATTTAAGACAAACGTCACAATTTTGCACCCTCGCAACTTTCAATCAAAAGATGAAATTGATCTTGCAACAAAATAATTCAATGTGATAAAATGAGGGCTTGACATATGGATCTAGCATGGAAAGTGGTGGGGCCACATTTAAAATCTTGGACAAGGAACTTAAGTGATTTATTAGTGAATGAAAATTAAATGGGTGAATACTTCATTAGAATAAATGGGTTGGATAATGAACAAATAAAATGTTTTGTAGGGAAACTTAAGTGATCAAGAATGGGTTGAATAAGTTAGAGAAAAAAGTGATGGTTTGAGGATAAAGTACTATGGTTTTAATCTTTAGGTCTTAAAACTTAGGAAATTCATGGATTAAAACCATAGGATACTCAAGAATCTTAATAGTGGCTCATGTTTGGGGACACATGCTTCACATAAGCATGGCAAGAATTCAGGACGCAGACTGGGCGAACAAGACAAAAATAAAATGCACACCAACAAGAAAGGGAAAACTATACAAAATAAAAATAAAATAAAAATGCATGGAAACCTTATTGAGAAAAGTAGGTTTTCAGGAACTATCCATGCATTGATTATTCTTATACCTCACCATTGGGAGTCACCAAAAAATACAAATTCTCTCCATTAATGGAATTAATAATAAATGGATCCAACCATAAAGGATCAAGCTTACCATGTTTTCCTTTATATTCCATTCTTACATTCCACATTAATACCTAGTCACCAACTTGAAACTTCCTATCACTACTCTTGTCATACATATACTTACTTGATGTTATCTCTTTAAATTTGCTACATGACCTTGTCTTCTTGTCTCATCTAGTTCAATTTGTTGAGTGGTTCTCCACACTATAGCATCTTGGAGTTCCTCACTATACTCTTGTATAAATTTGTACATAGGTAGCATTTTGTTATAGGGATTTAGGAATTCAAACCATAAAATAACTCATATGGTGACTTACCTGTAAAATTTGTAATGATCACTCTATTAGACCATAATGCTCGTCTCACCTTTGAATCCTAGGATTTCTTATTTTTTCCTAGCATTCTCTTTATGATCTTCAAAACTTTTGTATTTCTTGATTAAGCTTGTTCATTTCCCTAAGGGTGATATGGAGATGAATATAACATATTTATTCCATAAGTGTCACATAATCCTAAAAATTCATTAGACATAAAAACACATAGCATTATTAGCAATTAACCTATTTGGAACTCCAAACGTTGTGACTATGTGCTCCATGAGGAAATCAATGACAACTTTTCTTTTTTCCTTCCTAGTTGGAATTGCCTCAGCCCATTTGGTGAAATAATCCGTTTCCACAAGAATCCAATTGAATCATCCACTTCATCTTTCTATAATTCCACCAATAAAGTTAATTCCCCATTGTTGAAAAGGATTTTCCACTATCATAGGTCTTAAGGGTAATGCTCCAACATATTTAAATTTACTAGAATATTTTGGGTATTCTTCACAGTTTCTAACAATTTTATAACTATTTGAAAAATAAGGATTTTGTGTGTATTTTTGGCCATAAAATGACCTCCACATACCCCACTATGCATTCTAGTTAGCATCTTAGTGGCTTTCTCTTTATCAAGACATCTCAATAAGATACCATCTCTATTTATCCAATATAATTCACCATTTATAATTTCATGCCTGATGTATTGCAAGTTTAAAGTCCTCTTCTAATTGTCAAACATCTCATATGGATAAAACATATGTTGTAAATAATGAACTATATTTTTGTACCATGATATAATTATAGATTACAAAATTATGAAATTTTATCTTGTTGAACATAATTAATTTGATTTACCTCTATGTTGGATTCTGCCATGCCAACTTTTCCAATACTTTACCTCTTACCAACTTAGTGATTTGAATATCAATGTTAAACTATTGGATCTTATTTATCCATCTACATCTCCTTCTTATCACCTCTTGTTGAGTAAATAAATCTTTGACAACAACATGAGGAACATAAGCAACAATTCTTTCGCCCACTAGATAAGACCTAAATATTTTTACATCTTTGACCAATGCATAGACCTACTTTTGCATGATGTCATATTTGAGCTCTGCTACTTGAAGGGACTTACTAAAAGTGAAATGGTTTTCTCGTACCCTTCATCATTTTTCTGCAACAAGGTTGCAACAACATGAAAAAAAGAAAAAGAGAATAATTGGATTGGCTTTAAGAAATCAAGGGACTAACATAAGAGCCTTCTTGATGGATTCCCTAATTTTATGGAATGTTGTAGTTGGTTCATTTCCCCAACAAATTGCTTCTTCAGCAAAATTAGTCACAAATATCTTGACAAAGTTAACCTGCCCAAAGAAGGATTAAATACCTTTATTGGTCTTGGGCTATGGAATCCTCTCTATTGTAGTAACTCTCTTAAGATCTATCCTTATTTCATATTTAGACACTTTATGGGCCATAATTAGAAACACATTGTAAATACCATCACTGACGATAGCTAGTATAAATATAGAGTCCATTATTTTCTTCAAAATAAGTGACCTAAAGGTCTCAATGCAACATAGAGAAAATAGATCAAACTAAAGAGTGATAGTTATATGATAAATGCTAGTTTCCTTTATAAGAAGAACTATGAGGGGATATTTTTTATATTTCTATACAAAGAAGATGCAACCAAGTTCTTTTATATTTTCACAAGTTTCAAATTGAGACATGGTTTGAATGAATAAAAAACTCATCAAATGCTAAGGATTTGTTGCTAATAACCTTTTTTATTCAAGGATTCTCATAATCATGTGAAAACATTCCATAAATGCTAAACTTGTGCACACAAGGAGAGTAATTTATCCATGTCCTTATAAACAATATATGAGATACATATGTTTGCCCAAGGGGGCTTGAAATTTATTGGAATGATTGACTCACATTATTCTACATGAGACAAGTTTATTTTGATAGCTACTAATTACTACATGAGGTGGACCAAAGTTATCACTTGCAAGCATTATACCCCTAAAGTAGCTATAAAATTCTTGCAGGAGCATAGTATGAATAGGTTTGGAATGCCTTTTTCTCTAGTATGTGACAACAACCCCTCCTTTTTTTTAGCTACTTTGGTGTAATGGGAAGTTGAGCATAAGGGGATTTTGAAGTTTTCTTCCAATTATTTTCAATGGAATAGCACGTATAAAAATATAACAATAATAATTTAATTAAATTCATTAGTAAATTATTAAAGATAAATCTTAATGACTAACACACCTAGATGAAATATTTTTTGTGGGTTGATAGAACTAGCATCAAGGCTTATCTATGAATGTTTCCATATCAGTTGGTTTATGGGATAGGTCCTATTTTTCCTATTAATTTGAAAATATTCATATTAAAATTTATGAGGGATTACTTAGAAGTAGATGACAAAGTTAGTGTCAAACTATCAAGTTTATTAAACCTAGAAGAAAAAGAAGCATAGCCTTAGAACATATAGTGAAACACCAAATAATAGTTAAAGGTGGTTTGAAATAATATTTAGTTCTCTTATAGTAAAATTCAAAAGAAAAGAAGGGTAATCATTCTAAGTTTGAAAGGCTATGGTTAGATCCCTACCAAATATAAAAAATATTCAAAGAGAATAACTTTGATTAGTTCTTTGATTGGGGATCCTATCGCATTTCCTATCAATGGATAACATCTTAAGCATTATTTTTCATCTTGAGAGGTTTTAATAACCTTTTCTTGTACCATAGTTAGCTTAAGTTCTCTTTAAGTGTTTTTGTTTTCTTGTTTTATTTATTTATTTATTTTGTTGGCCTTGAGCAAATGAGTTAGTTTTTTATGGTATCTTTTGGATTGCATGGTTGTTATTGTTATCTAATCTCTTTCTTGTTGATTTAGTTTCTTATTTTTGTGTTGGGGTGTCTCCTTACATGGGGTAAATTCTTGTTGGTAATCAATAGAATATTTTTGTTTCTATTTTCTAATAATCGCATAATCTTTGGTTTTTAGCTTTGAGTTTGTCTATTAACTACCAAAACTAAGAGCAATGGCCTACCCAGAATCTAGCTTTCATGAGGAACAAAGATAAAAATTTAAAATCCTACATCTTACACAAAATTTAGCATTCTGAGAATGGTGACGGTTAAATTTTTTGTTCTACTATCAAGTGAAAAATCTAGAATTTTTTTTTTTTCAAATATTACCATCATGAATCCCAACCTAGAGATAGGTTTAACAAGCCTTAAAATTGAGATATATTAAAAAGTTAAAAAATAAGAAGGAAATAAATGGACATGAAAGCATGAAATCAACAAGAAAAAGAAGAAAATATGTGTAATTCATATTATGATATGTCACAAGAACTTAATTACTTGGGAAATTCAAGTAATCTCTACCAAGGCTATATACAATTGTCTAGCACTAGAGCTATGCTTGATGCGAGTTAAAGGTAACACCATTGAAGCTATGAATACTCAGATGGAAGAAAATAAATGCCCAAGTCATGCCTAATCATGTCTACTCATTACATGATGTAATCTAACAGACCCTTGATTAGTTGAGGAATGTAATTGACTTTTGTAGCCTTATGTAAATTCCACCCTATTTTGAATTGAGCCTTAGCTTTGAGGGAATAAATCAATTGCACATGCCATAGTATTTTAGTATTCTATTATGGGAACCTCATAATGCCCTAATTTTTGGTAGACTTGGTCCCTTGGTAATGGTTCTAATAGGGAAAATATTAGAAGTATAGTACTATGGAGCTCCATGGTGTTAAAATTCTCAAGAATTTTATTCTTAAGGCAGAAGTGGGGGCTACTCCTTCCTCTCTTCTCCTTTTTTCCTTGTGTTTTCTTATTTTATTTCTTCCTTTACTTTTGGATTTGGGCCTTCTTCCTTTTTTTTTTTCTATAGCTTTCTCTTGGGTATATTTCCTTTATTGGACTTTCAAGGTTGGTCATTCAAGAATACTCTTTAGGACATACCAAAACCTTCATATACTTTTTGGTTGGCTTGTTAGATTGGTTCATCTCCACATGCTTGTAGGATCATCTCAAAGACTCTAGTGCAGACAATGTGGCATCACCCTGACCTACCCCTTTGGTTCTACATTAATGGTGAACTACCCATGTGTGTGTTTTTCCCCTTTTTCTCCTTTTTTAATTTTCCTATTTTTTATTTTTTCCTTGTTACATGTGTATTCTAGTGATCTAAAAACTTTCTTACATTGTTGTTGGATAGTTGGAGGATTTATTTTGGTAGTAGGAATTATGTGTGGAAATTTTTGTTGTTTGTGTGTATTTTGGTATATTTTTGTCTTGTTTCCCAAGCCATACTCATTGGTGTGTCCAAGTACGACTTCCTTTCTTAGCTTCATCATCACTATTTTATTCTACTATTTTCATGCATTATTGTTTGTGTGTCGGTCTCTAATTTATAATTTATGTATTTTTTCCACTTTTTCTTTGGGGTTTATTTTTTATGGATTTTTTTGTTTTTCATGTTTGTGTTTATGTGTGTTTTTGGTGTCAAGGGCCTTTCATTAAATTTTTTTTCAATTTTTTCCCTTTGGTAGATCCACTTTTTTGGAGTTGAGAACCATTTTTCTTGATGATGTCCTAATAATGTCATCATCCCATCAGTTTATTAGAGTTGTTCATCTTTAATTGCTTGGTGTTGCATGTTTGAAACCTTGATGGTAGTTTCCTCTTGATTGCACAAGGGTCTAACTAATTTCTGCACTTAGACAAATTTTTATCCTTTCAAAACTTGAGCTTTTGGATCCTCTTATTTCAATACATTTTTATGATTTTCCCCAAATTTTGATCCCAACAAACTTAAGCATTAATTTATTTTTGGAGTCAGAGTTTTAGAGTTCTCTTATTTGAAAACCAAGTTAATATTTGTCTTGAAGTTGATCTTGATGGTGTTTCAATAGTGTCATTTTTAAATTTAGAGTTTTAAAGTTTCCTTATCAAGTACCCAATTAGCATCATTTCTAAAGTATGATCCCAACAATATTAACTATTAATCTAGTTTCAACGTCAAAGTGTAGTGTTACCTTATCTAAGTTCCAAGTTACCGGTCTCCTCGAAGTCTATCCCCAATATAATTTAAGTACCAAGTACATTTACCATTAGACTCCCTTCCCTCAAAGTACTCATTGGTAGGCATCCCTGAATCATGAACTCTAACATTCCCTTGAGTCTTTTCCCTTGAAATTTTAGGATGTATATGTTTCTTATTTGGAAACCTTGTGATGATATCTATACACCCATGGGCCTCTACTCCTTATTTCATATTAGGGATACTACTTAATATAATGATATTTAATGAAATAGGTTGAGGTATTAGATCTAATTATAAAATGTATTGATTGGTCAAAATGTCAATAAGACTTTTTTGTGGTTGAAAGTACTCATTCCAAGAGAACAATCCTAACCAAAAGAGAGAAATATGAGTATAAAGGATAACATCTAATATCAAAGATGTATCCATAGGTAGAAATTGGAAACACATATCTTGGACATGTGAATGTTCAAGAATTTTTACAAATGGTTAGTGCTAAGAGAGATAGAACCTTCATGAATCAATGCATGAAAAATTAAATATTGGTTGAAGCTATTGTCTTCCTAGTTTTATTGCAATCTCCTAAATTGGTGTTATCCTATGCCAAGGCTTATGATTAGAGACAAAGGAAAGTGGTTGGCCTTTTAAACCAAACTATATTATATATAATATTAGATGTGATTGAGAGGGTGTTTGGCTTCCAACTTATACCTAGTATGATAAAATCAATATGAAGGAGTCTTTGAGGTACTATGAAAGCCACATTGTATAAGAAACAAACTTCATAAATGATAACTTGTTGTTACATCAAAGGATTGCGATAATAAAAATGGCCAAAGAAATTAATATAATTGAATTCTAGGAAGATACCAAGGACTTGATTTTCCTCCTTAGTGATTATATATATGTGATGACAAGGGGATAGACTAGGCTACCTTGATTAGTGACACATTATATCAGTAATTGATAGAGGAAGGGGAGACCAAAAAATTCCACATGACTTCTTATATAGTATACTTATTGGCTCATCAAGCAAGGTTCCCAAGACTCAAAAAACTAGGAACCATGGAGATGGGGAAACAAAGTTATATGATCATTACCCATAGTTAGAGCTAAGAGAAATATAAAAATATTTTAAGAGGGTTAATGATGTATTTTTATATGTAATTATAAGGTGCTTGGAGAATGATTATTCCAAGAGGCTATCTATTGAAGCAATTGAGGTTATGGCTAGTTTGGAGATTTGGTTCATCTAGTTTAAAACCTTCTCTTATAATAGGGTACACGAATTTCATAAAGCACACAATACAATCCCTAGGTATCCTATTGATAAAATCATCCTATTAGAGATATGCAAGAAAGTGGTGGATATACATATTTAATGCTAGAAAGAATAAGGCTAGAATCTATTTACATATTAAAGTTGGGGATTACTCCTACCATAGAATCTAAAATTATAAGAATGTGGAGTTAGAAATGAAACATATCAAAATGCATTTATATGAGGCTAGGGAAAAGCTTGACCCCATTGGAAAGATTGGTCCCTATATTGGGAAATTCTTCATACATGTACTAGATATTGAAGACTTATGGGTAAATTTCCTTGATAAAAATGAAGTGGGAATTTGAGATTATTATAGAATGTCTCTTTCTAAGTAAGGAGTGTGGGTTAGAGAAAGTTCTTAAATCAATGCATGAAGATTGGAAGGTATTAGACCCTTCTTATAATAAAAAAATTCTATAACCAAACCATAATTAGAGTGGATTGGTCAATCCTTGATGATCTCTTTATGGAGAATAAGATCAAATAAGTCATCAAAAGGAAAAGGGACTGGTTCAATAACCTCACTTCATGGATGATCCTCATTCTAAAAAACCCACATCAATCCAAGCTCCTACAAAAAAATACAAAAGGAGAGTCATCCACAACTATAGAGAAAATGAAAGATGAAAAGAAAATATGAAAAGAGTAAAGGAGGTTGGTTTGAATATAACTATGGTGAGGAATGAAGAGGAGGAAGAAGTGGAACCCTTACAAATAAATCCAAGAACTAGGACTGCTATTAAAAATTAAGGAGGAGCTACAAAATTTATTGACATATCACCAATTCCTCTCACTCAAATCCATATTCCTTCACCTTCCCTTTCCTCTCCTTTTCTCAGACCAATTCACACTTCTAATTAGCAGACCCCTATACTGGAGAAAACTATAGAAAATATATGATAAGGAGTAGTAAACTATGTAGCTTATTGATGTGAGTTCAATACAAGGAATTGTGTCTTCCTCTAAAGATAGCACAAACATACCCAGTGAAATATTGGCACCTTCAACACCCTCATCTCTAAATATCAAGTTGCACAAGTCTCCTACACAACCTCAAAGGAAACCAAATCCTCCCAAGCATCCTACTCCTCCCAGCACAAGTGTTGGTTAATCTCCTAGTGATTTTGATATGCCTATATGGTTGAGCATGATAGTTTAGAAGAGGAAACAAGTATATCAACATGAATTAGAGGAATTTTTAAAGGTTATAGGTATTCTCCAAGACCAAACTAGGAAGAATATAGTTGTAACTCTATCTACCATTTGAGTAGATTCATAAGGAGTAAGGACTACACAAGTGTTAGTACCACTGTAAGTTAAAGATGAAAGAGAAATGTAACCTTAGTATTATCAAATTCAAAACATCCACTTAGGTCATAAAATCCAAGAGCAAGAGAGGAAATCCATAAATTAATAATAATATTTCATATTGAATCTTATGGGAAAGGATGTAAGAGAAATGGTAGAACCCCAAGCTTATGTGAATGGGCTCAAAGCCTACATCAACTATCTCACAAGAACCATAGATTCTAATTCCCCTATTCCTCTCACTTCGAAATTATTAGATAAGGAGAAACATGTACAAGATGCAAGATGAGGAATAAGTGCCACAACCTCATGGAGGAACCCATTGAAGGCATAAGACAACAAATTGATCCAGGAAGTAGTTCAATGCTACCATGAGGTGAGTGATGGAGAAAATGTAGTGAATAAAATTGATGAATATATAGATGAAGATCTCATCACATTAGATGATATTATACCTGCATTAAAAATATGGCAAGGATCTCACTCATAAAATGACAAAGTAAGTAGGTAATAACCAATGAGAGTCATCAATTTCCAATGGAGTGGTTTCAGACCACTAAAAATAAAATATATATGATCAAAGAGTTCAAGTGTAATTTAAATTCATTAGAAAGGATGCTTCTAATGCAATTATGACTAGGTTCAATAATTTTTTCAAGGCCTTACCATGTACCTTCTAAGAAAATCCTAGGAAGGTCTTTTTGTTGAGGTCATAATTAGATAATTCATTAGGAATACAAGAACTTTGCTTATAAAACACCTCATTGATGAACTAATGAGAGTTAAAGGAAACCTCAACATATTTCAAGATAGAGTCCTAGAGGTCAAGGAGTCCACAAGTAAGACACTATTCTCTAAGAAGAATAAGATATATTATACAACTACCTCCAACTCTAACCTTATCTAAGAAGTGTTGAGGGAATTTTAGGTGTAGTTCCTAGAGAAATAAAGGATCCTATTAAATACTCATTAAATTTTGGTTCCCCTTTGTCTTTTCATTCATGTAGTTATGTCATTTCCCCTTCTAGAGGTCTATTCACCCCATCAGTATATTTTGAAAATTATATTTACTTATTTTTATCAACCTATGTGTTGGAAATTGTAACTTTGAGCCCCAAGGTTCAAAGTAAATTTGAGTTATACTATTTATATCAGGTAATTTTTGGTACCCAAGACTAGCTATTTTTAGCCATCTTGTAGAAATTTCAGGGGTTGAACATTTGATTATTAGAAAACTATTAAATTTTTAGTCTTAAAACCCTACTAGAAATTGTAGTTTTCTCATTCTTTCAAAACAATAAAAGGATCAAGCCTACTATTTTTAAATGCTCTCAACCCTTGTAGTATTTATTTTGTCCTATTTATTTAAAAATAAATAACTTGGTAAAATTAATTTAAAATGAATTGATAATAGGGTTATGTATAGAATTTGCACATGAAATATGGTAGTTCTAATGCATTTAAGTTGAAATACCATTGTAGCGATTTTCCTTATACTCTTGTATTGGTGTTGTGGATGATTGTGTGGATATTATTCATTACAATACTTGCTATTTTGATTTCATTATATCTTTTAGAACTGAAAAATAAATCTAAGTTTACCATTGTCTATTTACTTTATGTTTGTTTCCCTAAAACCTAACCCTCCTTTTGATCTTTTTGTAGTTGAGAAATTCTAGAATAGATTAGGATAGGCTAGAAGTAGATTGGATGAGTAGTTTCCCTTTAGAGTTTCTAAAGATTTAATCTCTATTCAATAGTTTCAAAGTAGACTATGAATGTTTTTCTAGGTTTTATTTTACCAACAAATAACCCTTGTTAAAAAATCACATAAACCACTCAAATGTTCCAACTCGATCAACAACTAACTAAAAAGGAACCTTGCAGTTGGCTCCTATAAGGATCTCTAAGATTTTGAAGAGAAGTAGAGGGTCTATCATTTTTCTTGATTTTTTTTTGCATAAATCACCATCAATACATATGTCTAATATTGGGCTAGAAGTTACTTCTCAAAATATTCTTTTTGATCTTTGAGATTTTAGACCTTCGTACTTCAATCCATATGTTGTTGATTGATTTAAATAAAGTATCCACATCTTAGTTATAGTGATCTAGATAAATTTTCATTAATATTATCACTACCTCTTGATGAAGAGGAATATGCAAGGTCTCAAAATTTTATTCTAGAGTGATATCTACAAACACTCTACCTTAAGAAGTGACCACTCCTTTTTCCTACATTATAATTCTTAACATATGCCATTAGTAGCTCTAGATATTGAATTTTCATAAGGAATCCATAAGCTTATGTAATTCCAATATGAACCATCATTTTTTTCCTACTTGTTACATTGGGTCCTTGCATCCTTTTCTAAAAATATTCCATGTCTACATGTCGTATTCTCATGTTTATAATGAAGTCTCATGTCCAATGAATCTTTGAGGTTGGAATGAGTCCTTTGAATTTGTACTTCAATTTCTTGACTCTAGACATGAATGTAGGTGTAATATAGGAAGAAAACATATGTTATATTTCAAGCTATCCTTTAATTTCTTATTTTTTAATGATACTTTTCTTATTATTATCATTTGTGTGGATTTAGTGGAGCTTTGGACTTTTGGAAATTCAATTTGGAGTGTCCTTCTATTCAAAAAAACTCTACATCTTTAGATGTTTCCTTTATAATTACAACTAAAATATTATAGCTGCACTATGTTGTCATCAGTGTTGTCATTGATGTCAACCTCTTGTATGGATATGTTGAGATAGTTTGTATGGTGTTGAGAAAGTGTTGCAGATGTAGTAGGGTCACTTGGTTTCCAAGTGCTTTTGAGAAAATTTTCATAAAGGTTGTACAAGGTTTCTAGGAAGTGTTATGTATTTTTCTCTACAATTCTCCATGCTTGAAGATATGCTTGTGCAGTTTGAAAGTGATGATCAAAGGTATTTGAAGGTGTTATATCCAAAGTTTCAAGTTCTAGATTGAGTGGCAGTACAAGATATATTTGATAGTGTGTTGCACTATCTCTAGCTTCTGAAGAGGGTCATTGGGAGAAATGGAATTGCTCCACATTTCTCTACACTGAATTTTCTTGTCTTTTAGATTTGGGAATGTGTTAATATTTCCTGTGCCTACCTTCCCTTTTTTTTTTTAGTGTTCAGTTGTTAAGCAAGCATAGATCTTGAGTTTTTTCAGTGGCAATTTGATTGGTTGCATAGGATGATAGTTTTATTAGTTTCATGTGTTTGTGCTAGTGGTTTTGAATATTTTGATGATTTTTGAATATTCCAAGGTTTTTTTTAATGTTTCTACATGGTCTGCAAGATGATTTTGGGCTTGTTGAAGTATAAATTTGGTTACTTGATAGTGCTAATGTTGGTTTGGATGACCTGGTTTCATAGCATTGTTAGTGGATATGCTTCATGGTTTGTGGAACCATGGTGTAGCATGTTGGTGTATATCTAGTTATTGGTTAACCCTTGATGTGTTCTACCCTCACTTCTTTCCACCGCAGAGGTGTTTAGCACCAACCTATTTGGTGGTTGCATGTTTTACATGCATACGTTTCATTGAATCCAACCTAGTAAAGGTTATTCAAGGTTGCGAAAGCTATACATAAAAGGTAAATTTTTTAGAGATGTGTGTGGTTTGGAATGATGTATGTTTGATCATGTGTTGATATTTGAATGTGAGCATGAATTCCTAAGACTATAAGAAGTAGTGAGCAAGAGGTGTCTACATTTTAGTGTGTTATAAGTTGTTGGAGGAAGTGAGTTGAAGGTTGCAGATGGTAAAGAGATATTATGTTGGTTTCTCTAGTTGCTCTGAGGTAGTGAACCTCATTGTAACTATTTCTTTGTAATCCAAAAGAAGTGATCTTCCTGGGAAGTGAGCCCTTGGTAGTGAGCCTTTTTCTTTCTAGACAGTGAATCCTCTAGGTAGTGAACCCTAGGTAGTGAGCCTCTTGTATTTAGTTTTGGTTTTCATATAGTGAGTTAATCCTCATAGTGGTTTTTCCATAATAGGGTTTTCCATGTAAATATCTAGTGTTCTATTGTGAATGTTCATGGATGTATTGTTTTATTTTTTTACATGCTAATGATTAATAAGGGTTTAAACGTTTTAATACACAAATGATTCACCCACCCCCTCTTCTTAGTTGTCCTATGTGTCTAACAATTGGTATCAGAGAAAACGTTCCTTGGAAGACATTAACCACTTGAGGTAGATCCGAATGGCACACATGAATGGTGTCAAATCACCTATGTTTGATGGAATAAATTATGCTTTCTAGAAAGCTAGTATGGAAGCGTTTCTCACTACATTAGGGTTTGGCGTATGAATATTAGTAAAAAATGGATATACTATGCCTACTACTCCTCTGACAAGTGAAGATGAGATCAAGGAATATGAGAACAATGGCAAAGTGAGGAATGCTATTTTGAGTGGGCTTTTAGATTAAAAACTTGTGAAGGTGATAAGTTGCAAAACCGCTAAAGAGGTCTAGGAGAAGTTGAAGAGCATTTATGAAGGAGATCATAAGGTCAAGCAAGCAAAGATGTAGAATTTTAAGGCCAAGTTTGAAACCATAAGGATTTTAGAGGATGAAGATATTGCAAGCTACATACACAGGGTGGATGAAATTGTTAATTCCATCAATGGTCTTGGAGGAAAGCTGGAGGAAAATAAAGTTGTGGAAAAAGGTATTAAGAACTCTTCCTAAATCCTATAGTGCTAAAGTTTCTTCTATTGAGGAAGCTCAAAATTTGGATCAATATTCTAGATATCAATTGTTTGTGCTTCAACTAATTTTTAATTAAGAGAGTTTGAAAAATATGCTCCAAGGAAAGAAACTACTTTTAAAGTTAGCAATAAAGAGAGGAATGATGAATTTGATCAGGATGATTTTGGTGAAGTGGAAGAAAATTTTGTAAGAAGATTGAAAAAGGGCACTAGAAGATATAGAGGTAAGTTACCTTTTAAGTGTTTCAATTGTGGAAAGAAGGTCACTATGCTTCAAAATGTCTAGATAAAGTTTCAAATGACAAACATAAAGATCATAAAGGTAAATCCTTCAAGAAGAGTTATTTTGTTAAAGAAGATAGCGATGATGAGGAATTAGACCAACCGAATAATGAAAGTGATGAATGGTTTTTCATGGATTTGAATGATGGAACTAATTATACTAATCCTAAGATATGTTTGAAGGAAATTGCTTTAGAAATAGGTCACAGTATTGAGGGAACTATGTTGAGTGTCTTTCATGCAAGAGAGGAGAGAAACTACTAGATAATTGACAACAAATGTTCAAATCATATGACAGGTAATAAGAGTAAGTTTGTTAAGCTTAATAAATATGATGGTGGTTGT
This sequence comes from Sequoia sempervirens, assembly GCA_007258455.2. Classification (NCBI taxonomy): domain Eukaryota; kingdom Viridiplantae; phylum Streptophyta; class Pinopsida; order Cupressales; family Cupressaceae; genus Sequoia; species Sequoia sempervirens. The sequence goes on along the minus strand of VDFB02257964.1, from coordinate 1,880 downwards.
GTTAGGTTTGGTGATGACACATCTATTGAGATTTGTGGAAAAGGTTCAATTAGTTTTTATGGTAACCATAAGATAGATGATGTTCTTTATGTTAAGGGTCTCCAACATAATCTTCTCAGTGTAGGAAAAATGTGTAGCAAAGGATACAATTTTGTGTTTCAAGATGATGGTTGTGAAATAAAAAAAGGAAGATCTAGAATCTTGGTTGCAGTAGGAACAAGAAAAAAAGGAAATGTTTATTAGCTCAAAAGTGCTAGTGGTAAGTGCTTTATGACTCAAATCAATGAAAGTTGGTTATGTACAAAAGAATGGGTAATATCAATTTTGATAGCCCGTTGAAGATCAACTCTACTCATGCTATGAAATATTTTCCAAAGATTACAAAGCCTATCAATGCAATTTTCAAAAAGTGTCAATTTGAAAATAAAAAAACAAGGAATAGGTTCAAAACTAAGGAATATTCTATTGTAGGACCTTTAGAGTTGGTGCATACAGACCTATGCAAACCTACCAGAACAAGGAGCCCTCAAGGTGATAGGTATTTTATGTCGTTCATAGATGATTATTCTATAATTACTTGGATGACTTTTTCAAAGAAAAATAAAAAGCTCTAGATAAGTTTAAAGCATTTAAATCTATGGTTGAGAATGAAAAGGATTTTAAAATCAAGTGCTTAAGATATGACAAAGGTTTGAGAGTTCACCTCAAATGAGTTTAACATTTTTTGTGAAGATCATGGGATAAAAAGACATTTATCAGCTCCTAGGACTCCCCAAGAGAATGGGGTTGTGGAGAGAAAGAACAAGATAGTTCAAGAGGCAGCAAGAACTATGTGGAAGGAATCAAATCTATCAGATGTCTATTGGAGAGAATCTATTCATACTAAAGTTTCCATTCTCAATAGAGGACAAGCAAGAGTGAAAAATTCAAAGACCCCCTATGAGCTATGGTATGGAAAAATTCCTACTATGAAATATCTCAGAGTATTTGGAGTAAATGTTATATCATGAGGGATGAAGAAAACTTAGGAAAGTTTGATGTAAGATCAAATGAAGGAATCTTCCTTGGATACTCCACAAAGAGGAAAGCATATAGGTGCCACAACAAGAGACTAAAGAAGATAATTGAAAGTGCAAGTGTCAAAGTGGATGAAGAATCACACCAGATCTCAGTGCTGATAGAAGGATATGAATTTAATGAACCCCTTTGTAGAGAAGAAGAAAAGGAGATGCTAGTGGAAGAGGAAGAAGCTCCAAAAAATATCCCTAAGACTCCTAAGTATGTGCAAAAAAATAATTTTGAGCACTAAATAAATGGAGACAAGAGAAAAGGTGCGCTAACAAAAAGAAAAGTTGTCATGGAAAAGGAAAGGGTAAATTTTTGTCTACTTTCTAAGATAGAGCCTAAAACAATTACTGTAGCATGTAGGGATGAAAATTAGATCAATGATATGGAAGAAGAACTAAGGTAGATTGAGAAGAATTAGACATGGGAACTAGTCCCAAGACCAATAAACAAGAATGTGATAGAAACTAAATGAGTTTTCAGGAACAAGTTGAATGAGGATGGAGGAATTATCAGAAACAAGGCTAGACTTGTGTGTAAAGGCTACTTATAGGTGTGTTGTACCCCAAAATTAAAATTTTTGTTACACTTAGAAATTTTGAAGAAATGAGTAAAAGTCTTGTTAAATTAGTCAAAAAGGTCAAAATTTGGGTGTGCATGTCTTTCATGAGGGGTTAAAATGCAAAAATTTCAAAATCTGACGATATGGGTCTGCTCAAAGCAGCTTAATCTACAAAACCCAGATCTCAGTTTTTTCATCCCTACTTTTTAGGAAAACTGCTATTTTTAGAAATTTTCTAAAAATAGTAGCTTTT
>VDFB02257963.1:0-20804 GCA_007258455.2 Sequoia sempervirens | reverse complement strand
TTCCAATGATCTACTACACTGAGATTGAAAATGGACTCATCTGGAAACTCTAATACTAGGGGGTTCTCTGAATATATAGGTGCTTCCGCCAATGGATCTACGATTACTTGTCCCTTGATAGCTTTCCATTCTACATAATCAGTGTCCTACTCTATCAATATCATGACCCACTTAGCTATCTATCCCATGAGTGTTTCCCTAGAAAGTAGATACTTGAGGGAGTCTATCTTGGCGATGAGCTTTATTTGATGAACAAGCATGTAGTGTCTAAATTTTTGTGCAACAAACACTATTGGAAGGCAAGTCTTGTCAATGAATGTGTAATTTAGTTTGTGTCCCACCATGGTCCTACTGATATGGTAAATGGCTCTTTCTTTCCCTATTTCATCATGCTGAGCTAGGAGAGCACCAAGGGTTGTCATTGTCACTGATATGTATAGGATCAATGGTTTGTTTTGGATCAATGGCATGAGAACTAGCGGGGTTATCAAGTATTCCTTGATTTTATTGAATGCTTCATTGCATTTCTCGTCCCACTTGTATGTTACCCTCTTGTGGAGTAGATGAGAATAGGGGACAACTTTATCTTCTAATTGTGCTATGAATCTGTGAATGGATTGGACCCTTCCTTGTAAGCCCCTTAACTATTTCAATGTCTGTGGCACTTCCATTTCAAGAATTTCTTTGAATTTTGTAGGCTCTATCTCAATTCCCCTCATTAATACAATATACCCTAGAAGTTTTCTTGATTGCACACCAAAGACACATTTCTTAGGATTGAGTTGTACTTTATATTCTTCCAGTCTGTCAAAAATAGAACCTAGTGTTGTTATGTGGTCCTGACGCTTCCTTGATTTGGCTAGTATGTCGTCCACATATTCTTCTACAGATTTGTGGATCATCTCATGAAAAATTAGAGTCATATCCCTTTGGTATGTAGCTCTAACATTCTTTAACCCAAATGGCATCATGTTCCAATAGTAGGTGCCCCATGGACAAGTGAAGGTTGTCTTATGTTGATCATCCTTTGCTATCATAATCTAATTGTATCTTGGAAACCCATCCATTAATGATAGCATCTCGTGCCCTACCATTAGATCTACAATCATGTCTATGTTGGGAAGAGGAAAATAATCCTTAGGGAATCCTTTGTTTAGATTCCTGAAGTCAGTACAGATTTGGATGCCCCCAGTGGGCTTAGAAACTAGCACCAAGGTTGGAAAACCATTCAGGATAATCAATAGGTTGTATGAAGCCAGCGTCAAGAAGTTTATGTAGCTTAAGTTTTACTAACAATGCAATCTATGGATGCATCCTTCTTAATTTTTGTTTTATTGGTTTTTCCCCTGGATAAACTGCTAGATGATGGACTACTACCTTTGGATCAAGGCTTGACATATTAGCATAGGTCCATGCAAAATTTACTTTCCTTTCTTTCAAAAATGCAGCTAAAATTTCTTGTTCCTTGGTCAAAAGCGACTCCACATAGAAAGTGATGTGTGGTGTTTCTTCAGTTCCTAGATTAACTGGGTTGCATTTTTTTGCCAGTACTGCTGATTTTTCCTGATGGATGAAACTAAGGGGAAGATTGAATCCCTCATCCTTTGGCACCTGAGAGAGGTTTTCACCATTGGATACATCATTTCTTTTTACTATTTTGGGCTCAGAAAGTGCCACAATGTGGTTTTCACTTAAAGACCTAGACGTTACTCTTAGATTTTCAATTTTACGACTAAGAGATTCAATGGTTTCCCCATAATACGCATGTGTGTCCAGCTCAATATCAAACCCTGCTTTGTTATATCCATATGGTAGAGTATCCCTTAGTCCCATGAATTTTGAGAGAGCCTCATCATTTTCAAATGTGTTTAAGATTGATGGTCCTCGTTGGTCACAATCGATGAGTTGGGGGTAAACAAGTTTCAGTTTAGTGGTTTGGTTACTCGACTTGAAAGACATGGTCATGATCATAAAAAGGGAGGAGTCCTTAAATAACATGGGCAGGTCAGAGAGGGGATCCTCATCATACATGTTAGTTATATCAAAGGTATAGTTATCTAAAGGTAGGCTTGTGGATATCGGTAATTGAGGAGGAGCTTTGACTTTTTTAACAGAGTTACCTTTGCCAAGAATGGTTATCTTTGTAGGGGTACATCCAAGTCCAAGATTCTTAAGGCGCTTCTCAGGAAAAATAGTTTCAAACAAACTGTTATCATTTTACCCAAGCTTCTCATTTTTGTTATAGCCCCAGTTAAACATTAATTGGAGATCTTTGTTGCTTTCTTCCATGGGGAGATCTGGCACGAGCCTTTCATCTTGATATAATAGGCTTGATACATCTTTTTAAACTACCACCTCCTTGCTTAGGTCTCCCCACTTTTTGAAGGTGGTAGCTTTTGCTTTGAAGGTCTGAGATATTGTGTCAATTGGTTGTGGTTTCCCACATGAGATATAAGAGATTGAGGTAACTGTCCTATTACAAAGGAACTCTTTTTCATTTTATAGTCTGCACATCCATGATCTTGGATAATAACCTTAACTTTTGGGATGTTTAGAATGGAAGGTGTCTTTTTCTTAGAAGTGGAGGCTAAGGTGGATGGATCAACATAAGGGGATGTGGGTCCTTCATCATTTTTTTAGACTTGGGGCATCTTATAATATTTGGCCTCCCAATTTTTGCAATAATAAAAAGGCTTAGGGTCAACATGGATTGTGACTTCTTGGTTTTGATAAGGGAATTTGACACATTGATGGAATGTGGATGCAATAGCTTGCATCCCATGGATCCATGGGTGCTCTAGGAGGATATTATAGGGGATTTCGAGGTCAAGAACCTGGCAAGTGATCTCCATGATTGTTGGCCCTACTTGAATAGGGAGTTGAATGGTGCCTTGAGACACCCTTTCTTGATCATCATACGCCCTAATAGTGATACCTTTGCTTTTCTCAATAACATCTACTGAGAATTCCAAATTCTTTATTAACTGTAGAGTACATATATTCAAACCCGCATCTCCATCCACCGAGACTCGTTTGACTTTATTCTTGTGGACTAGGACTTCAAGATGGAGTGCACGGTTGTGAGATGGTTGGGTTAGGAGATCTTTCTCAAAGAATGTTAGGAGATGTGGTGTAGTGATATGTTTGATCATAGCTTGGAACTAGTTTGCATCAAGATTTGTGGGGACTGAGGATGTAGCTAGTTCCTTTTCTAGGATTTTCCTCTATGTGGGTGAGATTTTTAGTAACTCCATGATGAAAATCTGGGTGGGGATCTTTTTCAATTGATCTAGGACATTATAACCATTAGGGATTGACTTTGGATTGGCGGTGGCTGCTTTGGGTGGTGGTGAAGGTCCTGGAATGGTAATTCTTCCGCCACGTGTGGTGACTCCACACTTGGCTCTAGGTCCTTTGATATTAACAACTATTACCCATTCATCCAAGGATGCAATAACATGGTCATAAACATGGTTCACATTGTTGTAACTCTTTCCTTTACCATTGTTGTTTCCTTTATTGTGATCTGGCATTGGATTTGTGTATATCTTAAGATCTTGATTCCTAGTTGGTTATTCAATGGTTATGTTTTATCATCAATGAGATCTTGGATTAGATTCTTGAGTCTCATACAACTAGTTGTTGTGTGTCCCTTTATTTTGTGAAATTCACAAAGGTGTTGCTTGTTATACCATGGTGGTTTAACTTGAGGCTCTTGATAATTTTCTTATACTAGCATTTTGACAAGATTTGCTTGTACCAGTTATTGCATGAAAGATTTGATTGGTTCCCCAAGTGGTGTGTATTTTCATTTAGGGGGATATATGTTTCTTGGGGGTGGTCCCCCTTGAGCATTTAGATTGTTGACAGTTTGATTGTTGGGTTGTTGTTGCGATGATGGGTTGATTTGTGGTTGTTGGTGTGTTTGTTGTTGTGTATTCTGCCTTGGGGAACTGATAATAACCTTGGTGTCAATGACACCATCGTTGGTGACATTTTTGTTCTTTTCTCATGTGTGAGGTTTGTCATTGTAACTTGTTGATGGTCGGTTGTCTTGATATGTGGGTGTGTCCCCTTGTGCTATAAGGGCTCTTTCAATGTTGAGCACTTTGGGAATCAATTGGTCATAGGTTGTTATGAATTTCATTTTCAAATGAAAGGACAAGGTCCCTTCAAGATTGGAGATGATAGTCCCAATTTGTTGTTCTTTAGGCATAGCCCATTTTCTCTTATTGGACTTATCTCGCCATCGTTGCAAGAAGGCTGTGAATGTTTCTCCTTTGTTTTTTTTTAGGTTGGATAATTCTTCCAAGCTCACTTCCACGCCTATGTTAAATGAATAATTATGTATGAATAAGTCCATAATTTCTTGAAACTTTTTAATTCCAGAGGAAATGTGAGAGAACCATTCCATTGCTAGACTTGCCAAATTTTGAGGGAAGAGTTGCATTAGATAGGAATCGTCATATGCAATTTCCATACAATGTACGTGGAATTTCCTGATGTGATCTTTAGGATTGCTAGTCCCATGGTATTTGCCAAATTTTGGTATCTCGAATCCTTGTGGGAATGGGACCATCACAATGCTTACGTCAAATGGATAGGGGGAAAAATTCCCTTGTGATTTTGTTGTCTTTCCTGATTGTATGTCTAACACCTGTTGTGAGAGCAATTTAATTTGTGCAATCAAATCATTTTGTGGATTAGGTGGTGGGATGTATGTGTTTTGGGGTGGTATGGTTGCTTGGGTGACAAGTGGGATTGTTTGTTTGTTTGTTTTCAAGGCATTTGAATGTGTGTTTGTGAAAGATTGTTGTAAGTTTTGTTGTGCAAGCAATGCTTGTTGGTATGCCAATAGTTTTTGTTGCGCCAACAATGGTTGTTGTTGGGCTATCAGTGCCTATTGTTTTGCGTGTTGTCACAAGGCTTGTTGATAAGCTTGTTGTTGTAACAAGGCTTGTGCTTGTGCTTGTTGCACTTGGTATTGAGCTTGTGCTTGAACTTGAGATTATTGAGCGGCTTGTACAAGTTGTGTGGCTTGCGCAGCTTGTGCGGCTTGTTGTTGTTGCAATAAAGCTTGCGCTTGTGCCTGGGCAACCTATTGTGCTTATTGTGTGACTTGTTGTGCTTTTTCTTGTTGTGTGGTGTGTTGTGCTTGTGCTTGTGTGGCTTGTTGCACAACTTGTGTGGTTTGTTGAGCTTGGAATTGTTGAAGTGCCTTTTGATACTCTTGTTGGGCTGCTTGCAATGTGATGTTGTATTGATTTGATATGTTTGGATTTGGTGGTGGAGGCGGAGGATTTGGTGGAATGGTGTGAGATGGTGTGATGAGAGATCATTGGGGTGGTTGTGGAGGTGCTTGTTGAGTGATACCAAGAGGTTGTGTGGGAGGTAGTATGATTGATGTGCTAGGTCCTTGAGAGACCACATTTTGGAGAGTTTGAGGTGTTATAGATGGTGTAATGATTGGTTGAGATGTTTGGATTGAGGCCACTTGGTGTTGTGATATCAGTGGCATGCCTGGCAGATTTGGTACGATTGACATGTTGATTTGATTTGTGACTGGAGGATTTTGATTTGATTTGTGACTAGAGGATTTTGATTTGATTTGATTGGTTTTGGATTGGTATGTTAGGTAAATGGGGGTGCCCTAAACCTTGAATTGGTGGGAATTGGAATGTTGATGTTAAAAGAGGAATGATGGAAAGATTGGTGGTGTGTTCCCTTGTAGAAGTGAGGATGATGTGTTAAAAGTTCCCACTTGTCCAAATGAATCTACTTGTCCTTATGATATCATGGGGAGAGAGACTTGTGTATCAAGAGAGTATGTCGGTATCACGGAAAAGGTGGAGGCATTGCTGGTATCATGGAAGATGAGTGGTACATATGGATTTTTTGGATCTTGTGGGACAGTGTTGGGCATACCCAAGATTGTGTTAGCCTCTAGATTTTGAGTGTTGACAAGTGGATGTGTTTGAAGAGCTTGGAGTAATGAACTCCCCTTGGTGATCATGGGTTGACTTGGAGCATGAGAAAAGGTTTGTTGTATGATGGGTTGGATGATGCTTGGGAATGAAATTGGAGTAAATGATGTGGATGACATATTCCCAAGAGGTTGTTCAACAATAGTTCTCACATCAAAATCGAAGGGGAGTTTAGCCCCTTCCTTTGTTAATGCCAACATGTATTGTGTGGGATTGAGCCTCATGACTGTGTTAACAATCTTGTGTGTTTTGGGATTTTGGACAAGTTCAATTTCATCTTGGGTCATCCCTTGAAAGTTGCTAGTGACATCCTCCAGTTGAAAACCTCCCTCTTGAAGATCTTGTGATTGTTGAGCGGGGTTGAGTGAAGGGATGGTAGATTCCATAGGGTTGAATTCTGATGCAGTTTGGCTCAAATCACTTGAAGTGGATGTTTCTTTGTTTTGCTCCATGATCTTCTTGTGTTGTGATCTTGTTTGGACCATAAAATTGGGATCAACTTTTAGGAATATGCGAGGTAAACCTCTAACTCCTTAGGCTGGTCTAAACTTTAGGTACAAAAAAGCAGATCTAGGATGTTTAATGATCAAATGATGGTGGTGTGATAAATGAAGGATGAATGATATGGATGTTTTGAACTTTTAAGAACTTTGGAGGAATACTAGACTTTAGGATTTTTGGATTTTGACTTGGATTTTGTTTGATTTGAATAATGGACTTATAGATCCCAAGATGTTATATGTTATCTTGGAATAAACTTGTCCACAAGGGTTATAATTTAATTAAATGTATGAGGAAGGATTCATCCACACACACTTAGCCAAACAAGGTGATTTTGATTTTGGTTGAAGGATTTACCATAAGTCTAGCATGAATTATTTTTCCAAGGTTCTAACAGTTGTTTGTGAGATGGGATTTGATTGATGATGTGACAAATGAAAGTGTTGGTTTGATCCTAGATGAACCTAGAGAGACTTTGTTTACAAGACCAAGGTATTGAAGAACATGCTATACCTCTAAAAATTTCAACTCTATGTGAGAAATTCAAAATGTTGAAAAAGACCCAGATTTTGACAATAATATAATGAATACAATTTTGGATTATCTTGTGAAGCATGTTTGTAAAAGTTGTATACCAATCTATCTTTGGTTTTGTAAAGTGTTGAAAGGTGTTTCTTGAGAGCCATTGGACTAAGACGCTTATGACGATTGATAGACCTTGGTTTTAGGATTTTGACTTTGCGGGAAATCATGAAATCAAACACACATGTGGGGTCCAATTGTCTTTTATCTGGATTAAATGGATTATTTTTACCACATCAACACTTCTTGCTTAGTTTTCAAATTGAATGTCTATGTCTTAACTCTTTTTCATTCCACAAGGTCCATTATCTAAAAATCAAAGAATCAAAGGCATGGTTTTCCTAGGTTGAATTTGGAGAGAACAAATCAAGATATGGGCCCAAATATTTAGAAGCCTCTAAGGATAAAATCCCTAGGGACAAGCATTAACATTTGGACTCTTCAAGGATATTTGTTCTTCCAAAGGGTTTGAAATTTTAATGACTTGTTGAATGTTTGTTTCAAAGTTTTAGATCCAAGCAAAGTATTTGACTAACTCACAAATTGCACAACCCTAGATAGAAATGACAATATTTGTTGAGTCCCCACTTGGATTTCTCCAAACACTAAGACAAAGCGAACAGCTAGAGATTTGACAACACTGGCTCCCCTGCACAACACACACTTCTCGGGACCACCAAATCTCAAAATCTTAAAGATCTAGAGACTTTGAGGATTTATTTTGTTTTTACTTTGAATAGTACAAATGTGAGGCAGCTTCAAACTGACCTTTCTTGTACCAACAAATAGTAAGGATTTTGGCCTTTACACAAATGGGTTGTAGTAAGGACTTTTGTTCGAGGTGGCCATACACGCAACAAGATTAGCTCAATATTATGGAGAATTAAGAGGCCTCACAATCCTTTCCCTAAGGAAGGATTTTTATGTATCGCATGGATACTATGGGTGACACTTGTCGGTATGACACATACACACCTATTGTTAATGACTTTCGTCACAACACATTTTAATATAGTGATTGGAAGAGCTTGGCTTTAGCCTATTACTGCTCGAGTCATTCCCTTGGGGTGAGTACTTTTTCCCACCAAGGTAGGCTCTCTAAAGATAAACAATAGCGAAGAGTACATTTGTAGTTCGACTGCCTAGATTGCACTAGGAGGGAACACACACAATGCCTTTCCTTCACACTCACATGATTGTTCAATTTTATCACCAAATTGAAATGTGTGGGTAATTTTAGACAATCAATGTCACTCGAATGCTTTTGATTCTCAAGATCATTGGAAGCGTGAGAGAAGTGCATACACATTCGAATGACACAAATTGTAAAAAATTATAAACAAGGCAAACACAAGTTCGTTTTAAGCCCAAATAAAGATGAATTCTTTTTAGAGCACCAAGCTTAAATATGAGTTTGTCTTGTTCAATTTTAACCCAAAATCAAAGTCTAGTAAGTTTCTAATGTTCAATTTTAACCAACTTTGACAAAACTTGAGTTGTTTATTAATTTTAAGCCCAAAGTAACTCTAGTTGGTCCTAAAACATAAATGAAAGAATTAGAAAGCCTAAGCTATTACAAAGAGCATTAAAAAATGCTTTTAGGCCTTCAAGTCAATTTTCCTCCCTTTCCTGCAAAGGCGACGTTGTGTAGCATATGCAACGCTCTGTGACTGCACAAATGTGACATTGAAAGCAAATGTGATGCTCTGTTGAAAGCAAATGTGGTGCTATGTAGAAGGTAGAGAGTGCAAATGTGGCACGATTTCAAAAGTGGCACTTAGTCAGAACCAAAAATAAGACAAAAGACAAAAAGAGCATATGTGACGCTGTAGCAAATGCGACATGACAACAATGAGCAAAGGTGGCATGATGTGGCGATAGTGGTGCTAGAAGCAAAGGCAACGCTCTGCAAGTAAGCGATGGTGACACTATAATCAAAGGAGACCTTGTATGGGTCAAGGGCAGTGTCGCTCCCCTGTAACTACACAAGAATTGATAAGATAAACTAGTTAGCCCTCCTTCTAGCGCCAAAATGTGAGTGTCCAATCTATAATCAACTAACAAAAAACATCAATCTAGTGTTAAACATGTTAGTAAGCAAACAACACACTCCCTATGAGATTATTTGATCAAGAAGACAAGAAAACATGATAAAAACTTGAAATAAATAGAACAAAGCATGTAATCTAGTCTAACTTAAGCAAACTTCCATCCCAGAGGGGGAGTGGTGCTAGTTTAATGTGGAAAGAAGCCCTTTCCCAATCCCTTGTGATAAACTTTGAAGATGTTGATGATTCAAAGTGTTGAATTAACTCCAAATGGTGAAACTATGCTCAAAATAGATGAAAATGATGGAACACTAAGTATGAAAATGGCTGTAGTGATAATGCTTGAAGTTGTGGATCCATATTGTGAAGAGAATGCTTCTATTTATAGAACTCAAGGGTTGAAGAATGAGAGGATTTGGTGAATATTGGATAAAATGGGAGCCAATGAGAATGTGACATTTGTCACAATTCTATTGGAAGAAGGTGGAGCACATTTTGGGAAATGTGTCGAGGAATGGGGGATGTAAGAGAAATAAATGAGAATGGTTGAGGATTTGAAAGGTTGTAAGAAGAATTTATTGAATGTGGTTGAGATGTGAGAGGATGTAAGAGGAGTTATTGAAGATGTGAAAGGTTTTTGAAATCCTTTGGAGGGAAATTGAATGAGAAGTGGTTGAGGAATATTCTTTGGAATATGCCATTGTGAGGATAAATAGAGGAATTAGATAATTAAAAGAAATAAATTTCATGTGCAACCTAGTTAGTTGACCATGGGTTGATTTACCTCTTGAGGAGTTAAAAACTGGAGAATTTATTAATAATGATTAGAAAGTAATTTAAGATTAATTAATTGGGAGGGGTTAGGAGATTGTGACATTTGATTTAATTGATTTAATCAAATGTGGGGATTTAGGGGGATTTAATTAAATATGATGAATATTAGTTAGAAGAAGGGTGAATTAATCAATAAATTTAATTATTTGATTAATAGCTGAATTTGTTGAATTTAACTAAATAATGTTGATTATTTAATTAATTGGTTAGTTTGGGGTGATTTAGGTTGAAATGGTGTTAGTTAATTAGAATCAGATACCTAGTATCAATCAGGAGATTTTAAGTGTCTACAAGCCTAGGTGGTTTATTGTGAGGGCCTGAATAACCATAAATGTCCATTGACATCCTTTTGTAATTGTATTGTTGATTTTTTAGGAGAACATGGGTAGAATTATTGTAAGGATTTTCAACTCCTATATTTTATGGATGGGAGATGGTCTAAGGTTGAGCAAAGGAACCGTTTGCTTGCATGTCTCCTTTTTTTCAGGAGGTTTTTCAAATAAAAAATGGTAGAGTTAGATAAATAATCGAGATCCCTGTTCTCCTTGTTCTATTCTGCAGACAAATAAGATGAAAGAAATATAGAGCAAAATGTTGAATTGTTTTCATTCCTTTCAAATATCTCATCTCTTGTCTCTATCTTGTTAAAGTTATGTCTATATTTTAATTTAATATGTTCTTTTTGATGATGGATCATTGAGAGTGATTGAAACGTCAAATGAAAAATATACATAATTAAAACCAAAAGCTTACATTGATGTTTTTTGAATTTTTTTTCAGTTATTAATTTTTTATTCTTATTCAAAATAAAATATTTTCTTAATAAAGATAATAAATAGAATCATAATTACTCGAAACAAAATATACTAATAAAAGCATCATAATTAAAAGAAACAAGAAACAAAATCACAACATAAAAATAAGTTACACACATTTAAAATAAATTCAACGTATTCTTATTCTTATTAGAGTTATATTTAATTTAGGTAGGGTAACATGACAATACAATAATGATAGGTCATTTTTAAGACTAGTTTATTCATTCAAAATATTGTACAATTATTCAAAAGGATTATCTAGATTTATATCACTATTTTTGCATATGATGTCAATAAAGACATTTCAATCGTAAAGACATTCATAGTTCGTTTATGGATTTTGAATTTAGTCTCTTCAGCATACGGCAAATTCATCGTCAACAATTCACCAATGAAAAATTCACTGCCAACAATTTACCATGGGAAAATTCACTGCCAAGTAAAATTCATCGCAGAGGAAAGTTAACCACATTAATATTTTATTAAATCAAAGTTTTCAAAATATATATTAAAAAATATTAATGCGGTTAATTTTCTGCCGTGGTGAATTATTGGCGGTGAATTTTACTTGATAGTGAATTTTTCATGGTGGTGAATTTTTCGTCGGTGAATTGCTGGCAGTGAATTTTCCTAGAGCCAATCTCTTCATTCTCTTACCCATAATTAAAATTTCACTTGTACAAACCAAACGTATGGAGGGTATCACAGTTTAACACATTTATGAATATATCAATTGAGTGTATTTATTTGCAACATGGTATGTCTCATATTATCGTTTTTGAGAGACGAAATGGATGTACATTTACTTTGAAATATAGGATAGGTTTCCCAAATTACATAATGAATTGATAACTTCCACATTTGGTTCTTTTAGCCTTTTTTTTAATATATAATATGTTTCATATTTATATTATATCATAATCAATAATAACACTCTTGGGACATATAGGGCTTGAATTTGTGTTTCCTGTGCTGCAGGTGGTTTGTGGCATGGTTGTTCCTGGCAATCTCTTGGGACCCACTATTTGTGGGTCATGTTGTGGCTTCTTACCCCTTTTGTGGTTGAGAATACGTTAGACTCAGGTTGGTCTATCTTGAGTGGAAGGTTTGTTGCAGGTTCGTTGTTGTAGACAATTTGTGGCCTTTTGTGTGGAAGGTTTGTTATTGTCCTGCTACTACAAGGTATTAATTCTATGCATTCGATTGCTCCTGGTTTTCGTGCTAGGAATTGGCTTTATGTTTGTTGTTCGCTTGGATTGCTCTTGGTCCTTGGTGTCTTGTCACTCCTGGTCTTATGTGACCAGGTTTTGGTTGTTATTCTACTGTGTTTCTACTGTTAATGGCCCGTAGGGCCTTGTTCCAAAGGGACAACACCCTTGTTTTGCTGTAGTGTTTTTCTGTTGTTGATGGACCGTAGGGCCTTGTTCTGAGGGTTTGCACCCTTGTTTTGTTGCTCTACTCGTTATCTTGGTTGATGGCCCGCAGGGCCTTGTATTGAAGGGACGACACCCTTAATTTGCCACTTTTAATTTAAAAAACGCTCTATAAATATAATTTACTTAACATATTAATTGACATAATATATTATATCAATAATAAAAAAAATTAAATGATTAAAATTTTTGCTGACTAAACAACATTACAAGACAAAAAAAAATTATTGTTAAAATATTTCAAAGACGAATATTAGATTACTATATGACACTTATTTAAGATGATACTCTTCTAAACAAAGAAGTGCTTCCACTTGTATGTCTCATATGTACTCAATGAACACATATATCATAAAAAGAAGAAGAAATCTCATGGGAGTGCATCAAGATCATGTAATTTTTTAAGACTAATTTCTCCACTTTTAACTTTATTCTTATTTATTTGGGATCATCACTAGTATATATTTCTAATTTGATAAATAGTTAGTCTCTAAACTAGAGCACATTCTTAAACATTTTTAAAATAAAATTTTATAATTTAATATACATTAACACAATTTTTTTTTGATACAACAAGGATGTCCTCACAATCCAACCCAACGGTCCATTAGCCTGTACCTTAGGTACCTGGGGTGAGCTAGGGTGAGACTAGTCCCTTGCGGGTGAGATCCCCTGTCCGCAAGAAGTCCCACCTCTTAAACCTAGGAATGGAGTCGAACCTAAGACCAGTGGGGAGAAAACCCACTGCCCATATAAAAATAGTTGGGTAAAAGTACAAAGTTGTGCCACACTTTTATAGATCTAACTTTTAAACTTGCATCACTAAAAAGTGGCATATATGTTTTGAATTTTGAAATAATGTAAAACTAATAAAATATATATATATTCTTGAGACATTTTATATTTAGCTTTTGAAAATAAATTATTTAGCAGCTCTTTGGAATAAACGACACTATAATTGAGTTATATAAAATGTTGAAAATGAAGTGCATGAGATGTTTCTTTTTATAATATTTTTTTTCTTTCAAATTTTTTGTGTGCATTTATAACTTTAAACTTTAGTGCATGGATATATTTTTTTCCAATTTTGATAAATATATATTTTTAAATAAATAATAAAATGTGTGTAATAAAACACGCTTATTTCCATCTCGACTTCAACTTTATATATTAAAAGTTTATTCTAAATAGAAAAAATATACTATTTTATATAGATTTTTTATTTAGTGCATTTTGTTTTTTGTCAAATTTTGAAGATTTTCTTTGACATAGAATCAACCCACATTTCCTTTTGTGTTGATAACCCCGCCTTTATTAAAATACAAAAAATATAAATAATAATTAACCAGTAATATATATATATATATATAAGTTTAGGTAACTGCAATTGAGAAAATGCCCTCATCATGATGTAACTCAAGCTTTCAAATCAATAAAATATATTCTTACTCATCTATATGTATATATGTATATGTATATGTATATGCATATGTATATGCATATATGTATATGTATATGTATATGTATATGCATATGCATATGTATATGTATATGTATATGCATATGTATGTATATATGTATATGCATATGTATATGCATATATGTATATGTATATGTATATGCATATGCATACAGCATACATGCATATGTATATGTATATGTATGAAAATCCACCTCATGCATCCAAAAAGATATTTTTACATTTTAAAAGAAATGTTATTTACATGAGTAGGAGATGTTGAAACATCTAAATTTTCAAATCATTTCATTTGTAAATTGCCCTCAAAGTGGTGCTACATATGCATTTAACAAACAATTTTAGTTGGAAAAGTTGTGGACATATCTAACTTATCTAGAATGAATCTTACTAGATCATATATTTGACTAAAATTGCTTTTTAGTTAGAAATACTAAAATTCACTTGTGTTAATAAATTGGACACAACTTTGTACTTTTACCCAACTATAAGAACACAATTATTGATACATAATGTTAGCTTTATATATTCTACTTGAAGGATATTAGATTTATATTTTTTTAATGTGTATAGATTTTTTTTGGCAATCTCTCCTTTACATAATTTTTTGTATTGAACAAAGCAAAAGAAATTACAATAATAAAGCCACTAGGAGTAGCTGTAAAACATGGCCAGCCAAAATTCCATACAAACTATACAATATCTACAAGAGTTGATGATGTTCACTGAAGCAGTACAAATTGTCAACCATAAAATACAATTACATAGACAAAAGTTGTATAACATTATGATCAACTTTATTGTTTGGCTGAAACTTCACTATTTGATCTTTAATCTGTTGCAACTGATGTTTAGCCCTCTTATTCTTCTTACATATTTAACCTGAATCTACAAAAAAAGAGCAACCACCTGAAGACATATGTATGTCACAGTAAAGCCGTAGAGTCCCAACTGCTTGATAAAAATTATTAGAAAACATTGCAACACACCTATTTCTCCATATATTTTTTAAAACAACATGTCAAATAGAATCAACAGTCACATCTTTTTGCATACCAAACCCAAAAAACAACCTCTTTCCAAGTCAATTCATGATTAAAAATAGTTGAGAAGTCTCTAAAAATAGTAAACCATTGCTTTTTAACATATACACAGTCCCAAAAAATGTGCCTCAAACTTTCCACACCCTTACAAAAAGGGCAGTTTGCTGGTTGGACCATAATGCACTTCAATCTATCTCCCATAGGTAGCTTGCAATGCAATATCTTCCAAACCAACACTTGTGAGTCAAAATAAGCTTTGGAATGCCATATTTGAGCACTTAATTTACACCAAAAATTAGTGCTAGTCTGCATTTCCACTTTTGATTCAAACAATTAGCAATATTCTAGCTAGGAAGTAACTTTAAATATATATTTTTTAATGGAAAATTATAGAAATGACTGTAAGATAACCATCTCCAATCTCTAAAAAAAATAGTCCCTTGAAGTACAAAACTTCATCGTTAGATCCATCGACACTAGAGATTTAATAAAAATTCTAAACTATTCATAACTAGAATTCAACCCATACTACTCCTTAATGTTGTTCCAAGGAGCCCAATCAAAAAGGTCTAAATCCCAAAGATCTTTAAATTGTCTAACTCCCTTTTTAAACAAATAATGAGCTTGTCTTGGGAATCATAAAGCCAATGGTTGATCATGATAAGAAATTATTTTGTTCCACCAAATTGACATTGAAACAAAGCTAAACCCCGTTTGCAAGGAAGATCCATTCCAATTTAAAAAATTGCTTACTTTTTCTCAAGCTTTCCAAATAGACTGGAGGGGAAGAGAAGCTTTGATTCTAGAGTGAGAAGGTAAAAGCATTTTATCTACCCAACAAACCTCTTGCCATTTCCTCTTTATAAAAGCTTCCATAATTCTTTGATGAACTAAAATCTTCCATGGTTCACCTCTGCTGGCAACTCTAATAACCCATTTTGCAACAAGGAAAATCCCTTGGGTTTGGGGATCGATAAGCCCCATACTCCAGTCCTCTTGTGTGTTTTGGCTAAATACAATGAGACCATGAAGAAGCAATAAAACCACCATTACCATCCCATTTGGACTACAAGAATTTACAAATAATTCTATTGAGCTCCTCATAGCCTTGTTTGGAAGGCATCCAACAAGAGTAGTACAAATGGGAAGCAATGAGAATCTTATTAGCCACTTGAATCTTGCCAGCAAAGGAAAAAAATTATTTTCAAAATTGAACACCTTATGTTTAATTCTATTTAAGAACCAAGTCCACATGTCAAAGAGAGAAACTCCCAAACCAAAGGGTATACCTAGATATCTAGTTATCTCACCATGCTTAATTTTCCTTCATTCTTTCAGTATCCATTGTGGCTTAGCATAAGGCTAAGTCATTAAAAACTCAATTTTATTATGAGCAATAAGAGAGCCAAATATCTCACTGTACAAATTAACAATTTCCAAAGCATTGTTCACCTCCTCTTCAAAATTATGCAGGAATAACATACTATCATCAATAAAGTGAGAATTAATAACCACTTTGTTTTGAGGGATAAAAATCCCTTTGATAAGTTTCATTTGATAAGATTTATGCAAAAAATAATCTAAAGCATCAACTAAGAACATACAAAAAGGGAGAAAGGGACATCCTTGCCTACATCCTTTCCTTAGATCTCTCCTTTATATTGACAATGACTCTTACCACCACTTCTTGTTGTTGCCTAACATTTATTATATTTAATTATAATAAAATATTAATCATCCTTCTTTATCTTTTCATTTTAATTGAAGATTATATTGTTAAATCAAATATTAGTTATAAATGAAAGATCTAATTTAACCTTTTAAAATATATCATTAATCTTATTTGTCCCATTATTTCAAAAAATAATAATATTATCAAAAGGATTATGTATCATTTATATTGATTATGTAACTTCTAACCTTCATCTATAAACAATTAAAATTATGTAGTTTTTGTTTATAATATTTTTAATAATTTATTATTATTAATTATTATATTAGGGAATTAAATTGAAATTAATTCATTATTATTTTAATACAAATTATTTATTTTTATAAGAATTGATTTTTTTTATAAATTTGTTATATTGGAATAGTATCTTAAGTTATTTATAAGGAGGTTATAATTCACCACTCTCTTGACATTTGATAATAAAAAAAGATAAACTTACTCAAACTTGATGAAAATTCATATGATAAGAAGTAACTATTGAATTTATATTGATTACTTGTATTAGGTTAGGTCAGTGATTGATATATCCAAAGAATTTTCTAGATGTAAATATTTTCCTTCTTAACAATTGCCATATTTGTTGTTCCTCTTGCATCAATATTCACATCAACTCTCATGGTATGCCTAGAAAAATTTCAAATACACAAGAGATATTAGTATAACCAAATTCCATAATAAGTCATAATTCATATCCAACTCATAGTTACATATAATTCATAATCAAATATTTTAATATTTCATTAATGAATCTAAATTCATGAAGAATTTTTTTATCTTAAGAATAAATTATTCCAATTAATTGATTGGAAAAACTTATTACCATTTTCATTTATTAATCATTGTTAATTCTTAGGGATGATATTTTAGTTTGAGAGTTTATATGTTGAATATTTATAGTTCCTTAAGTGATCATGGTGCTATTGCAACACCTTTTATGAGGTTTTATGTTTCTCAAGCGGGTTATCTTGAGTTATCCATAATTTATCTCTACCACATGACACTTGAGACACACTAAGCAGTGGTATGATTCCTTATCATGTAGAGATGAACCATTGTGGTTATTTTCAACTTACAAGTTGTGATCTCACCATTTGCATCATAGTAGTTGTAGGTAGTGAAGATTCACAGAATTAGGTGTATAACGGGTTTGCTAGGAAAATTAATGTATAATCCTATGTGTTGATTCTTTATAGTTTTGAAACTATAGTCATTGACCTCCATTTTACATTATGTTTTTTGTTGATAATTAATTAGCAAGTTATTCAAAAATTGTATGAAACCTATAAATTAGAATTTTTCTAGTGAATACGAGAAGATTACCATTGTCGCTAATTATTTAAAGATACATTTTTTATCTATATTAATCTTTATGTTTTTCCCACACAACTAATATGTCTAACGTAGATAAAAAAATAACTAACATTAATTATTCAAGAAAAGAAAAGAAAAGAAAATAAAATTTAAAGGAAAAATTATTATTTTTTCATTATTTCTTTCATGAATGATAAAAATTATTTAAGGTGTTGTACACTTTAGGAATCCTGCCTTGTGATTCTTATGATTATACAAAGTCGCTTATCTTAGAGTTGAATATTAAATCAACTATAATATATGATTAATGTTAGTGGAGGTTGCACAACATAATGAACATAATTTCCCTCTTAGGCATCCACCTTGGGAATATAAAAGGTCATGAATGGGGCGCCCAATTTTGGAGGGAGAAAGGTGTCCATTGGTGTTCCATGGGAAGCTAAAGAATCATCAGAGCATCCATAAAGGAAAAAGTTGAATAGGCTTTGGGCTAGGCACCCATGTTGGAGCCTTATAAATTTTATTTAATATTTTATCATGAATTTTGGTTGTCCAAGAAAGGGGCATGGGTTTTTGCAAGTCGTTTTCTACCTCTTGTTTTGGTTTGTAACAATTTTTAGTTTTACCTCACACAAGTTGTATAAATTGGAACCATTGGATGGTAGTTTCATGTTCAGTTATTACAGGTATCAGAGTGTTGTTGGATTGATCAAAGATCAAAGTAAGTGTATTATGGTGTATCTCACATTTGAAGATTAATAATATACTTTTTCTCTCTTCTCATGTGGATTTTTTATGGAAAGGGTTTCTCTATGCAAATTTGGTGTCATATTTTATTTGTTGATTTTTCAACCATGATGAATGTGTAATCACATACATATACTATGATTTTGTAATCTTATTTTCACACTTGAATTCACATACATAAGTTGATATTACATCTTTGCTTCCCCCTTGTTTTCAATAATTAACACCTTGTTCTTAAATAACTTCTACCTCAATGCTTTTATTGACCTCAGTATCCCCCACTTTAGCTTCAAAAACTAGATCTAAGGGCTTTTCCTCCAAATTTTCCTCATAACTGACCTTCTACAAATCTTTAATTTAGATTTTTGAGATAAATCGGTCTTCAACTACATTCTTGTTTTTTACTATCATTGAGTTTACACCTATCCCTTGATGCCCATATTGATTGCAATTTGATAGTAAACCCTAGAATTTTCATAAAAAAATGGTTGAACCCAATTTCCATATTTAGATTTTAATGTTATTTGAGTGGGAAGGACTATATTCTTTAAAACATTGACACAAATTTTGACAAAATCTATTCTAGATTTTAGTTGAGTTACTTTGTCCATGACAAACAAACATGACCAAATGAATTAGCTATGCCCTAGAAAATCTTCTTGCTCTAGCATTCCAAAGGAAGCCCCTATAGTCAAACCCAAGTAGGGGTCATCGCTTCAAGATCCATAGAGGGGTCAAAACCAAGTTTCCATTTACATAAAGAAAGGGTGTTATGAAAGCTTTTTTCCAGGGCCTAGGGACCTCGTTAAAGCATTAATAAGATTTGCTTTATTAACAAATTGAAACAAAAACAAACCATTTTCCATAGCACAAATGGAAACACTACCTTTTGACTTACAAACACCTTCAACCCATTTACAAACTTGATCAATATTAGGTATAAAGGCTAGAAAATTACCCACAATAGTGTTGTCCATTCTAGCTATCGCTTCATCCAACATATCATTAGACACAAAAACTTCAATACCTTCCTTTGATCTAAATACCAGAGGCAGAGAGCAATTACCGGGGCTTGAAGATTTCACACTTATTAGTTCTTAAACATAGGAAGATGGGTCCTCTTCCTCAGAATGAATCTTTGCCTCCTCCCAAAGGAACATACCTCAATACCATATGAAAAATCATTGATACAAACAAAATATGACCAATGGTGGTTACTAATAATTGACTAATCCATTTAAAACAACTCAAATAAAAATACCCCTACCTTGAATATAAAAATATAATTAATAATACACCCATTACAAAACTACAAATTACACCTCAATCACACACAATTATATAAATATACCAAAACACATTAAAATGAATGGTTGATTTTAAAAATATATGTCGTTATTAATTAAACCAGAAAAAGTTAAGCTGAGCTTGTCCGGCAACCTTTTAGACGTCCTAATACTCATCACCTGCACCACTTTTAACGTCCTAAGTAATGGTTTGATCACTCCAACAGTCACTAGTGCTTTAAAAAGTCCCATAGTTAAAAATTCAATTTATAGGGAAAACTAATTTAACTAAGAAAAGGAAAAGAAAAATAAATTAGGCAAAAAAATGATTTTGTTGCAACCCCTCTATTTATATGACCCCTGTATTTATATGACAAAATGTAAAATAACCAGAAGCAATTTTGACATTTCTCAAATCAAGAAGGATTCTTTATTTTACGCCGTTAACATTAACTTTTGGCTCTTTGATCTGGGCAACTGAAAGCAATGGATCAGTCAATGATGGCATGGATGGGCATGCAAAACCAGCAACAGAATTCAATACAAAATCTTCCTCAGAATCAGCAGAACAGTCAGCCCTGGACATCTCAGTTCCATTTTTTTAAGGCGTGTTTCTTCATCTTTACCTTTTCTGTTGTAGAAAATCTTACTGATATAATTGTAGGTTTCATTTGAGGACTAGATACGTTATGTGTATTGTCAAAATTCTAGAGGGATGTAGGATGCAATGTTGTGTTTTTGTGTGTTTGGATATATATAAACATAATTGAACCTCTCAATAGGGAATGGTTATATTGTGGGTATTGTCGAAAGTCCACAGTAATGTAAGAGACCATTTTGTATTTTCATTAATGGTAGCTCTCGTACGAGGAATATCTATATTTGGGGTATTGTAGAATTCTACAATAGCAGGAGCAGGTATATTTGGGGTACTGCTGGAATTTCATAGGAACTTGCATATTTTAGGTGTTGCAGAAAACCTACTGGAATAGGTATATTTGGGGTATT
>VDFB02257962.1:0-195226 GCA_007258455.2 Sequoia sempervirens | reverse complement strand
CCTCCTATAACGTAGGAGGATCAAAGGCTTTGATCCAACCTCGCAATGGCTCTGTCAAACCCTCCATGAAGAGTACCACGAGTCGTCTCTCTGAAATGTTCGGAACCATGACTGATAACTTCTAAAAGTCACCAATATAGGACTCCAAACTGCCACTCTGTCTCAACTGAGCCAAGTCTCTGAAGTAGGATTCTGGATCCTTCCTGTCAAAACGCTCAACCAATCTGTCGACAAACTCCTGGTATGATGTGATCCTGTCATGCTGTAACGTCACCATGTCGTGGTGCCACCAGTCATAAGCTACTCCCTCCAGATGTAGTGTTGCATACCTGATTGCATCCCTCTCCGCCATCGGACGCAATGTAAGAAAAGTGTCCAGCTTACTAATCCAAGCCTGAGCTGTCACTTTACCACTACCATCGAACATAGCTAGGTTGAGTCTGTTTGTAGCATGTTTTAGGTCATTATTCTGCTGTCTAGGTCTCCAATCCTGTCGACCTCTATGGTGTTCTCTCCTCTATGTAATAAAACGGTCAAAAGTGATCCGTTCTCTGACCTCAGGTGGTACCAACTCCCACTCTTCGTTCGCTGCCATAAGCGTATCAGCGAACAACTCCTCATGCTCCTCACCTGCCAAGACCTCCTCGGCCTCCTGTCTCACAAATGTAGGCTTGGTAGGCCTGTCTGCTGTCCGTGAGGCTGTCCTAGGTGCCCTGCGAGACCCTGCTTCACTCCTCTCATCGTCACGATGTGGTGACGGTCTCCTAGGAGTACCCAATCTCTGAAGTGCTACTGCCAACTGCTGTAATACATCATTGGACCGCCGTTGACCTGCACGAAGATCTCTGAGTGCATGCAAAACCTCTGCATCGTCCTGATCTCTGTTATTATGTGGAATCTCTGTCCTAGGTATATACCTCTGCTCACACCATATTCCTCATGCCCATGTTTCTATCGCCTCGCTCAAACTTCAAGTTTTCAATCGAAAGCACGCCTCACAGATGTAATATTTCTAGAGACCAATTCTGGTCAGATAAGATCAAGTTAAACCCTTAGGGATGGCGTGATTTCTAGCTCTGATACCACTGTAGAACCCTAGTTTCCCTATTTCAAATCAATCGTTTTGTCGGTTTTTCCTTTTTGGTTTTTTTTGACGTTTTTGGGTTTTTTGCATAAAATATGAAGAATGCGATTTTGCAAGTAAATGATATAAAATCTAAATAAAATCTTTTAACTCTGAGAACAACAGAATCTATTGCAAATAATGATGCCAGTCTATTAATTTAACTTCTGGACTTATTACAAATGAGATCCAGTTACATGCAAATAAAAAGGCAATGATATTTATGAAAACCTGGTTTGCTGCAGCAATAAATGATCTTCTTGCCAAAGTACGGCTGAGATGAATAACCACGTCCTCCTCTGCCAGATGCAATGCAGTGACTCTCTTGATATTTGCGCCCTGATGAATGAAGCCAGATGATGAAGACTGAAGGCGGTTTGCATAGAACTCAAGGACGGCTTGAAAGAGAAAGAGTACGGCCTGCTGTAAAGTACGGCTGTGTCAGACCAGCAGGTACAAGTGGTACGGCTCCTTGTAACAAGTGCCCAAACTCAAGAATAAGATGCGCCTTAATTGCAATATGCTTTCCAGATGAAAACCTATGTTGAAATTCTGTAAATAAATAATCTCTGAAGTTCTATGATCTCTTCTGGATGAAGAAACCTCTGTGCTGGCAATAAATCAGATGTTATTTCACACCCTCTGAATCGCTCTCACTGGAGATGGCTCGTTCCCCAATGCATTCGAGACTGAAACCCTAAGTTTCTGTGCTCAGACCAAACTTGATCAATTTTCAATAACTCAATATCACATAATGGCTCGATTCCCAAGGCAAATGCATTATACACTTGAAAAGTGCGAATTCCACAATAATAGGGAATATTAAAATAATTCGCACTTTTAATATTTAATTTCTCAATATCCTAGTATAATTTTAATTGAAAACACTACAACTGCCCCTTCTCGATGATGTATACCCTTTCATCGAATCACTTGGTTATAGCCAAAATATATAACTTTATATTATATCGTTTAATACTAATATTTAATTAAATCACTAAATATTAATATTCTCTCATTATTCATCCTATGCACGAGTCATTGAAGTCAGATGAATCAGAGGATTCCGGACGCTAACAATCCATACTGCTAAAAATAGCAGGGGTCCCACGCTGACTGCCAATAACTGCTAAAAATAGCAACTTATGCAAGAAGTGTCCGAACGAGCCCGAACAAAAGCCAACTGATCAAAACTGCCAATCTGAAGCTGAGCCAACTCCAACTAGACCCTCTATACAATCTATCAGCCTACGAGGGTCGCATGATAGGCTAATCCTGTCCTCGGAGAGATGTCAACTAGAAGGGGACATGACAGACATGTTCCTAGACATTGTATGTAACCATTGTTGCTGATAATAAAATTGATTTATGTTTTGGAGTGTGAGATTTTGTAATCCCAAAAGTGTCTTTCCACATATATCATCATGTTAAGGTTGTATACATTGTGTTAATTTCATTTTTGCAAATTGTTTGGATCATATTCTTTTCCATTCTCCTCTCATATATTAGTGTAGGTTTAAGGAAAGGTGACCCAACCTTGCTTCTAATGTTCAGAATGTAAAAAGTGCAATTTTCAAGCTATAGAATAGGAAAACTTAAGTTTTGGGCTATAGAGGTTATTTCAGACCCCAAAAATAATTCCAGGTTCGACATCACTTCCAGGGATAGCTGATATGTAGATTTTCTTAAGTTTTACAATTTAGAAAAATGGGGCTAAAACAATCTCCTAGATCAAAAGTTATGGCATCTAGAATTTGGGCTTCTCACATTGGAAGCAAAAAAAAATTTGACACATAAAAGAGTTGTAAGAGGGAGTTACACTTGTTGACCAACTTATGATGTGTCAGAAGGCATCTTTGAATGGAGATAAGTGGTATGGATATCTTAAATACTTCTAACTAAAAGGCATTGAGAGATATCAATCTTGAGGTACCTATCGATATCAATCTTGAGGTACCTATCTATCTTAAATAACCTTAAGACTAGTATCTCAACGTCTTTTAGATAGAGATGTATTTAAGCTATCTATGCTAGTTTATTCCATATTTAACTACATAAATATTTCAAAAATATTACTTCTTTTTCTGTAAAGTAATTTCTTCTATTTTTATTTACTAAAGTACATAGCTACTTACTATTTTATTTTTTAGTAAGTATTATATAAAATCTACTTATCCTAAAATTAATTTAATTATTAAAGTATTTTATTTAATACTTATATACTTAAATAAATAATATGTGCATTACTTTTCTAAATTTAGAATAAATTATTCACTACATATTTAATCATATAGTTACTTTAAAAGTATTATTATTTTATTTACTAAATTGCATAGCTATTTCCTATTTTATATACTAAAGTACATAGTTATTTCATTAACATTATTTATTCACCATAGTTAAATGAAAATAACTATGCACTTAAATACAATAATTTTATATAGTTATTAAACATTTCTATGTTAACTAAACATTTTATTTAGTTATACTATTTGTACCATCTTGCTAATAGATTTTGTTAACACGCGCATGCCATTACATTGCACCCCTTGCTGTCATTGTAGTTATACCTCTCATTGTAATGAATCCAAAATGAAGTGCCCAAGTTGGTGAGTGGATTATGATGAAATTATGGTAGGGATAAAGAATATTTTATTTTTAGTTTGTGGACTTGTGAGATACCACCCCTAGTGTGATATCTAATTTTCCGATTTTGCACTAGATAGATTTCGCTTGATCATAAAATGATAAACATTATGCATGAACTTGGTAACATTCAATGAAAGTAATCATCAAGAAGAGAAATTTCTAAACACCAACGGATTACTTTCTTTCCAATGAACAAAATTATATTTAAATATTGTACTTGTTGTCTAGGATCTGTAACAGCATTTAAATGCTAAGATCTCTGCTCTAGGCACATTACACTAGCATAGCCATTACACAGCCATTACAAGAGAATTGAAACAGCAGATTTGGATATACTTTCTGAGTACAATATAGAACTGATTTCACCACACAGGCTGCTCAAAAACATCCTAACAGGACTGTAACAACTCAAACATTTATGTCAGCTATAATAATATTCAAGGGAAAGTGTATAAGACTAACAGGGATGCTTCACATTGTTTGACAGTCCACCATGCTTAATTCTGGGCAGTATTGACACTGGTATCATCTTATTACATACTTATTTCAGACTCTATGATTGTCTTATAAGGGTAACAAATTCTGATTACACACAGCAGTCCATATAACACTGGTTTCCTGATTACCAGCAGTAACAGTCCTCAACATTAATAAATTATGAGTGTAAGGAAGGTTGAAAGATGCAATATAATATAGACTCAGACCTGGTATAATATCGACCCAATCTGGAAGTGGTTGCAGCAGTTACAGGAGTTCCCGAAATGCTCGAACAGCAGCTATAGACACCTCCTTTGCAATCGATTCCCTTGAGAATTGGTACATCCAGCCTCATACATCTCAGACACCTCTTCCAAAGTCCTCTAACAAAGCCCATGTTCAGATTTTAGACATGCCACTGTAGCGAATCACTGTTCACGAGCACTGTAGCAAACACTGTTCATGCACACTGTTCATGCACACTGTAGCAACACATTAAATAGCTTGAAACCTGATTGATAATGGCTGCCAATGAATAACTTAGGTCTGCAATAGATATACCTTTAAACTGCCTCAAACCCTATGTTGATTTTTCACCTGTAAGCTCCAAATGGACTCCTGAATGAAGCCCTCTCAAGCAATAATATCAGCTGGTATTGCACAGCCTCAAAATTGCACTAACACTGAAGAGTTTTCGTTCTCCAATGCGGAAATGGCAGAAAACCCTAATTGGTTTCCTCTCCAAGCACAAACTCCAAAGACACAATTTAATATTCTCAAAACATAATGAATTCGAATGCCTTTGATGCCCTTTTATAATTCCTCAAGAAGGTCGACCTCTTAAGCTGCTTTTAATCCTCTTTTGAAATCCACTTTAGGTTTTTAATAAAACTTTATAATATCTCTCTAACCTTGGGTGTCCAAAATAATAATATAAAAATGTACTTTAAGTGATTTAAATTGAGGGTCATGGCCTCATCGGAAATAAAGTACACTTTTAATTTATAATTTAACTTTATAATATTTAATTATCATTAAAGTACCTTTAATGATAATTGATCATTAATCATTTAATATTTTGCCCATCCAACCAAATAAGAGGTCAACACTGCATCTGAGACCTGTTCAAGTGCCTTACTAAATTTAGTAACCCTGACTCCCCTAAAATGGTGACTTATTATAAATAGTAAGTATGAAGAACTGAGTCAAACGAAGGCCAAACTGAACCCATATTGAGCTCTGAAGGAGAAAAACACCCTGATTACTGCCACGGAGGACCCTCTAACTATCAGTGTTAGCCTACGAGGGTCAATTGATAGACTAATCCTTACGAACTCTAATGCTCAGAAAATGGGGACATTACAGGACTCATCTTGGGATTTGGGTGTTGGATTTTAATTAGGGATTTGAGCGCCACATTTTGGATGGTTTTATTTCATTGTTTCCTAATTATCATTTGATGGTTTCATGTATTGCATCTCCTATTTATTGGGTGCTTGAGATGGAGGATTTGTGAATGAGTTTTGTAAGTATTGTTATGTTGCTAGAATTACTCTAGATCTCTGATTGGTGATACTCTTGTGAAGACTTAGACTTTGCGAGTGTATTGTAGCTTTTGATTACTAAATAATACATTGAAATGTTTTGGAGTGTTGGGCTTTTCTCCACGCCACGTAAATCATTGTGTTATGGTATATTGCTTTTGTGTTAATTTTATAGTAACTATATGATTAATTTAATTTTTGCACATATCTCCTCTCATAAATTAAATTACTGTAGGAAGTGTGTTCTACACCTCTACTTGCTTTCATTTGGTATTAGAGTTTGATCACCTTGGATTCTTGTTGTTAGAAAAAACGGTTTTTTGTATTAATCTTGGATTGAGTAAGAGCTTGTGCAAGAAAAGATCTTGTTTTACAGAAAATGGCACGCACATTAGGGGTAGAGACAAATAAATTCTTGTGGACAAACGTTGAGCTTAAAAAGCTCAAGATGGAGGATATGATCTTGGATATAGACCTATAGGTTGTAATAGCCATATCCAAACCACCACAGTAAAACAAGAAGATTGGGACATGTTGGATTGAAAAATGAAGGTTCTCATTAAACTCTATTTGGTCAATTGAGTATTGTTGAATGTGCATGAATACACTTGTAATGAACCTTTGAAAGAAGTCAGGTGAAATTTATTAGGTTAAATCCCTAGTAAACAATATTTTCCTGGGAAAGAAGTTGTATACTGTTAGGATGGAGGATGGTGATTTTGTGGTCGAACATCTAAATGCTTTTAATACGATCATGGCCCGATTGCACAACATTGAAGTGAAGATGGAGGAGGATTAGTGTATGAATTTTCTATGTTTCTTTTAGATTCATGCGACAACCTTGTTATGGCTATTGGGAACACTACTCCCAAGTTGAAAATGAATGAGGTGGTGGTGTCATTATTTTTTGAAGAGATGCAAAAAAAGACTTTTGAATCTGCTAAGGAGGCTATATTTGTTCATGGAGGACAAAAAGAGAAAGGAAAGAAGAAGGACAAGAAGTGAGACAACTTTAGATCCAAATCCCATAGGAGAACCAAATCTTCTAGTAAGACCAAGGCAAAATGTTGGAATTGTGGAAAGCCTAGTTGTTTCAAAAGAGACTATAAGGAGGAGAAGTGTGACTTTGATGATGAGTTCGAGAATTCCTCTCAAGATGATGGCAAAGCCTTTGTTGCAGCCTTGGCTATGTTGTACCCCAAAATTAATTTTTTTTTACACTTAGACATTTTGAAGAAATGAGTAAAAGTCTTGTTAAATTTGTCGAAAAGGTCAAAATTTTGGGTGTGCGTGTCTTGCATGAGGGGTTAAAATGTGAAATTCCCAAAATTTGACAATCTGGGTCTGCTCAGAGCAACCTAATCTACAAAACCCAAAACTCAGTTTTTCATCCCTACTTTTTAGGAAAACTGCTATTTTTAGAAATTTCCTAAAAATAGTAACTTTTTCTGGGTTTTTTCTGGGTTTCTTTTGAAACGGATATTGGCAAAACTTTCTAAAAATAGAAAGTTTATCTGCCAGGGTCCAAACTGATTTTGATTGGCTCAAAATACTTCCATATCAGACTGGTGTAGTCAGAATCTCAAAATAATCAGTTTTTCCCTAGTGGGTCTATTATGCTTTTTTAGAAGCATTTTAGGAGCTCCGAAGTCATCAATAGAGGTCAGTCAGCTGCCAGGCGTCAGATTCAACATCCGAGCGCTGAACCAAAAATGAGTTGAAGAGCATGCATGGAGAACGAGGAAGAAGGTGAAAATTGTGGAAATTTGACTTAGTTTGCTTGACATGGGCGCCCCAAGAGGAGATAGGCGCCCATCTTTTTAGGGCATCAAACGATGAAATTAGGGTTTGAACCTCCAATTCAAAATCCTCCCAGCTCCACAGCGAGTCCAACGGTGCAGTCATCAGATCATTCAGTCACCCGGAATTCGAGGTCAAACAGAGGGTTTTCAACCAGAAGATGAAGTGAAAATCATGAAAGTAACGGAAAATTTTCTAAGTCTGGAAGTTTGCAGTGCCCCAGGTGCCCAGGGGCGCCCAATCTTTTGGAAGGGAAAATCCAACAATTAGGGTTTGCAAATATGCTCAATCTCTCCAGAATTCAGACAACTTCGCAACAGGTGTCTTCTTCAGAGCATCTGACTTGTCGTTCTCCGGCAAATCCAGATTGAGGTGAAGGTATAGGATGAAGGCTTGAATTTGAAGGTGAAGAAAATGAAAAACATTCTAAGTTTGGAGCAAATGGGCGCCCCTATAAGAGAAAGGCTCCCATGATTTTGAAGGCTCAAATGGATGAATTTTCCAGTAAAGCTTTCAGCATGACTTCTCCAGAATAGATCAAGCTTTCCAATGAGATCACCAGCACGTCAATCTGATTGGGCAGTCACTAGATGCAGCAGCCGGAACAAAAGGTCTAACAGAGCCAAAGTTGAAAGCAGAGAAGAAAACACCAAAAATGCCTAACTCTGGTGAAGTTGGGCCCCCCAACCTGATAGGGGCGCCCAAGCTTTTGAAGCCTCAAATCCAACTTTCTGACAAAGTTACTCCCAGGAGACTCCTCTTGATTTCTCCTCAGCTTCGTAATGAGCCCAACCATTAGTCAATCCGGTGCCTTACTCTAGATCTGACGAGACCATTTGAAAAAGAGCAAAGGTGAAGAAAATGAAAAAAATTCTAAGTCTGGTAAACATGGGTGCCCCTGGTGAAGAAGGGCGCCCAAACTTTTGAGGTCTAAAATGATAGAATTTTCCAATACAGCATCTAAGATCACCTTGTGGGTTTCAGTCGAGCTATCTAGCGAAGCAGACGGTTAGTCAATTGGATCAGCGTAGCTCCTGGAATCAAGATTTCATCAAAATATCAAAGGGAAATGAAGAAATTGAAAATCATGTAAAAATGTACATTGTGAAAGTTCAGAGCCCCTGGAGAAAATAGGCTCCCATGAATTTAAAGGTCAAAACGAAGTTTTTAGCCAAAAGTGCCTCTAGGGTGATCTCAGAATCAGTCAAGCTACGCGATGAATCATCTAGCTCGCTCGTTGGATCAATCTGGAAGCCAGAGATCGAAGGTCAAGTAGGGTGTCAAAACTGTGAAAAGTTGAAAAACTTCAACAAATGGTTAAGTCTGGAAGAAATTGGTGTCCCTAGCCAAGAAGGGCGCCCAACTTGCCATGCCTTAGTCAAAATTTTCACATTTTCAAAATTGCAAGTTGAAAGATGAATGTCTAAATTCATTGAACAAGCTGAGTTTAGGGTTTGAAGATTAAAGCAAAAGAACGCAAATCTATTTCAAGCCCTAAATCTATTTAAGACATCTCTTCCTTTCAATTCTCATCATTATTGCAGGTAGCATTCCAAAGGAGAAAGTTGGAGCAGCAAGTTTGGAGTTATATTTCATGATTCAAGAACTCAAGTTTGTTGATTCTTCATCAAATTTTTTAGACCAGCAGCATAAG
The DNA here is from genome assembly GCA_007258455.2 of Sequoia sempervirens. NCBI lineage: Eukaryota > Viridiplantae > Streptophyta > Pinopsida > Cupressales > Cupressaceae > Sequoia > Sequoia sempervirens. Next base: position 185,979 of record VDFB02257962.1, on the reverse strand, counting down.
GCCTTGCTTTTTCATACTTTTTCATCCAGAAGATCAAATTTTTCAAGAAGAAGGCCAAGATTTTCAAATTTCCAGCCATCTGGGTCTTATCATCTCATTCTTCTGAAGAAATTCTCAAGAAATTCATCAAGTTGCAGCAGCTGCTTTTTATTTGCATGTCAGTGAGATCTTCAGAGTTTCCAAATTTTGATCATCTGGGTCCTCTTGAAATAGTCTTCTGAAGAAAACCCAAATCTCAGCTTTTTCAAGAAAATTTCAGATTTTAGGGTTTGCTGCTTTTTCCATCAGCCATTAGTGTTTTTCAAATCTGATCAACTGGGTTCATTCCAAATTGTATTTTGAACAAAACCCAGGTGCTAGCTTTTTTGGTGTAAAATTGAAGAAATTAGGGTTTGTTGCTTTTTAAGTCTAAATTCAAAATTTTCAAAAACAGATGATCTGGGTTGTCTTGCAACGAAATTCTGAGCAAAACCCATATCTCAGAAAAATTTCCAAAAAATTGTCCGTTTGAGGCTGAAAAACCAGCATTTTAAAAATAGAAAGTTGCTCAAAGCTTGTCTGAACATAAGCAAGTTTACAATCCTTCTTCAAGGTTTTCAATATGGAGTATGCTTCCATCGAGTTTAAGACCAAATCAACACTATATCAAAACTTCATCATCTCAGCTGAAGAACACGAGGAGGTGTGATATGAGAAAAAGGAAAGGTATAAGAAAAGAGTTGTGCAATACTCTTCTGTTGGAAATCAAGAGAAGTGTCATAAGCATAAAGTTGCAAAGCCGCCAGGTTATCAATTAGTGAGTCATCTTTTCGGGCAATGATGTTTTTCAAGAATAGAACTCATAAAGCAGTTGAAGAAGTGAAAGATTCTCTAAGTTTGATCATAGAAGGCGAAGGGATCTTGGAGAATCGAAATATTGCCTTAGATAGTATCAATGCACCTGACCAAGACCTAGTTTCCTGCTTTTTAGTGGGATATGATTGAGATTTAAAGCGGCTTTCATCTAGAAGCTTTCTTTCTATTCTTGGAGCAATTCCTATCCATTCTTTGAAGAAGAGAAAGAAGATAAATTGTAATAGTTGGCGTTTCCCGCTTTTCTTGCTTTCTTAGGTGTTAGATGTTATCTTCTTTCTAGATTTAGAAATAAAGCTTGCTTGCTGAGCAAGCCCTAGATTGTGAAAGCAAGGAGATTTTAGGGTTCCATACTCCTTTGCTTGCCTATAAATAAGAGCCTTTGCTCATTAGTTTTCTTTAACCATGCTAGTGATAACAAAACGCTGAGCCTAAGTGCCTTCTATTGTTATTTAGTGTTGTTCAATTGTGTTTATGATAGCGAATTGTTGAGTCTCTTTTAGCCAACAAGTAGTTGTTGTAATCGCTGTCCCTTTTGTGTAAGAACAAGTTTGCAAGCCTCTTTAGCTGCAAGTTCTTGTTCCGTGCATGTGTTTAGTGTAATCTTCATTCAAAAGTTTGAGAAATAAAATCATGAGCCTCCTTTGCCTTGGTATAACGTCTTAGATTTCCATTTATTGTGTTATGCTTCTGTGATCTGTAATGTCCCTGTTTTAGCTGACATTGTTTGTTGAGGAGTGAGCCTATCATTTTGACCCTCGTAGGTTGACAGATTTGATTAGAGGGTTATCCATGGCAGTTATCCAGAGTTTCGGGACATTACTCCACCAGTTGATTCAGGTTTGGGCCTTTGCAGGAGCTCACAGAGTGATATTTAGGCACTTACTATTTATAGTAAGTCAGGCCAACAGGGGTTACTATTTCTGGCAGGGCACCTGGCTCAGTTGGCAATCTCAGTTTCGACCTAGTTTGACAGTTTGCTGAGGAAACGAAGAATTACGGAGCATTTAATAATAATTAAATAATTATTATTATGACTTTATATTATAAAGTCAATTAAAGGAAATATTAATTAATTAAATGGCTTATTATAAAGTATTTTATAACTTTATAATATAAGGGGGATATTATTATTAAATGAGTATTTATTACTCATTTAAAAAGAGACACCATTTATTAATTATTGAGCCTAAGTTGAGAAGGGCGAATTAAATAATATTAAATGCATTTTAAGTTGATTTTTGAAAAGGGTCGAACTTTTGAGGAAAAAAGATGTATATTTCTCTTCAAGGCAAATCAAACTCATTATTGATGATCATTTGAATTTGTCTTTTCTCTCTGAGAACATTTGGAGTTGGAGAAACAAGGGTTTCTGCAAACAGATTGTGGAGAATGTCACCTCTTCATGATCAGGCATACTGAGGCTGTGAAAGATTCAGCTAAAGATTGTCAGTTGAGTGGCTTCATACAGAAGTCATTACAGAGCATATTCGTGGGATTTCAGTCAGCAGTTGGATCGATTTTCTTCCAGAAGAGAATCCAACACAGTGGCTATTCATATTGTTTATTTGGCACATTATCCTAGGCCGTACGGATTTTGTACTTGCTGGTTGGAGGCCATACCACACAGTTGCAAGGCCGTACTGTTCATATCAAGCAAGTCGCCTTGCCTTTTTGCATTCTGTCTTCTCCAGTGGTGGTGCCTAGACCTTTAGAGGGTTTTGCATCCATCTTTGAGCAGTAGAAGTTTGTATTTGAAGCAAGCCGTACCATTTCCTCTTCTTTCAGGCGGCTGCAAATAAGCCAGGTTTTTAAATAAATAATGTTGCCTTTTTGCTTGCATGTTTGAGATTCATCATTGTAATCATTCAGCAAAATAATACAATCATTTATCATTGCTCTAGAAGCTGATTTGTTGCAGTAGTTGTATTCTCATATTTATTATAAATTTTAGAAGCATTTTATCAAAATCGCACCATTTCAATATATTGCAAAAATCACAAAAATCACAAACCCTCAAAACATCAAACAAACTTCATTCAAGCTTCAGTCAGGGGTTGAGAGACACCTAGTCTCTTACAGTGGTATCAGAGCACAGTTTTCCTGCCATCCTGTGCTTTTTCAGTCAGATGTGTGCTTTTTCGATGCTTTTTCATGAGTAGAGATATTATTTTCTACAGTAAGGGTAGAGGAACAGGCAAAATCGAGGATTAGACAGGTCCACCTATTCCTGAAGGTGAGACAGTATCAGGGGTTTTGGGTATTCACAGATCCAGTTCCAATAGCAGTGAGAATAGTGTCACTACATTGATGGCAGATCGTGAAATTCCTACAAAGACACATAGGGATCCAAGGAAAGAACATGCCGGAGGTGATATTACTGATGAGGAATTCAGACGCAGGCATGATAATATGATGGACATGATGTCCTAGTTGATGGGCACGATGAGGCAGTGTACTCCGCCTCAGCAACACTATATTCAGATAGGACAGAGGAGCGGGACTGCAGGCATAGACCAGCCACTGGTGTCAGCACAGCGGCAGTCGTCACCTATCTTTCATGAGCATAGGCCTGGACAACCTATATTTATATCCAGAGAGGCACCTTTGACATCGGAGGCAGAGCAGCAGGGTCACCAGCCTGAGTTTCATCCACATCACGGCATGTCGGTGGTAGATGTGACCAGATTCTTTGGAGAGTACTCGACATTGGCACCTGAGATCAGGCAGTCTTTGTATTTTCATGAGTTCATGGATGTGCATAAGCCCAGAGGAGGAGGTAGATTTGACCGCAGAGCGCCACAGCACCAACAGCCACAGCCACAGGGGAATAGGGATCTTCAGCATGTAGTTAGCAAAATTATCTTGCCTTACTTTGATGGCTCAGATAAGAGTTCAGCGAGGTCTTGGGTACAAAAGTTAGACAATTAACTATCATTGAGACCTATGCAGGAGGACGAGGCCATTAAGTTTGCTACATTGCATCTTGATAGGTTGGCGCATGATTGGTGGCATCACGGCATGTACACCCTTGGTCATCACACGGTTACCACCTATCAGGAGTTCACGAGTAGGCTCATAGAGCGTTTTGACAAAAAGGATCCAGAACTTTATTTTAGGGAGCTAGCTCAGCTCAGGCAGACAGGCAGTTTGGATTCTTACATCAGTGAATTCCAGAGGGTTGCAGTCATGGTGACAGGGATTTTAGAGAGGACACTTGTCATTCTCTTCACCGAGGGATTGTCTGAGCCTATGAGAGGTTGGTTCAAGGCATTTGATCCCCCTACTCTTCAGGAGGCCATGCGGAAGGCAAGGAGTATGGAGCTTTCTGCTCCGAAGAAACAATTTCAGCCTAAAACAAACACCTTGCCTGTTGAGGAGAGTCATACACCAGTTGTAGAACCAAAAAAAAAAACAACAGCAAGAATTGATGATGCAACTCGTGATGAATTGAGGAGGAAACAACTTTGTTATTGGTGCAGAGAACCTTACAGCAAGGAGCATGATTTTCCTTTAAGACCAAAGGGCAGAGCCAACCGCGCCATGTGGGTTTACTTTGGAGATGTTGAGTTTGAGGATTCAGACCAGCAGGCTGTTTCAGGACATGCGGAGGTTGGGAATGCCTCTATGGAGTTTGGATCCGATGCCAACTTGTCCCCGTTGGTATTATCTGCTAGTGTACGGGATGATTCTTTTAGGTTCAGGGGATTAGTGGATGGACAGCGATGTATTGCTATGCTTGACACCGGAGCCACACAATTTTATTGATGAGAGCTTCGTCAGCAGATGCAGACTCCAGACAGAGGACTTCGCTGGATTCAGAGTTTGGGTGGCAGATGGATATACCGTCACTTGCACTCGACGAATTTGTAATCTCACCCTCATGCTGAATGATTATGAGTTGCAGGCAGACTTTTATGTGGTCAGCCTGGGTGGGATGGATTTAGTGTTGGGTATGAGATGGCTTCAGGACATTAGTGTGTTCACCCTCAACTTGCCTAAAATGGAGATGAGATTTGAGGTACAAGGCAAGAAATATGTGTTGAGGGGGATTACAGATGGAAGCCTACACTCCATCTCTCTCGTTAGCGGGACAAGTGATGATAGTGTTTGGGATCCTACTTGTGCACTGGGATTTCAGACTCAGCTTTTGGAGGAGTTTCATAGTGAGTACACGGTGCAAAGTGTATATGGTTTCATGTTTGATCCGCACGTACACGATTTGTTTCAGGTGCACAGTTCTGGTATGCACGTGCTTGATATGTTGGATGACAGTATATCTCGTGCAGTTTTAGGGAGTAAGTTGCTTGTAGTTTGACATGCTTCCTCCTGAGTTTCTTGATCCTATGACAGACAACACTAAGGTTGATAGGGGATGGTATTCTATTCTAGTTGATCAGTTGTGGGAGTTACAGGAGACAGTTGTGGCTAGCAGGAACATTGTCCGACACTATCCTTGGGATCCAGGTGGTGCGGTGCGTCCTTATTTGCAGAGATTGCTTGAGGACAAACAATTTCAGGGAGGGCAGACTGTAATGTCCCCGTTTTAGTTGACATTGTTTGTTGAGGAGTGAGCCTATCATTTTGACCCTCGTAGGCTGACAGATTTGATTAGAGGGTTATCCATGGCAGTTATCCAGAGTTTTGGGATATTACTCCACCAGTTGATTCAGGTTTGGGTCTTTGCAGGAGCTCATAGAGTGATATTCAGGCATTTACTATTTATAGTAAGTCAAGCCAACAGGGGTTACTATTTCTGGCAGGGCACCTGGCTCAGTTGGCAATCTCAGTTTCGACCTAGTTTGACAGTTTGTTGAGGAAACGAAGAATTACGAAGCATTTAATAATAATTAAATAATTATTATTATGACTTTATATTATAAAGTCAAAGGAAATATTAATTAATTAAATGGCTTATTATAAAGTATTTTATAACTTTATAATATAAGGGGGATATTATTATTAAATGAGTATTTATTACTCATTTAAAAAGGGACGCCATTTATTAATTATTGAGCCTAAGTTGAAAAGGGCGAATTAAATAATATTAAATGCATTTTAAGTTGATTTTTGAAAAGGGTCGAACTTTTGAGGAAAAAAGATATATATTTCTCTTCAAGGCAAATCAAACTCATTATTGATGATCATTTGAATTTGTCTTTTCTCTTTGAGAACATTTGGAGTTGGAGAAACAAGGGTTTCTGCAAACAGATTGTGGAGAACGTCGCCTCTTCATGATCAGGCATACTGAGGTTGTGAAAGATTCAGCTGAAGATTGTCAGTTGAGTGGCTTCATACAGAAGTCATTACAGAGCATATTCGTGGGATTTCAGTGGGGTTTCAGTCAGCAGTTGGATTGATTTTCTTCCAGAAGAGAATCCAACACAGTGGCTATTCATATTGTTTATCCGACACATTATCCTAGGCCGTACGGATTTTGTACTTGTTGGTTGGAGACCGTACCACACAGCTGCAAGGCCGTACTTTTCATATCAAGCAAGTCGCCTTGCCTTTTTGCATTCTGTCTTCTCCAGTGGTGGCGCCTAGACCTTCAGAGGGTTTTGCATCCATCTTTGAGTAGTAGAAGTCTGTATCTGAAGCAAGCCGTACCATTTCCTCTTTTTTCAGGCGGCTGCAAATAAGCCAGGTTTTTAAATAAATACTGTTGCCTTTTTGCTTGCATGTTTGAGATTCATCATTGTAATCATTCAGCAAAATAATACAATCATTTATCATCGCTCTAGAAGCTGATTTGTTGCAGTAGCTGTATTCTCATATTTATTATAAATTTTAGAAGCATTTTATCAAAATCGCACCATTTCAATATATTGCAACAATACAAAAATCACAAACCCTCAAAACGTCAAACAAACTTCATTCAAGCTTTAGTTAGGGGTTGAGAGACACATGGTCTCATACATGATCTTAATTTCAGCGTACATTGAAGTGTGTAGATGTATGTTGAGAAAGAGTTCTCTTAAACCTTGTCAGAGAATCAACCTTGTTCATTTCTAAATTCTTTGGCTCTGCGTATTACTTGAGAAGTTAGAAACGTCTTTAGCTTAAGTTAGTCGTAGTTGAAGTTCTTAAATAGAAAATCTCAGCTGCAGCGTTTGTGTTTTATAAACCTTGTGCTCTAGCTGAAACAAAAAGATAGGCGGATTACTTTTAATTTACTTTCTTTCATACCATCAACAAGAGGAAGCTTCCCCTCCTAATTTGAAGAGTAGTTTATCTATGCATAGCTGTCCGTTTCAAATCCACATTCCAGAGGTGCGAATTTAAATGCCAACAGGCTACACATGCATTAGATGGTACATGGTTGATAGACTTCGGTACCTCTTTCCACATGACCTCACATTGGGGTTGGTTCTCAAAATATGAAGAATTTGATGCTGGGAAGGAGTACCTTGGAGATGACTCTTATTTGAATATTGTTGGTTGTGGAAGAGTTTTGATTTGATTTGTTGATGAATGAATGAAAGGGATCAATGGTATTTCATATCCTTGGTTTGGCATGGAACATACTTTCTATAAGTGAACTTAATGATTTGAGTGTGTAGGTTGTTTTCTTAACTAGAGGATGCAAGAAAGCGAGAGGGGCTATGATGTTTGCTAAGGGTGCCTGCATAGGAACTCTATCTTAGTTGGTGCATGCATGGGTTAGTGCAATAGCTCTTCTTCTCCTACAATGAAGAAATCTATAGAATCTACACCTTGAACATTGGAACTAGTGGCAAAGAGGAGTGTTGCATCCACTTTCGATGGTCATACTTTCTCGGTGCCTAAGGGTGCTCACACTTTGGAGACTAAGCTACTATCCAAGAAGGCAATGTTATGACATGAGAGGATGGGTCACAAGGTGAGAAGGGTCTAAGGGCCTTGAAAGACGAAAACCTTGTTGAAGGGTTAAATGAACGTAATCTTGAACTTGATTTTTATGAGCAATGTGTATATGAAAAAATAAACTATGTTCAGTTTAACTCTAGATTTTATATATCTTTTGGAGTGTTGGGCTTATCTAATATATTTTCTTTTGTTAATATTCCTTCAAGTTTTAAATTTGCATATTTTGATCTTTTATTGATGACTATTGTAGGACATGGGTATGTTTCCTTAAAAGTAAATCTAAAGTCTTCAGTCATTTTAAAGAGTTTAAGGCTCTTGTAGAGAATTAGATTGGTGGGAAGATTAAGATTTTGAAGATTGATAATGGTGGTGAGTTTTGTTCAACAAATATTGATAAATTCTATAAGGATCACAATAGAGACATAAGAGAACTCCATACACCCCTCAACAAAATGGAATTGTAGAAAAAATGAACTCCACGATGGAGAGGGATAAGAGTATGCTTTGTGGATTCGGCTTGGAATAAAAAATTCAGGTATAAGTGGTTGCCATAGCTTGCTACTTGGTTAATAGGTCTCGTACATCTTTCTTTGAGAAGACACCTATGGAGTTGTGGATGGGCAAAAAGACTTCACAAAGACATCTTCAAGTCTTTGGTTGCAAGGTATATGCACATGTGCCTAGGGAGAAGTGATTTAAGATGAAGAACAAGGCCGTGCAATGTATCTTCATTGACCATGGTGTTAGTTTGAAAGGGCACAAACTTTAGAATCATGTGGCCTAAAATATTTTTTATTGAAGAAGTGTTGTCTTTTGGTTAAATCTTCTTCCACAACATTGCAACTAGAGAAGGATGAAAAGAAAAATTTGGCTCAACTAACCCCAAAGGTTGCGAAGGTTGAACTAGAAGCCCATGAAGGACCTAAAGATGTGAAGAGATTAGATAGTTTAGAGAATTCTGATGAGGAATTAAAACCTCCACCTTAGCTATAAGGTTCAAAACCCTAAACTATCTCACGAAAATAAATAGTAACTCATTTTCACATAAATATAGAAATGAAATGAAACATCTTCAACATATACAAATGCCATATTACATCTCACATGTAAAAGTATCTAAACCAAAATATTAAGTATCAAAAATAAGGTACATCATCACATGAAGTACTGTCTAGTCAAGTATTATAGAGTACAAGATATAATTTATGCAAGAATATGAATTTGGAATTGTTGTGTAACTGTAATGTCCCCTCCCATCTAGCCGCTCAGAATGCCTCATTGCCTTTTAACTCCCGAAGGCAATTGATGAAATTAGGGAGTCATTTATTTAATTATTTAATTATTGCCTAAGTTTCAAAAATTATTCTCTAAAGGTGATATTAAATAATTAATTAAATTATTTTGGGTGAAGTGACTTTATGAAATTTTATAAGAGGCCTTATGGAAATATTTATTTAAAAGACTATACAAAAGTCACTTTATTATTTTGATTGAGCCAATGGGAAAAATGGTCTTTTTTATAGGGCCTTTTGGTGAAAAGGAGGAAAGCAGGAGACCATTCGCACCTTTGAACATTCACCTCTTTGGCACAAGAAGAACACAGGTTCGTTGCTAGGGTTTTAAGACCCTCTCAGCCAGTTTCGGATGTGTGAGACCATCCCTAGTTGGACAGGTTCGACGTTTTTGGTTAGCACAAGGAAACAACAGATTTTCGTGTTTTCTCTTGGAGAGTTTTTGCTACCTGCGTGGGTCAGATTTGGGCTTTGTATTTGAAATTTCGAAGGTATCTCATCATATGAGGTCTTTATTCGTAGTCCTTACCACACATAAGGATCATTTTTTTTGAAGGATTGAAGCCGGATATGTGAAGATAAGTGGAAGAAACGCGGGACCCTGGTCTGAGTGGCTTTACAGTTCTATCAGCTGAGTTGTAACTGTGTGTGACGATTTTTGGAGAGCCTTTAGTCCGAGGGAAGGCGTATTTCCTTGATGAATCTCAGGACGCCTCTTCTACAGGCGCATATTACAGGTTATAGTTGAGCTGGGCTGAAATCTGGGTAGAACATCCAAAGATGTGTTTATCCTTAGGGGAAGCGCTTCATTTTCTGCTCTCCTTCTGGACTGTGGTTATTGTAAGTGGCTGTAAGAAGTGGTGTTGGACAGGAACAAGGCTGAAAACAACATCCATCAAGAGATTCAGAGGCCAGAGGAAGATTTCCAGTCGCTGCAAATAGTTCTGGTTTAGTGCTAATATGTTTTCTTCATTGTTCAACTCGACTTCAAGCTTTCAACTCAGGTTTGAGTACTCCTTGCATTTCTTGAGTATTCTGAGTTTATCCATGTTTCCCTACTCTTAGGAAAAGTACCATATATCGCCAGAAAACATGTGGAATTGCTGATGTATTTTGCAAGACTGTAACATCAGAAAATAGTTTTACAAATGATTGCTACAGCATGGTGATAATTCTGAAAATGTTATTGCTGGGAACAAGTGTGTAACATGTTGTTAGTGCATTGTTATAATTACTGCTAAATGAAGGATTCAGTCTCATATATCTGTTGCATGCATTAGTGTGTCTACTTAATCGCTTTCAGTAATGACTATATTCACTATATGCAAGCACTGTACTTGTTATGACTGAAAATGCATTCCACAAACTAGCCATTCAAACAAAATATCTGCAAGGTTATATACCACAGCCAGGGTACTACACAGGTCATCAACATCGTTTAAACTGTGTGTGCAAGTAACACTCGTGGCTTAACGGAATTGACATTCAAAACGAGCTCCCTTCAAATCAAACAAACAACCAGAAAATTACAGCGGCATATAATCAGCTCACCCATCAGGTGTTATAAAAATTCCAAGGGGTCAATACAGGAAAATTAGAGCAGAAAAATTGCAAGGTTCTTTACAGTACCCTTTGATTATTGAGTAATACATTGAGTTGCTTTGGAGTGTGGGGTTTTCTTTTCGAAAGGGTTTTCCCCATGTTAATCATTGTGTTATGATATATTGCTTTTGTGTTTATTTATTTGTAACTGTATGATTAGTTTATTTTTTGCACATATATCATCTCATAGATTAGTGTAGGAAGCATCATTCCACACCTTTGCTTCCTTTTAGTAGGAAGCATTTTTGCATCTTAGCTTTCTTTCACCTTCCACCACCATGCCCCTCCCATTCTATCCTTACCACTTCCCCATCCTTGATCCTCACCTCACTAACACTTTCACTAGATTGCATCCCCCTAATGCTAAAAAAAATCTCCCTCCCACAATGCCCTTGGGGCTTCACAGCCCCCAATATCAAATCCATTCCTTCATGCATTAATTACATTCTTCCCCTTGCACATTCCTTGTCGACATAGCTTCACAAGCACAATTCTTGTTGCTGGTTGGCCAATTTTATGGTGGGGTTATTTTGTGGTGCATCCCTTCAATACATTTACTCTAATTTATGCAGTCAATTAGAAAAAAATCTTGGCAAATTCTACCTGGATTCAGCTCATAATGGTTCACATTGGGTCACTGTCAACATTGATGGTTCAGTGGATCTCTGTAAAAGAGAATGATAATGAGGTGCTCATTTATTGCATCAAGTAAGTGGATGGAGATCAGAATGGTCCTATTATGTTTGATCCAATTAGGTATTTTGAATGCCCAACAAGACAGAATAATAAATAGGGTGATGAAAGCATGGAAAAATCACTTTTGTTATCAATGGGATTGTAGAGTTCCCACAATATTTGCCATACTTGTGATCATCCCAAAATGAATTCTTAGTGGGATTTCAAAGCTCTAGGAAATGCATTTTTCTTCAAAATACAAAAGAGAAGCAGCGATAAAATTTTACAGAATTCTATAAAAGGGAGGATACCTTATTGTAGATGAAAATGCTTGCACTTTCCTACTGGTCTAATCAAAATCTAACATAGGAAAGAAGACTAAATCACTTGATAAAATGCAAAGAAGTGTTGCTTAGAACCAGTCTGATAATGCCATAAAGAATAACTAGCTGATATATGTGGATGGTGAGGAGGCTTCTCATGCTGCAAACACTCAATGGTACAAACCACAAAGATTGCTTTTAAAAAAATATTAAAAAAACCCTCGTGGTAAAACATGATTTTCTTTAGCATAAAATGAAATTTATTTTCATAGATCTGCATTTATATATTATTGGTGCAATTTTTACCTGTCAGTCTAAAGTATTCCACAGTTTATTGTTGTCTCCTGCTTAGCATACTTCTTTTTTAAAACTTCAATTTATGAATGAAAGATTTCAGTCACATGTCATCTCCAATTCAGTTGCAGGCCATAAAACCATAGGCAGCCATTGAAATTACAGAGTGCTTTTTACAATTTTGATTTGTGAGTCCTCAATACTACTAATCTCATCCCATGTAACCTGTTCTTTGAGCATTCCCATGTGATATGGTGCATATGAAACTAGAGGGGATTACTGTCTTTGAATGCAAACTGCCCCTTTCCAAATGTTAGATCCCAATTTATTTCTATGCTTCCTTGTCAAATTACATACACTGGCGTTTTTCACCATGTAGATTCTTTATATCTTAGATCAAGATGTTGTCTTTTCAGTTGGAGTTATGCCTTAGTCCTATATCATTTTATAATGTCAAATTTAGATTCTCTATTTCTTATAGACTTATTCTAGTGGAATTTCAGCTTAATTGCTTTGGTTCTTGTTATAATACAGAATGTGAAATTTAATGGTCGCAATTGTATGCACAAAGTACAATTCTCAAAATTGGCTGTTCAGAAAGACATGTCATCTGATGTCAAAGTAGAAAGCCTAGCTTATACGGGTAAAAGTATTGGTGGGCACAAAGAAAGCTTAGATTCTAAGGTTTATAGTGTTTTAAATCTGTTTTTTAAGTGCTATATATTCACCTCCATCTGAAGCTTGTACAACATCATGACTATTTTGTTTATTTGAAAGGTTGTGTCTGGGTATCAACATGGTTTTGCTCTTGCACAGAAGGAAACCAAAAAATCAGCTTCACAATTCGCATGTAATGGCAAGACGGGTAGAGGATTAGCAGAAAAAACTCTTTCAAGCTGTTCTGTAAGTTATATATACATTCAGTATATTAGTTATATCTGATTGAAACTAATTATGTCATTTGAGGGTGGTTATTGTGCCTCTAACTGATAATAAAAAGTCCTGTTTCAGAACACCGTTGCTGCAGTTCCCAAAAATTCTTTATTAAAACAAACCAGACAAGAATGTCCTGAACTAGAAACAGCTCAAAGAGTTTGGCCTATGAGGTATATGTGTAAAGATAGACTATAGGCTAAATTCTTTATTTTATTAGCTGTTTTGAATATTGACATCATCCTTGATTAGAGGTCAAATAACACGATGTCATTATTTAAAATGCAAAAGAAAAATAACTCTTCGTTTGGTTAATTTTCTTATATTTACCAAGGGTCAAGAGTTCTATTGAGACTCAAGAAGAGATGATATCAAAGATACCAAAGTTAGTTTCTCATACACCGCATAGAAAGGTCAGTGTGTGGCAGTCATTTGCTAAGCTAGTTTTAATTGTTTTACATTTCTAAGAGGTTATATTTTCACCAACAACATAATATATTTTTTTGAAGATACTTGAGACTCCATTGTGCCATTATTACAAAAATGTACTCCTTGATTGTCAGCATTCTAGGTGAGAGAAATGCAAATAAATTGCATTTCATATTATCTTTGTTCTTCTATGTTAATGTCAATGCAATAAAATAATCATGACATGCTCATGTAACTGTGGTATTCCAGTAGGCACTATTGATGTCACCATCACCTATTGAGAACGAAAAGAGACATCACTTAGATGTTCAATGATGTGACCACCCTAGGGAAGGAAAGTCACGAGTTTCCACCATGCAATCTTGAATTGTAGGCCATTTATTTTCTTTCCTTGCAGCCACGACTTGGGTGTGATTTGGATCTTGTCCACTTGGAGTTTGATATTTACATCTAAATAATCTTTGGTGGAGAGAGAGTAGCCTACTTTCAACTTTAAGTGTCTGTTAGTGTTCTTATATAGACCTGCCTCATCAAGGGAGGTATCTTTTAGGTTGAAAGACTTGTCCAAAAAGACATGACTGTCCTGCAAAGGTGTTGCACACTGGTAATAATCCTTTATGTTTCAGTAATAATGTTCTTTTCTTGTAATTTTGGTTTGAACCATGACCAGCTTTTTGGAATTCTGATTTTGCAATCGATGAAACTTGGTTGCCAAGCCTGCTGTATGGCATCTTGGCCCTATAAGATTGAGGGGTTTTAAAAATGTGTCACATGTATGAAGTATGATATAATGTTGGACTACACTTTGTAGGTAGGCATTTATTGCTTGTGTTAAATGATGTAATAACAATACATTAGTTATGTCTAGAAAGTAACTTGATTAAGTTACAACCACCATGTAACTTCCCTGCACAATAATAAATGCAAACATACTCTCATTGAAATGTGTACCATCCAATTCTCTCAAACTCTGTGCATTCATTCTTCCAACATTTGGCATTGAAGTGAGAAAGACCTAGGAAAGGGTATGCTAAACCAATCCGACAGAGAATAAGGAAATTTGGAGGTTGGCAAATCTGCTGTGCATCAAATTCCTGTCCAAAGGGATTAAAATGCTGTTGCTGTGAAAGAAAATTACATACAAAGGATATAAAATCACTGTCAAAAGGATAGGAAATTGCTGTCAAAAGGAGATAAAAATTCTGTCGAAATGAAAGATTTATGAAGAAATTGTTGTTTGTTTCAAGGGCGGACAGATTGCTTGTTTATTGCTATTCATGGGCCAACTTCTGCTGTTTTTGGCTAGATATCTGTGTAATAGGCCAACTGGGGAGAAAACCATGCGGGGCCTACTTTAATTAATTTTTTTTTCTATTTTTAGGGCAAGCCTAATTGAAGTTTTATGCAAGGCCAACCTTACTGAAGATTTGTGGGGCTGACCTGACTGAAAATTCATGCAGGGCTGAATTTAATTGTTTTTTGGATTGACTTGACTGTCATAGTTGCAGGTTTGAATGAATGTTGTATAGGGACTCATTGATTTCTGTATGGAGGCCCCAACAAACTGCTGTAAATACTGACTGCTGAAAAAGGGAAAGAAAAAAAGTGATTTATAAATTCCGTGAAGTAAGAAGCATGAAATTCTATATAGTTAGTATTTGCAAACATAGCATATTTAGAATTTTTTACAATTGTTTCCTCCATTTACTCTTAAACTTTATGCTAGTCTGAATTTTTTTCAAGCATATTTCCATTTGAAAACTGTTAGTAAACCCTAGGTTTCATAGTCATGGGCAATATTCAAAATCTCATTTCGCTTGAAGACCAAAAATTAATGTTTGGAGCTAAAACATCATCATTGTGTATAAAAATTGCAATAGAAAAGTCCTAAAATGGAAACTATAACAGCTTCAAATCTTGTATGTTTTAACTTTTTATAAACATCATAAGGAACCCTTATCGTTAAAAGTGCTTGTTTTTTATGACTTGATATTAGAAGTTTGGAATGGCACTTTTTTTGGTGATCTTTGAGAGAGTCTTAAAAACAAATATCAAACTTTTGAAAAAGTTAAGAGTTCTCTCTTTGAAAAATTTGTCATGTTCCACAAAGTTGGGCGAGCTTGAGTCACAATTCAAGCATATACTTAGAATGAAATACCTTAAAGTTAAACTGTTCGTTGGCAACAAACCAGTAGATGAAGATGATATGGTTGCTTTAGTCATCATTAGTTTGCCACTGTCATTTGAAACTTTTGTCGAGTCACTGCATTTGTTGACAGAAAGTCTAACTCTCACATTAAAAAAGTAAGTTCATACTTGTTGCAAAAAGAATGAAGACAAATTCAAATTGCCGACTCTAGTTTTGAAGAATCTAAGAATGCACTTATTGCATGGTATAAGGGTGAAGTGAAGGAAACTTTGACTTTTGATTCACAATTGAAACACAAAATTAAGTGTTACTATTGTCATAAGTTTGGGCATATAAAATAAGAATGCGAGAAATGACCATATCTTTATACCATAAGATGTTTTAGAGATTAAGCTAATGTCACAATTGAGGTGGAGCAAAGACTCTAGGGAGGAAGAGTATGCTTTTATGGTATCTTCCCAAAATAATGATGATGCAACTAGCTGCAACTTTTTTTTTGTGGTGCATCTCAACATTAGATCTGTCATAGAGATTAGTAAGTTAAGTTTATTGTTGATTCTTGTTCTATAAATTTTGTTTGTTTGGGTGATGTAATAAATTTCATAGGGAGAGATGTTCAGTTTGTTCCAAATATGAGCAAAATTTATGGTGTATCAGCTAGCTTGCATAAAATCCTATCATTGTTGTGAATTTTTATAGATAGAAGTGTATTATGACTAATGTCAAGCAAGATAGAATGGTTTTCCTAGGTGTTAAAACCCAGCCATGCATGTCCAAAAACTTGCAGATTTAGCTGTGTTTACCCATCTGTTACAGTGACTTTGTGTAAACTTACCTCTCATAACCAATCTAAGACAATATAAGTGGGTTTTCCTTTTGTCAAAAATCTGTCTAAGTTTTTCATGTACTATCTCCTGTGTGCTCATCATGCTTCAAAATCTGCAAAACGTCCAAAAAATTCTAAGTGTTGAGTTGTGTGGGTCAATTCTTTAAGTTCTGTGAGTTGTTGGAGTTTTGGACTTGCAAGGTTTCCTATATAGGTATGCCATCCCTGCCATCTCCCCTTTCCCTTTGTCTATTGGTATTGGGTTGTCAGACTTCATCCTCATGCATACCTTCCACCTGATCTCAACAATTTGACCTGAAAGTTCATAAAATTTGTCAACCTATCAGACCTATTGGGGTTGTCATGCTAGTCGTCCAAACTTCAAAACATGTTTATGCCTTGGAATATTTGTCATTAGAGTGTTAGACTTGATCCTTCATTCATATTGCTCCCATTGCATTCCTGATCTTTGACCCTGGACAGTTTATTATTGAAGTCTTTTGTTTGCTTGGCTTTAGATTTGGTCATCTCATCATATTGCTTCCCTTCAATCCCTGAAAGCTCAATCCTTTGTAGTCCAAATGTTTCTAAGTCTTTTGGTGCCAAAGTTTCACACATCCCTTAAGCAGCATATCATTTCCATTGTTCCTTTGAAACTTTGAAGTTTGACCATTTGCCTTAAATCCTTTATAGCATTAGACTATCAGACTTATCCTCCCCTTCATATCATTTCTTTGGCATCCATGAGCCACAATCTCTAAAAGTCTGTTAAAATATTCAAGTCTTTACTTGTGTTGGACTTGCGAATTTCCTCATCCCTCCATGCTTTCTGCTCATCCTTGTCGGGTTATTGGAGTTCCCCTTCCAGTTTTGCCCTGCCTCCCTATCTTTGTTGCCAAAAATTTGCCTAAGTCTTTTGAACCGGGAAATCAGACCATCCTTAACTGAAGTACCTCACTTGTTTCCTTCCCAATTCCCAACTCTTGCTTCAAAATTCCTCTAAGTCTTTTGGAGCCAGATTTGTGGCCTTTCCTTAACCCAAGTACTTGTTCCTTTTCATCCTCAGCATTCCAATCCACCATCCTTTGAAAGTTTCCTAAGTTTATTTTCAAACTTTCGGATTTGGTCATGCTTCCATCCCTTCCTTGATTCCCTAAAGCTCATTTTAAATGCAAATCTTTTCTAAGTGTTCTTTGTTGGAGTTGTGCTTCATCTTGATACTTGTTTTAAGGTATGCTTATACTTATTCAAAGTCAAACTTTTTCCTGTCCTTCCACCTCGGTACTCCTTCCTTGATTCCTTTGAAATCCCACCACTCAATAACTTGCTATGTATTTCCCATCGGAGTTTAAGGTTCGAACTTCCCTAAAAATGTTACCAAGTATGAGTCAAGCATGAATCTCGATCTATGATCACTTAATACTCTGTTAACCCCCTAGGGTTGTTCGTTCAAACTTCCCTCTTTTGGCATGACTTCCTTGTGACCCCTAATCCTCAACACCTCCAATAGTGGTATGAGGTATGGATTTGGTCCAACCTCTAAAATTTAAAACTCTTGCCTTTTTTTGTCGGCTTCCTGCCAACTCAATAGAACAACTTGAAAAGTCACGTGGTTGTTAGAAAAGTACCCACCATGCTCGAAAAGTATTGATAGATGACAACAACTTTTTCATCGCTTGAAGACAATTACGCACAATTTTGGCATGTGTTTCAAGTAGTTTTCAAGGGTGAACAACAAACACTAGCTAGGGTTTCATTTATTGTCTAATTTGGCTCTACACCAACCTAGGATCACCTAGAAACCATTTTTATGCTCTAAATGCTCATAGTCAAAGGAGATAGATAATAGGGCCATGTCAAATTTATTGCAATGGATCAAATCTTGCAAGGATTTGATTTTCATGTTGCTTCAAGTATTTTTCTTGATGGATTTCATGGATCACCCCATCTCTTTGCATGTAGATTTAGTCGCTATTGGTGATTATTTTGATAGCAGATATTCAAGAATGGATTTTTGCAACTATTGGCATGTCCTTTGACCTTGAGATGACATTTTTGAGGTTTGAGGATGCAATGCGTGATGTCAACAAGGTTTTCACTTGCACACCTTGTTGACTGTGTTCTCTACGACTTTGTTGTAGATCTATGTAAGGGGAATGAAATTTCATTGTAAAGGGTTGGGTTTTTTGCATTTGTATGGGAAAATTTCATCTAGGTCAAGCTGATTTCTTATGTGTAACCTGTGTATATGATTGCAACTCAAATTTTCAAGTTTTCTGGAAATTTGTAATGGCAATGTAAATGTTTTTCAGAAAATAAATATAAGACACAAAATTCATCTTGTTTTATAGTCTATCTCTATTAATTTTTTAGAGTTTTAGGGGATTCAAGGAAATCCTAAATACACATTTTCTATATTTTGTATCAAACCCCCATTAGTTTGCATCCAAGAGGTGTAGTATAATATTTCATTTCATGCATGAGTGTGTCATGTGAAAACCTTTCAAACTAGTATGTGAGGCTTTCATTTAGTTTACAAATTATTAAGTAGAGATTGCATTATAGAGGTTAAAGGGAATTTGGGGGTTTGAGCTCTACAAGAAGAGCCAAATAAATCAAACTTGTCTGAAAGAGTTTATAGTGCCATTAAGGTTTCATGTAAATTAGACTCTATGTTGTAGGATTAGGAACCGATTTGATGGTAGAAGGCCAACCACCCAAATTCATTGAATATCAAGAAAAATATTTAAAACCCTTTGAATTTTATTTGTTTTGACATTATGCACAATCCAGTGGTATAAATTTCTATTATAACTAGAGCACTTCTGTGACTGTTAAAAACATTAGAGGATTGTTGCATAATGTGTTTCACTAGGTTAATGATATTGTAAGTAACTAGCATTGACTACATCTAAAGGGATTTGTGACCAAGATTCATTCTAAGTTGCATCATTTAACCTAGTTTCCTAAAGTAAGAGATCTACAATATCAATGCATAGTAGACCTCAACAAAGAATAGTTAGTACTAAATATAGAATCATCTTTTTATGTGAAAGTTCATCTAAGTTTTCTTTATTGTTTTATTTTTTGAAAGATTTTTGGGATTACCCTCTTGAGCTTGGCAGGGCTCAAAATGCAAAAGAGGTTTATAATCCTCTTGTTTGTTGGTCTTTTCAACTCCTAGTTTGAGGATAGGTGTCTTATTGTTTGATGAATTGGCCACCTCATTTGCATCTTGGTAAGAACCTTAAGGTTAAGGGTTACTACAAAAAATAACACCAACAAATTGACGACTCTACTAGGGAAAAGCTTTGCGCCTTAATCCTCAACTTTGTTTTGGAGAGTTTGTCTTGGTAAAATGTTGAGCTTGTCTTTCTAAATTCTCATTTCCCTACAAAAGGTGACCACTTTATTGTCAAGCAATCCAAATTACAATAGAAGACATTAGAATGGAAGGAAGAAGATCATTGTATAAGAACATTCTAGACAAGAAGTTGGTTGGTGAAACCCAGAAGAAGGAACAACATACTTGGAAGGCTAAAAATACAGGTAAGAATTTTATGTCTACACCTCAACAATTTGAAGATAATATATTAAATAATCATGGAGATAATCAAACCTCATATCATAGTGGGACATCTACTCCTATAGCCACTAGAAATGAAAGTACTAAAGAGTGGCGTGGCCTTGAGTATGAAAGTTTCTAAATGTTCTTGAGAGAGAAAGAAACAAAAGGGAGGTAGAGGCCTATTTTAATGAAGCACTTGTAGCTGTATTGGGAACAAAAAATACTTCATTTGCTAGAATACTAGTCATGTCTACAGATGAAGGAGAGCGACCCTTTTGTATAAAGAAGACCCAAACAATGTCGAGGATCAAGGTTATGAGGATTATGAGGATATTGAAGAAGATGTAATGTCCCCTTCTTCAACATAGGTGTTCAAGGACCCCTTAGCCTGTTTCTGTCCTGTAGGCTAATTCTAAGGCTTGGAGAGGGAATAACTTAATTAATTAAATTTCAGTTTTCTTGCATTGTTATTATTTGGACAACTTTAGTTTAACTAATTATTTTATGTAAAGATGACATTGTGTGTTAAAGTGACTTTGTAGGGGCCAAATTTAATTAAAAATTAAAAAGGTCACTTTTTTGCAATTTAAAAATAAAAGTTCTTGAAAGTTTGCAAGCGGAGTATAAAAGAAAGAGCAAAAAGGAAATTAGAGATCTTGACATTTTATATTTCCTGATTGTGAAATTTGGATTGCGTGTTCAGCTTAAACCCTAGGACGAAAACCCTATGGGTATTTGGCTTCGCAAGTGAAAAATTTCTTCTTGGTCAAATTAATGGTGGATTCACACAAGATTCACAACTGCATTTAAATAGAGAAAATAGAGATATTGTTGACAATTGTAGGTGTTGAAACTCCAAGTACAAATTTATTGAGATTTTATAGCAAATAATAAATTTGTCATTGTGGTGTGTGTGAATGGTGAAAAGAGCAGAAATTACAAGTGAAGTGTGTGCAGTGAAAAGGATAAATTAATATCATATATTATTGGTGCTGAGTTTCCCCTAGCCGTACCACATTATCCTCCTAAGGAAGATTGTACACCTACCAAAGGTAAATAAGGGAGGATCGATTTAGATATTGAAAGGCTTACAAGGCTTATTTCATGCTCGATCGAGCCTATATTGGCTGACTTAATACTGCCACAGCCTTCTAAAGTGAAGTCACAGCTTTATATAAGGCTGTTGTACCATTGTTAGAAAGGGCCATAACACTATGATGGGTGTCGTACAGCTCTCGTAAAGGGATTAGAATGCAAGCAAGCTGCTGATTGGCACATGTCAGCAATGAGTTGTGAATATAATAGTTGATTTATGAATTTTTGAATATATATAAATGCTTAAATCTGCAACAGCAATTCTCTTGTTTGACAAATATCTGGGATCTATTTATTTTGGAAATTTAGTTATATATATATATGGACATTGGGAAATTTAGCTATTAGTAGATTATATAAAATTTCTATCAAGAAACATTGCATCATACACTCAGAATCAGTTGCATGCAAACTGTTTGACGAAATGCTTGCATAATAAAATTGTGGAAAATTGCTAGTTTTGGTTAACATTTTTGGGCAGACTATTACAGAAGAGCAGCCTAGAGAGCAACCTAGAGTAGGTTGGAGCATGGAAATCAGAAAGCTGACCTTACCCAAGTAGTCAACTTAACAGCTGAGCTGGCTAGATTATGAATTGAGAGGGATGTAGAAGAACTTAGAAGAAGAATAGAAAATCTCATAAATGTGGACTAGCAAGGCCATAGAAGAGCAAGAAACCTTGGTGATGGAAGAAGAAACCAAGGAAAAAATGAAACAATAGAATACAGGCTCTTGCTAGGCCTCCTCTAAATTTAGAAAGGTACAGACAATTGAACTTTATTGGGATACCAGGATATTCAAATCTAGTGCCTACAAAAGTCAGATCTAAACTTGTGAAGTTCAAGGGAATAATGTTGCCTTTAATAAACTCATTGATTACTATGAAATTGAAGACGAGGATGTGTTGATGAAGCAATTTGTTTTGTCATTGAATGACACAACTAGAGAGTTGCACAAGAGTTTGCTTGAGGCTAGTATTGAATCTTGGGAAGATTTACAAAGGATTTTTTGAGAAAGTATGCGTACGAAATTGACCCTAAGTTCATAATAAACGATTTTACAAATATCTCTAAAGGAGTATATGAATCAATGTCAGATTTCAATGCAAGATTTTCCAGATTAATGTCCAAAATTCTAGCTCATATGAGACCAAATGAATCCATGTGCTTGGTCTTATATTGCAATGTATATGATGCGAAGATGGGGTACATGTTGAGAGACAGAGAACTCTAGACATTAAGAGATGCATACAGAATTGCCTCTAGTATTGAGAGTAATAAAGAGCTTCTAGCCATGTGAGCAAAATGAGTGATATAAAGATCTTATCAAATGACAAAAGTCAAAGTTTTAAAGCCCCTACTTTTGAAGACAGAATGGATCAGGTAATGCATGCCCTGAAAGAATGGGCTACAAGGTAGCTAAAAATGAAAAAGGCATGTTTAGTGAAAGGTAGAATCATAACAGAAATGAAAAGTTACCTAGACTGTCTGATTAGCCATACAACACCACATGGCACAATGGAAAACCAGTGACAACACACCCTAAAGGAGCAGAAAATAAAGAGACTCCATACCCTCTAAGGAGGTCAGGTGTCAATAATGTAGATGAGATTCCTTGGTGCATGTGTTGCCAAGTGCCACACTCACCATTACAATGTATTGTTGCATTTTCAGTAATGAATCCCAATGATGATTGTGCTGAATGCAGATATAGTAGCCATAAGTCTAATATAGATCGTGATCATCATAATATTAACATGTTATCATCCCAAGGTTGCTGTAGTGAAGAAGACTACTCTTCTATTGAAGGTGGTCATGAACAAGATAAAGAAGATAAAAGATATGTTGAAAGCTTCCGCCATGAACAAATATTTTATGAAGAGGGGGAAGAGTTTCATGTTCATAATGTGGACTCTTCCAAAAATAATTTCCAGTTGAGGAGGTATTTTGTTGAAGAAATTAGAGCCTTGATTGCAACGACAATTTCTCAGGTCATGAGTGATTATAATCTAAGGAGTAAGAATACTCAGGTGGGAGGTCATGTGATGTGAAATGCTAAAGGTATTTTCATCAAAGAAAAGTAGAAAGAACAAAGTTCTCATCCAAATACAGTGAATAAGGCTAAGGACAAAGAGGGCATGAAAAATGATAATTAGAATGCTAGGATCCTAGATGTGAAAATAAGATATGCAAATGGTAAAGGGATCCAAGCCACAAAATCACCCATGATAGCTAGGAAGGAGAAGGTCAAACAAGGTACTACACATCATGTACCTCTTTCTCTTGCTATTACACTTCCAAGAAGCACACCACTACCCAAGTATTTTCCATTGGACATGGCATATGTGTTAAGCTAGATCAAAATCTTAGTGCCATTGATGGAAATGATGAGGATAGCATAGCATAAAGATAGAGCCATGGCTCTCATTTGTGACACATTTTTAGGTCAGTATAGTGTCAACAAAAGTCACAATGAAGAGTAGTATAGAGAAGCAAAAATGATTGAACAAAACCACAAAGTAGACAACATGGAGAGACCTGAAATGTATCTTGGAGCTACATTGAGTGTCCAACCCAGGTGGGCCCCCTTTATGTTATACTGTCTATAAGACTATAAACAATAAAATTTTGAGAAACTATATGATTGATTCTAGAGCCTCAACAAATATCATGCCTCTGCAAGTGATGAACTAGTTGGTCTACAAGTCACTAGGTCATTTGGAAATTGCTTTGCTATGGACTCAAGGGAAGTCCCACTTATTGTAGTAATGAAAGATCTTGACTCCAAACTAGCCGCATACCTAGAAAAGGGCTATAAAATGAACCTGATAGTGATAGATATGCCACCATAGTATTGTATGTTGTTGTCAAGAAGACGATCAATTGTATTTGGAGGAAGTATCCAGATGGAATTTTCCTATGCTGTGATCCCAATCAATGGGAATCATGTGAGATTGGATAGGGAGCCAAGGGCTCAAGACATTGTTGAAAATTCAGCTGATCTTGACTAGACTATACGTTACATTGACAAAGATATAGATAACTTTAGGGTTGAGATCAACAATGTAGAAAACTATGATGACTATACATAGAGCTCCATGGAAAAAAATGTGTCATGAAACAATGTGGACAATGCATTTTGATGGAGCTTTCTCTAAAGAAGGTGTTGGAGCTAGGGTTGTGCTTATTTCTCCTAAAGGTGAGCCATTTAAATCATATTTTAAATTAGGGTTTGAGTGCACTAATGAAGTAGCAGAGTACAAAGTTCTGCTATTAGGTTTGAATCTTTCCTTGAAGCATAGTATAAAAATGCTTAGAGTGTTGGGAGACTCATAATTTTGATTATTTCCCAATTAAGAGGAAAATATGCTTCTAAAAACAAAAGATTGGATCAATACAAGAATGTTGCTTTGGACAACATTGAGTTGTTTGATGCTTTCTCCATAGATTGGGTGGAGAGAGAAGAATGTAATGGATGATTTTCTTGCAAATTTAGCCATTAGGTCAGAGGATATAATGTTGGTTGGTATTTCAAGAGTAGAGGTTTGACATGGCATTTTGTCCTTGATGATATTCATTATTGGTAGGTTTTTAATGATGATTCTGATTCGTTCATGATGATACTCATTATTGGTAGGTTTATGTGCATTGATGAATACTCAAATCAAGAAATAGATTTTCAACATTTTGTTGAAAGAATGGATGGAAAAGACATTGTGTTTGGAAATGAAGTTATTGACTATAGTTGAAAACAAATAAGATCCCCAAAGGTTTGGTTGCTCAAGAGGGAGAATTTGATAATGCTGATAGGAATATAAATAAAACTACAACCATGCATGAAAAAAATCTAGAAGAAATAGACCCACACACACAACTTGTCCCCAAAAAGATCTACATAGGGAAGAAGATGAGCTCTAAAATAAGAACAATGTTGATTACATTGTTGTGGAAATATTGCAGTCTTTTCATGGTCGTATGATGACCTACAGACATACATAGAAGATTTGTTCTAGCATGAAATACCTTTGAAGCTAGATCACAAACCTTTCACGGTAAAACAAAGGCCTATATATTCTACCCTAGCTCCCAAAATGCAACAGGAACTTGCAAAGCTCAAAGATGGAGGGATAATAAAGCCTATAAGGCATTCATCTTGGGTTTCAAATTTGGTTCTAGTAAGAAAAAGGAATAGAGATATCAAACTGAGTGTAGAATTTAGGAACCTGAATATGTCTTTTCTCAAGGACAATTACCATTTGCCCAATATGGAAGCAATATTACAAAAGTTGACTGGGTGTGAATTGCTGTCAATGATGGATGTTTTTTCCAGTTATAACTAGGCCAAAGTCAAGGAACCAACATAGTAAAAGACAACGTTCACCACGTTGTGGGATACATATGTTTATGTACGGATGCCTTTTGGTTTGATAGACACTAGAGATACATTTCAATGAGCTATGGATGTGGCACTTGCAGATCTGATTGACATTATAATGGTGGTTTATTAGGATGACTTGATAGTCTTTTCAATGAAAGTTGATGTAATGTTCTGCCCCAATTTTTTATTCTTGTATGTTACTTCAAGGAGTTCTCACTAAGCATGTTGCACATATACAAGGAGTGTTTTATGAAATTTTGTTTGTTTATGATGACAGTTTGGCATGTTTTCATGTAACATTCATATTCAATTTGCAAATTAGATAGAAACCAATTGCACTCATAAAGGAATATGATAACAATTGCAATCAAATTCATTAAATGTCTTTCCAATGGATAGAATGAATAAACACTTTATATACAATCCCTAACCTCTTTTCCAGCCAGTAGATATTTTGGAATGATTTAGAAGCATTAATCAAGCACTTGTAGTATTTCAACCAACTGGGCATTGGAACTTCACATCTACAAGTTCTGACCAACAAATGACTTCAAAACATAATTAAATGCTTAGTCGGCGCTATTCAAAGGGGTACTCCAACCTAGCTAACTCCAGCATACCTTGCAGCACCCTTGTTTAGTCCATGCAGCTAGAGATAATGGATAGTAGAAACTAATTGGGAGGTATGCGGTCACTGTAGACACTTGGCTTGCTCACATGCATATTATTGCCACCCTTTCCAGAATGAACTTCGACCCTTGGATGCAACTTAGAAGTTTTTTAATAATACTGACTCCCTTCATTTGACTTGCGTTGTCCAACAAAGCTGACCCAATACCACGTTGGACATTTTCATTCCCTTCAGACTCACTCAAACACAACAGCTGTATGGGGCAAGTATGGTTCTTCCTTGCTTTGAATTCACATTTATTAACAACTTTGATTTCTTCAACGGTAAGGAATGATAAAGAAATAATCTTTAGAAATCGCAACCTCCAATGTTTAAAGTTGTGCATCCTTTTTTAAAATATTTGTCTTCTTGCACATGCTTGACACCCTTTCCAAACCATACAAAAATGATACAATGCTTTAAATATTACTGCAAATTCATTTTAAAATCCATCTAACTCCCTTTAGGCTGGTTTGGAGTTCATTGAAGCTATAATGAAGCAAATCGACCTTTCCTGATATTTTATGTCTTCAAAAGGAAATGCCCGGCTATAAAAAATATTTATTCTGCTATATTTTAATTCTGTGATGTTCGAAAACCAATCTCAACCATTTTGTCTTGCCTAGAAAGACTTCACAAAATTGCGCATATTAAACCCTTCGATTCAATCTGAAAATCAAACTTTGAAACCTGTGCATAGTTCCGGGATGAAACCACCTGCAAAACCAACTAGGAAAGATCTTTCACCTCCACAGCTGATGTCTTCTATGAGGGTTTTCGTCCTCACAAAGCCTATGGACGAACATAGTTCAACGGAAATAAGTTCTCCAAATTCTCCAACATACTAAAAAGTGAGCTCAAAATACTTTTAATCCCTTCTTTCATAATTCCCACACCAATTCTTGAAAATCCCAATATTTACTTTAAATTTTAATTTCTTATGTCTCCCAATTCTATGCCCAAACAAAATTGCAGTTTACTTTAGAAAAATTTCCATTTAATTTCAACTTGGCTCCAACTCCAAAGTCACTTTAAAATATTAAATAAATGTTTAATTAAACATTAGCCAAAATATTATATTATAAGCATTTATTTAAATTGGCCCGCTTAAATTACGGAACCCACAACGAAGCATCGGATAGAAAATCTAAGTATGTCAGGGTGACACTGAAGATGAGGAGACACAACTGAGGCCGAAACGGTCACTTACTATAAATAGCCATGGGCTCCATGAATTATGGAGCTCAAACCAGATATCCAAAAAAGCTTTTGAAAACATCATAGCAAAATACACTGGAAACCGAGCTCAAAACCAGCCATACAAAGTTAAAGGAAAAGAACTGCAATGGCTCCAAGAACTGTGGAGTTCCCTAACCAACCAAATTAACTTGCAGGAACCAGATAGATAGGCTAACAATCTCCAATTGACTAAGCCTAGAAAGGGGACATTATAGTTGAAGATCATTGTGGTCATTTGGAAAAGATCTTTTTGAGGTGCCTAGAATACAAAATATCTCTTAAACCAGAGAACTGCATGTTTGGGGTTACTAAAAGTAGACTGTTGGGACATATAGTGTCCAAAGGAAGGATCATAATTGATTCAAAAAGAGTAAAATTGTAAAAGGTATTTAGGCTTTTTTTGGACATATTGACTTTGTTTGAAGATTTGTCCCAAACTTTGCTAAGAGAATGAAGGCAATATCAAAAATGTTGAAGAAAGGAAAGACAATTGCATGGGAAGGCGAGCCAATTGAAAGTTTTCAAGGTAAAAAGGAGGCAATCAAATAGGCCCCTATTTTGACTTCACCTAATTTCAAAATCTTTTTAGTTGTTTTATTTTGCCTCTTTCATATTGTGGTTGTTCTTTTACAAAAGAACCAAATTGGGTATGAACAACACATCTCATTCTTTAGCATATCACTCCAAGCAGCTGAACTGAAGTAAACACTATGGAGAAGTAGACTTATGCCTTAGTTAAGTTTGTAAAAAAATTCAGACCTTATTTGGTTGGTGCAAAGATTATTGTATATGTATGACAGGCTAATGTGAAAGACATTTTCGCTTAGCAATAGGTGACTGGTAGAAGGTGTAGATGGATCAATAAGATCCAATAGTTCGACATTGAAATCCAAATCACCAAATTGGTCTGAGGAGAGGGTTAAACAAACTAATGGTGGAATCAAACTTGGATTCAATTGATGTGAATCACATCAATATTCAAGAGGAGTAGAAAAAGAGTGCAAGTTACAGCATTCCTTTGGTACAGTGACATATTGTACTACCCATGTCACACGAGAAGGAATGATTGAAAATCAGAGAACTCTCCAGTTGTATTCTCAAAAATACACCCTAATGATGGGAACCTCATATAGAGAAACATGGATGGTGTATATTTGAGATGCTTGAATGAAGAAGAAGCTAGCATGGTGTTAATTGAGATGCATATTGGTGTGTATGATGGACATATCATGGCCAAAATTACTACCCACCAAAATTTGAGAGTTGGCTATTGGTGGCCATCCCTATTTGCTGATTTGTACAGGTTGGTGAGAAAGTGTGATGCTTGCTAGCATTTAGGAAAATTAAATGGATTTGGGGCTCTACCTTTAAGGTCATTAACGGTTGATGCTCCCTTCCAACAATGGGGCATAGATTTCATTGGTGAAATCACAAGGAAGTTTAGTGGAAGCTTCAAGTAGATCCCTGTAGCTATAGATTATTTTACAAATTCGGTTGAAGCAATCCCAACTAGGTGGGCTACAAGAAAAATTGTGAATGATTTTGTTTTGGACCACATAATAACAAGGTTTGGTGTGCCACAAAGGATTATAGCTGACAATGTAATGTGTTCCAGGTTAGCTGAATTTAATAACCTTTGTTTTGAGAATGGAATTATAGTTTTACATTCAGCCCCTTAACATCAACAAGGGAATGGATGGACCGAGTCAAATAACAAGAGTTTGATGAAGATTATCAAAATATTTTTGGCCCAAAACAAAAAGGCATGGGATTCAAAACTAAGATTAGCAGTATGGGGTGATAGAGTGACACTAAAGAAAGCTACAGGTAAGTCACCTTTTGAATTGGTGTATGGAGTTGATACAAGGCTGCCCATGAACAATTTAATACTTGTTTCTAAGTTTGTGCAAAAAAACAATGAGGAGTTTGATGATGCCATGACTAATAGAATAAACCAGTTCATTGAATTTAATGAGAGAAAAAGAAAGGCTCAAATTATCAATTTGAAAAAGCAGCAACAGGTCAAGTATTTGTTTGATAGGAGGACCGGTGCTACAAAGTTTCATATGGGAGACTTGATCCTAATATGGAATGCAAGAGCACACGACAAAGGAAAACATGGAAAGTTCAACTCCATGTGGCTTAGTTCATACATCATAGAAAATATGTATGGTGAAGACTTCTTCTCCATCAAGAGTTTGAATAGTGAGTTTCAAGAAATCTTAGTGCATGGATAGTTCTTGAAAATATATTTTTCTTAGGATTTGACCGATTTCTCTTTCCATGCATAGTTGTATTTTTTGTTTTGTGTGCCTTGTGCAACCATGAATTTGTTTGTGACTCATGTTGAAGTGTTGTTATTGTTGTTGTCCTTGTGTAGTCTTGACACTTGTTGGTCAAGATGAAGTGTACTTAGTCCCAATCATTTTGGTTTCCTTTCGATCTGCTCACCTAGAGATAACTTGGGATCTCACTATGCCTACAAGAGGCACATGTCCCCAACTAGAGCCAATGTTGAACCCAACCATGCATGCCGAAATTGTAAATTTAGCTATGTTTCCCATATGTTACAATGATTTTGTGCAAAACCAACTTTAACAACCGATTTGAGAAAATATAAGTGGGTTTTCCATTTGTGAATTTTTTTCTAAGTTTGACATGTACTAGCCCTTGTGTGCTCATCATGCTTCAAAGTCTAAAAATTCCAAAAAAAATTTCAGTTGTGGAATTGTATTGGTCAATTCTTTAAGTTTTGTGAGTTGTCATAGTTTCAAACTTTCGAGGTTTCCCATACCATTATGCCATCCCTGCCATCTCCCCTTTCCCTTTGTCTATCGGGTTGTTGAAATTCATCCTTGCGGCATACCCTTACACCCGATCTTGACAATTCAACCTAAAATTTTGTAAAATTTGCCAACCTATCAGACTTGTTGAGGTTGTCATGCCAGTTGTCCAAACTTCGAAATGTGTGAATACCTTAGAATATTTTTTGTTGCTAGAGTAACAAACTAATCCTCTATTCATATGTAATGCCCCCTTTCCCATGACCACTCAGAATGCTATTTTAGCCTTATTAATTTCTGAAGGCTAAAGGTATACTAAGGGAATTCATTTATTTAATTATTTAATATTGCCTGGCGGGAAAAGCTAAAGTTAAAAGGTAATATTAAGTGATTAATTAAATAAAGTTATAAAGTGACTTTAAGTGAAATATTTAAAAGGTAACTTTATTAAGTCACTTTATTATATTCGAGCAGGAATTTAAGTGGGAAATATAAAAGGTGTTTAGAGGCTCATTTTCTTTCATGCTTGGATTATCTTCTCACTTTTCATTTTAGAGAGCTTTCAAAGCTTCTTGGTCTTGTGGAGAGGGTAACCCTAGGGCACCAGTTTCGGTAGTGAGACTAATCTACCCTAGCTAGATTGTTGAGGAGGTCACTCAGATCTTCTACTCGGTTGATAACGACATTTTTGTGAGTCTCCTGCGGAGACGAAAATGGAGGATTGCGATTTATATTCAGTTGCTAGAGAGTAAGGGTTTGATTTTTGAATTAGAGATTCAATCGATATCCCTCCTGAGCTTATTTTGCTTATTCGCACCTTTTGGCTGGAGCATATTTGTCTCTATCTGAGTGTTGTTGGTATTCGAGTTAACAAAGGGATTGCACATGTTTGGACACCGCTAATACCACTACAGAGGTTGCCTTAAGCTCTTGTGAAAGGATGAAGTTAGAGAAGGGTGTGGGTAGAGTTGCTAAGTTCTGTAAACTCTGGACTTGGACGTGTGAACTCAAATTCACCCAAACACTACTAATAACACCTCCATACATCCTGGTTGTTCGGAATTAGTGTTCGCATGGGTGTGTAAGTTAACTATAAAATAAAGTTATGTGAATATTAAGTTGTTGATAAACAACTTAATATTATAATTGCGTATCAGAATAATAATGTGAGTTGTTAATACAACTCACGTAGAGTATTTGTAGGGATTTGAGTTGTTAAAACAACTCATTATGTTTAGATAAGTTGTTTAGGAAGTTTCCTATAATATAGGAAACATAAATCCTATATATATGTAAATGTATTGAATGAAAGAATATAGAAGCACATACTATCTTGTGCAAAATCAATTTAGCTTTTGTTCATCTCTGTCCCATATTTTCTTATATGGTATCAGAGTACTGCAGATTTTGTGCCTATTATTTTCTGATGTGAATAGATAGCCCATACGTTGGGGGATCAATTTTCATTGATGTGAGGAGACCTTGCATTGTTCTGTGATTTGTATCATTCTGAGATTATCGTGGATTGCATCATTTGTTTTGATTTGGCTCTCATCGTATTTGGTGGTTGTGGCTCTTAATGCTAGGTCAAGATTTGTTGGAGATCTCATTGGTCGTCTCTATGAAAGTTGGCCATAATTTCTCTGGTCTTTTGTTTGGTTAGATCGGCCTTTTCTGTGGCTCATCATTTTGCAGACCACTTGTATTAATTGATCGAAAGTTTGCGAAACTTGATCTGTGACTGTGTGAGAGTGGTGATTCTTTCGAAAGCATCTTCCATCTCTCCTACGTTTGACAAACAATTTTGCATATTTTATGTGCATTGGTCGTTGCGGGTTCTATACTCCTATATTGTTGTAGCACACATTAACACTCTAGATCATTGAGTTGATGCCTAAAGCAACAAGGCCGAGTGTTCAATATTGAAATCCTTCTTGAAAAGCAATCTACATTCAGATTGAAGGCTGACCACGGATCTTCATGATAATCTCATCTTTATTGTTCAAGGAAAGAACCATAGAAGAGTGGCGTCGAGGGAGCAATTTATTTCTTTTAACTAGTTGGATTGCTTTTGGAAGCACTAAAGACTTCAAGCGATTAGAGTATTCCAAAGGTTACCTTCTAACGTTGTGGGTCTTGGTGGTGTTTTCTATAATAGGAGGATTTTAGGTTAGGAGTACAATTTAAAAACAAATGGTTTTGAGTTTATGGTTTACTTTAGTTTTTCGGTAAAATTTGAGTTATTTGTTTTAGTTAAGTTATTTAGTTTAGTTTTCAAAATTTTAGCTTATAGATTGGAAGTCAAATTGTTATTATTTTTTTTATTGGTTTAGAGTCATCAAAGTTATGTCTATCAAAATGTAAAAGTGTCATTGCTTCAATTGTAATTGGATGCATTATCGCATGTACGCGACATCCACTTTGTGGGGGGCATATTCTAAAATTGAACTTTAAAAATCAAATCTGCTAAGTAGTGTTGACGTGGTTTTTGAGACCGCACCAACACAGAACAAAGTTTCCCAACGGATACTCTATCCTCTCTTGAACAAAGTATTCAGCATGCTAAGATTGCGAGTAAGATCATGCTTTCAACTCCAAGGTTCCTTTAATGCGAATAGACTCAGTTGGTTGATGTGTATTGCTGTGTTCTTACGAGGGGACTTACACAATTGTTCAGACTTCTTGCAGTTAACAGTCGGTGTATGCTTTGAAGGGGTTCTTGCGTGTATGATTTGGCAATATAGCTCGTTTTCCTAAAACTAATCAGAAATGTACGGAAAGTAAAAGAGTATAGGGCCTAAGAAACTTATGTTCTATTCTAAATGCAGGATATATGGAGCTTCGTTTTGGCAGACTTCAACCAAATTTCACCTAGCCTCACGTCGGACAGCCTCAGCAAAATCAGTGCAATCTTCAAAGGGATAGCAAAAGATGTTCAAATCATAATTTGGCATACATACACCATCAGAACGACGCATATAGGTATACAAATCACAATCGAAGTTAAACTCAAAATGATTTCCAGTGGACCACGCAAGGCGAACTCATCATCAACAAGCCGCTAGTGGTATGGAATGAAAGAAGCTACCTCAATAAAACACCACACATCAAAGTAAACTACTTGCATGAAATGGAAATTAAGCTACTTGGATTCGAAAGGAAGGAGAGACCTTGCTAGCTATTCATGACAAGACGAATTCCACCATCAATGAAAAGATCTATTATCATGAAAAGTGTTACACAACAATCTCCACAAAAGTTTTCAAAGGGAAAACTTTCTTTCTTCTCCACTATGCAAAGTGTCTACAATGCTCTACTCTCTAGTCTCTAGCTCTATTGCTAAGATCTGATATCTGCCTCTAATCTAATGAATTACAATGAGGGGGACTCCCCCTTTATATAGCTAGCCCAGTCCAAAAGACGGCTAGGGTTACAATCAATAGAGTGGCTAGAATCGTGCCACCTCAGCCCTAACCCTAAAAACTGCCAGAATGGGGAGTGGTACATTAAATGAATCAAAGATTCCCACTCACTCCCAAAAATAGTAAAGGCAACAAATGCCCACAATCAGTCTTCTAGAAGATCCTCGTCCAGCAGTGTGTTCCCGCTCTCCTTCTCCCTAGCTGCAAACTCAACAAATCTGCCAAGTACAGTCTCAACCTCCTGAACTGAAATGGGTGGAACACAATCTAGCTGAAACTCTAACACCGTGACTGAATGCTCATGCCTTGTACAAGATTTTCTCCAAGCAACCAAGGAATCTTGCGTGCTCTAAATCAAACTGGAGAAAGTAGAAGCGTTCTCGAAATCATCCTGTACAAAGGTCTTAACATCTGAAAAGAAAGGCACCAGCCTACCCCTCAAATTATCAACATTAACTTCATCTGGATTCAACCGCCTAGCAAATATGGCCTCAAAAGTATTCTGAACTCCATCAATGATATTGGCCATAGCCTTATGTACCCTGGCGGAATCCGCCTGTGCCGCGTCGAAGAAACCACGTCCCGTGATCGCTGAAGAATACCATCTAGAGAAATCATATCTATCATTCTCCTGAATGACACCTCCATCAATCAGCAATTGCAACGGAACATGCCTCAATGCCTCAAGACGCTGAATTATTTTACTCTGATAGATAGAAGCATCGCCCCAAGCATGATCAATTGCCTACATCCGTGCTAAAATACTAGAGGCCTGCTGAAAAGCAAAAGCAAGGTCCTCCATAAACCTCTCTGTCTCAGCACGAACTCCTGTGACCCACTTGTCCGCCTCTTGTGCCATTTTTCCTAACTCCATCAAGCCACTGATCGACTCTCTAGGTATCTCCGCTGGAGGCTCTATTACTGGAATCTCCTGCCCCCGAGAACGAGACAACTGTTGTACATATCCAATCAAGGCCTTGTGTTCTCTTTTCAATCTTTTATATTTTCCTTCCTTCTTGAATAATCTGTCTTTGAGGGCGAGGTAGGAGTTATCACACTCCTCTACAATCTGCGCACCAGTGGGGCGTCCTAAATCCAAAGTTGTGACCACATAATTTTCAGGCACTGCTTCATTTCGGTCACAATCAACTTGAGGCACGACAACGTGAAGGGTACGGGAACCATCCTCTTCAGTGGATATCTTCGAAAATTTTCTTGCTTTCTTCTTCTGTGGAGGTGCACTGATCCTGTTCAAAAATTCTTCCATCTCAACTGCTGGATCAATTTCCTCACTGGGGCTTCTCCTCATCCTATCCTTAAGCCAATCAGGCACATTGTACTGTATATCGAAGGGCTGCTGCTCCTGTGCTTCTACCTTTCTAACTTGCTCAACTTCTACATCATTCTGGCGAGGCTCATCGTCCTCAAGTGGCTGGGTATCTCTTGAAACTATATCATCATCATCATTCATAGCCGCCTCTAACACCTGCTGAAACTGAGGGTCAGTAATAGTCCCCTCATCATCCTGCTGATCAACCCTAATAGGTGCGTTGACACTCTGGCCAACTGACTACCTCTGTGGAGGCTGAATATTATCCTGTACCACTTGCACCTGATTCAGTGCATTCCTCTGATCAGCAAATAAAGAAACCTCCTGTATACTCGGAGAACGTGTCTCCAATGGTGTGGGCGTTTCAACTGCAACTCGTGGAGGTTCTGGCTGAGTAGGCTCCTGTCGAACTAGCTCTTTCCTTTTAGACTCTGGACCTCGTGTGATCTGCTTCTTTCTGCCTGTGGTGGGTGTCCTGTGATCTCCCATCAAATTGTAAGTCAAAGCAATTGACCTACTTTTCAACCTACTCACTTGCCTATCAACGCATGCTCTAGTGAATGTTAAGACCGGGATAGAAAGTGTGTCCAAATCAGCAACCTTAGGTTCTAACCAATCTGGAGGTGGAAGTGGAGTATCTCTAATAGCTGCATAATCCGGATGAACAACATCCATATCCTCATTCACCTGGTCTGGAACCGGCACAACTTCACATTCCCTGATCAAAGTAATCGGCAACCGAGAGAACATTCTTTTCCTAACTTCAATCTCATCAACTGCATCAGCCCAATAATCCTCGATGGTGGCCTTATGTTTAAACTCCTCTGACAGTACCCATTTGATGTTATGATGTGGGTCGTAGTGCTGTCGGCTGGTGTGGTATGAAAAGTGATAAAATTGAAGTTCACTTTCAGCCTCTCTAGTTGCCTGTATTGAAGGACACACCTCATCCGAATTGCCCATGACCACTGGAAATTCTACCCCTCCCTTCTTCTTCTTCTTTTGAATTTTATCAAAGGCAAGCAATTGCCTAGATATCTCTACCATTAATATTCTATCTGTTGGGTACTTAGGCAGCCTATATGGGTACGATGAGAAACCTTGCAGCCTAATGTAAGAAAACCTTGGAAACTGTATAAACTAGCACCCATACCTTTCAATCAATTCTTGGGCCTCCCTCGAGATTCTGTGGTGTAACCGCTCCTGAAGCAATCTCGTGATATGCATGGTGAAGGCATCGTTGACACGCTTGTAGTGGGTGGTACTCGCCAGGTGCAATTGCGGACAAGCGTCATAGATCTTGAACTGGTGAGAGCCGCAACCGACAGGCTCTTTGTAAGAAATCCCTCTATACTTTGTCATACGAGCCAACATATAGATGATGTAAGAGCTCATGTAAAATGTCTTCGTTCTTCTCAGGCTCAGGAGCTGCTCATGCAAATTATCACTGATCATCTCGGCCCAATTGACGTAATCCTTCCCTTCCAGCACGAGGTTGATGTAGTAAAACATCCAAGGCTCAAAAATAAATGACTGTGCACAACCACCAACTCTGCTCAGCATCATGATAAGATCACAATATTCTTGCTTCAAGTCATCTGCAATGATTTGCTTCAGCAGCTTCGTTCAAGAAGGCTTGGGAGTGCTCATCCAGTGAGTGTTGATTGTCTCCGTGCATCTCTCGAATGCAGAAGCATACATCCGTTCAGCTCGCTCTCTGGATTTATAGACCATGTTTCTGTGCACCGGGATCCCGAAAGCTTCACCGATGGCCGAAGGAGCAAGATTAGCTAGTAATTGGCCATCTGGTGACATGATTGACTGATGATCCTTCTCATAGTAATTGGCGCACTCCATCATCAACTCCGAACACTGAATGGCTGGCGGGAAACCAACAGCTGCATATAATCCGCTTCGAACAATATTGTGTGAAGTGGTCGAAGGTCGATGATTTCCAATCCCTAACATCCTGTTTTTGAAGGTCTCTAGGTTGACGGAGCCCAAGTTGGTGTCTGTCAACTTGCCCAATTTTGAAATGAACTTCGATTCTGGCATGAATGTTTTACTCAGCTTCTTAATCACGGCCTGCCTGGATGCACCGTTGTTATCCTTGCCAGTCGCCCTTGCCTCAACCATCTCAGCTTCTTCTCTTGAACTTCAACACTTAGAAAAAGTTTCTAAGTAAATTTCAGTGACTTCACTACTCTTCAGCAACTCCAATCAGCAACCAACAAGTTCGCACTTTTTAGAATTCTCAGCAACTTTGAGCAAGTTCGCACCTTTCAGACAATTTGAAATACCTTCACTTCAAGGCGCCCCCCTTTAGCATCAGCAATAGCAAATTTCAATCAGCAACAAATTAAACTCTAGCAATCAGCAAGTGCGCAATTCTTGACTTCAGCAATTCTCCAACACTTGCACTGGCAACTCAAGGCGTCCCTCTCAGCTCTTCTCAGACTTAGCAAAAATTTCGAACTTCAAGCCTCAGCAATTCTTCACTTAGAGCAAATTCGACTTCTCCAACTGTGAGAAACTTCTTCATTTTATAGCCAAAAATCGAATTCTAGAAGAAGCCAAATTTAGCCAGTGCATTAAACTTCCACTACTCCACTCTCAGAATTCGAATTTCCCTCTCTGGCATTTCTGACACTTGTCTCTCGACGTCAGGAATCTTGCTCTTCTAGAAACTTGACTTTGACTGGTGTCTTTGAATTTATTTTCGAAAAATTTAATTTAAATCCATCTTTTTAATTCACCAACCGGAGCCTTATCACCTGAATTCGAATTTAACTCTTCTTCAGCCTGGAAAATTCATTATTGAAGAATTCAAACAAAATCATCTAGGCAACTCACTTCAAATTCGAATCACTCGGAGAAATTCACTTTGAAAACACATTTTATTCACTCTGCCTTAGAGAATTTTAAATTTTCCCTTAGGAAAATTCACAATTTAATCACTGATTAAATTCCTCACTGAAAAAGTGTTGGCGAAGTGCGGAAGACATAGAAATCCATCTATCATCACAAATGTTCAGTACCCAGAAGAGAATTTTCTTCAGAATGTCTCGAATCCATGGGTACCCAACGAATGGGTTCATTTAATTTTTAAATTTTTTGAACCTTAGAAAATATTATTTCATCAAATTAAATCCATTCTTCGCCTGTGATCATCCCGTGTTGCTCCAACCTGAGAAATTTGAGTTCATTTTGCATTATCATCATTCTCTGACTTCATCACCGAGAAAATTTGCTCGTGCTCTACGAAGAAAAATTTCACCACCTTGAGCTCCAGGCGTATTTTCTAAGGGAGAAAATATTTTTTTTTTGCCTTAGAAAACATTTTAAATCACCTCTTGAGAAAATTTTGCCTTAGAAAATTTTATTCGTTTGCCAGTGAGAAAAACAACAACTTCACTTAGAAAATTTTAGTCCTGAAGGCGCCTAGCACATTTTATCACTCACCATTTTGCATTTTTCTTCACACTTGAAAAACATTTATTTGAAACTCAAACGCCTTAGCAATATTTTATTTTTCTTCACTCAACATCTTAGGCGCATATTGTGTGTGAAGAAGGATATTTATTTTGTGCTAGAAGTCTTTACTTCCAACGCCTAGGCAACACATCCATCACCTTGTAATATTTTCTAGCACATTTCACCTTGAGCGCATATCACTTAGAGAATTTTGAAATCACGTCTAGCATATTATCTTCACCACCTCATACATATCATCTTGGCCACGCCTTAGGAAAAATTCTCCAACACCACTTACCACCTTAGGCGCATCTAGCACTTGAAGAGGAAAATCACGCCTAGCATTTACCAAGCTCTCACCACGCCTTGAAGTATCTTTTAATCACATTTCACCTCATTTACCAACTTCATTTACTTTTACCATCCTAACTTGGGCGCATTTCCATGTAGGTGAGGGATGAGAATTGTTGACTAGTTTGACTCATTCCCCTCTTGAGCGCATTTAAACATAGCTGATGGATGAACTTGTTTGACCACGTCCTTTGTGACCTTTCACCTCCCTCTTTTGTCTTTACATGCATGTATTTGGGCGCATTTTGCCTATGAAAGGGGATAAAAAGCTTTGACTCCTTTGACTTATTTGCCTTTTGGGCGCATTTCACCCTAGCTGCAAGATGGGCGCATT
This sequence comes from Sequoia sempervirens, assembly GCA_007258455.2. Taxonomy (NCBI): domain Eukaryota; kingdom Viridiplantae; phylum Streptophyta; class Pinopsida; order Cupressales; family Cupressaceae; genus Sequoia; species Sequoia sempervirens. The sequence continues at coordinate 147,112 of VDFB02257962.1, read as the reverse complement.
TGGAGGAGGATGGCGGATATTCAGACTTAGAAAAATTTTCAACCTTTTCCTTCTTCAAGTTTCCCTTGGGCGCATTTTGACATGCCTTCAGGATAAACGTGTTGACTTTCATTGACCACTTGTACTTTGGGCGCATTTTGCCCCTGATGAAGGATAAACTTCATACTTAGAATTTTTTGTGCTAGGTATTGCCTTGAAGGCGCATTTAGGCTAGGCAGAAGGATAAAAGATGTTGACTCTTTTGACTTTCTTGCACTTTGGGCGCATTTTGCCATGCCTACTGGACAGAGTTTCATTCTTAGAAATTTTCATGCCTCCTCATCAACTGAGCGTATTTTGCCCTGCCTATTGGATGAAGTTCCAGACTTAGAAATCTTCCTCGTTTTTGCCAGCTTTTCATGCCCTGCTATTTATAGTAAGCCCTCTGATTTTGCATTTCTGAAGCTCAGAACGACTTGAAATTTTAAACACTGCATCCTCACGACCTTGTGGTTCTGTCGACACTGCCATTTTTAGCTGACCTGCTATTTTTAGCCCATTTCTGAGGATGATTTACTATAAATAGTAAGTGCTCCGTTTGACTTGAAATTTTACCAGCAGATAGCCTGAAGGATGCTGATCGCGGTGGTTTACACCGGTTTTCGAAAATTCTGACTTTTTGCCCTTCTTTTCAGGCTCCGAAGTTGGAAACCCTAATTTGTTCTGCATGTGTATCAAATGGTCTCCGTTTGTTCTCGTTTCTGTGGCATTGTGATCAGCTCATGATTCTGAACTGCTGGGAAGCGGCTGCCGGGACGCACCTGCTAAAAATAGTAAGTTCCTTACGAGTGGTTATCTCTGTTTGCATGTCACACCACTGCGAAGCTCTTGAAAAACCCACCAGGAATCATCCGACATGCAAAAGAAACCCGACATGCAAGCCCTAAAAATAGCCTCGGAAGACTGAATTCTGAAAGTTGTCGTCTCGACTTGCATGTTACATCATTGCGAAGGTCTCGAAAAACCCAGAAGGAATATGCCAACATGCAAAGAAAAACTCTGCATCTGAACCCTGAAATTTGCCCCGGGAGATGGACAACTAAAAATAGTAAGTTGTCTGTTTTCGCTCAAATTTTGCATGCGAGTAGTCTGATGTGCTCTGAATGCCGTGTGATTGTTGGAATTTCAGAAATGCTGACGAATTGCCTGTAATTTCATAGTTACTAAAAATAGTAAGTACCTCAGAATCTGATGAAAATTTGCTGAGAGCCTGCTGGAAGCATACTGACAACAATGTTAAGCTCTGTTTTCAATTTATTCATCCTATTCGACCTCGGACTGACCAGGAAAGATGAAACCCTGATTTTCAGACTTGGCCAATTTCACGCTTAAATTTACTGACGGGCGCAATCCTCAAAAGGCAGACACCAGAAAAGAGACAGAGCGAGAGAGAGAGAGAGAAAAACCCAAGCCAAAAGACCAGAATGGAGCAAAATTTAGGGGGTCCCCATTTTGAATGGGGCGATGTGTGAAAAGGTCACAACAAGTAGCCAACACAATGGAGGACAGAGGCATCGAAGGTTGGAGGACAACTAGCGACCTCTCATCAGTCACCAACGAAGGGGCCGCACTACTAATTTGGTGACCAGTGTGCAGTGTGTTTTCAATTTTTTGGTGTGGATTTTAGTTTTTCAGCTTTTCAGTGTGGTGTGTGGATACTGGAAAAAACGATTGTATTGGAGAGCATATGACTGCAACGATCCTCTGACTGCGAAGATCGTTTGAGTGCCGTACTTCGTTGGAAGATGGTTGATTGGTGAATACGTTCACTGGCAATAATGGCTATGTGCAGCAAGATCCAGGCAGTAGTATGCAGAATGGTATGATTTTCTTTTCAGTATTCCTGTTTGTGTGAATAAATGGAATTTCACATTGTGGGGGGAAATAACAACCAATGTTCCATTCCCATTTCGAACCCAAAACCGCTAAAGTCAAGGGCAACTTCCAGTGGCAGTGGCAGTTTCCTATGCTGTTCGAGATCAACTGGCAGTGATCGACAACAGTGATTGCAATTGAGAACATTTGATTCTCATAGATATAATGTGGAATCATTCCCTGTTTTATATTGTGTGAGTTGCATTTCCTATATTTTTCCCTGATGTTGGAGAAATATAAGCACCAATGTAATGTAGTTCATGGATCTTGAAAGGGTTTGTGGGAGGACCAGAAAACCACATGAGGTGGACAGTTGGTGGGTTCCTGTTCATGTCCAGGTTTGTGGTAAACCTGCGTGAAAACCATGGGAGGAGAGAGCCTTTCTTTGGATCAAGGTCATGAGTTAGTTGGACATGCCATAGGGATGAGCATACTGCAGATGAAGGGTGTGAATTCTTACCATGTTCACACTAAGGGGGGGAATGTTGGGAATTAGTGTTCGCATGGGTGTGTAAGTTAACTATAAAATAAAGTTATGTGAATATTAAGTTGTTGATAGACAACTTAATATTATAGTTGCTTATGAGAATAATAATGTGAGTTGATAATACAACTCACGGAGAGTATTTGTAGGGATTTGAGTTGTTAAAACAACTCATTATGTTTAGATAAGTTGTTTAGGAAGTTTCCTATAATATAGGAAATCGAAATCCTATATATATGTAAATGTATTGAATGAAAGAATATAGAAGCACGTACTATCTTGTGCAAAATCAATTTAGCTTCTGTTCATCTCTGTCCCATATTTTCTTATACTGGTAACATGCATACACTGGACTTAGAGGTCAGAAATCAGTGGCATGAGAGTTGATTGGCCAATAGGAGATTGGATTTGTGAGTCTGGATGAGCATTTGGTCTTCCTTGGACTCATTGAAGCTCCCACAGTCTGGACGTGGATTATATCTGATTCTTAGGTTCTATTCCAGCCGCTTTCATCAATCTATAGTAAATTTTCTGTTACTACCAAGTTTGGCGGATTAATACCAGGTCTGAAAGTACCATTTCACTCCCGTACTGCTGATTGTTATTTATATTGTTGACTATCATTAATATCCGGTACTACTATTTGTTTCCTGGGCATTGAATGTCTTATTTATGTTACAAATAGAGCCCAAAATATATGGCTATAGCTGATAGGGTCTGTTAGTTATCAAAGCTGCTCATCATTGTGTGGTCTGGAGTATGTAATCTGCTGGTATAAACCTCTATTAAGTATGTAAAAGTCTGCAATATCATTCCAAGTGCTATTACAATTGTTTCATGCTTATATCAGCCCTGTATTAGTCCAAACTACACCCAGTACAGTGTTGCTAAGTTTGAAATACAATCTTTGTAAATCTCAGATATGAAGGTGAAATGAATCTCGGAATATATCTTTATGTTCATGCATATCTCTATTTGTGAAGTTTTTTATCATTCATACAATACAATGTTATGTATTCAATTTGTTAAAATGGAACATCTACCAAATTGAAAATATCGCAAAAAGTCTACACACATCGGAGAAGGCATTTTACATCATACCACTCCCATTACATTGCTGATCTCCAACCCTTGATATTTTATTTTTTAAGTCAAGTTTTTGTTCGCTAGGCTTTTGGACTTGGTCTTGTCATATTGCTTCCCTTCAATCCTTGAAAGCTCAATCCTTTGTAGTCCAAATGTTTCCAATTCTTTCAACACTGAAGTTTCAAACATCCCTTAACTAGCATACCATTTCCATTGTTCCTCCGAAACTCAAAAGTTTGACCATTTTCCTTAAATCCTTTAAAGCATCAAACCAATGGACTTGTCCTTCTATTTGTATCATTTCTTTGGTATCCCTGAGCCTTGATCTTCAAAATTATTCATTAAAATAGTCAGTTCTTTGCTCCCATCGGACTTTCAGATTCCCTCATCCCTCAATGTTTTTTGCTCATTCTTATTGGCCCATTAGAGTTTCCCTTCTTGAAGTACCCTTGCCACCTTTGCCTCGAATCTCGATCTTTGTTGCCAAAAATTTGCATGTCTTTAAGTTGGACCATCCTTAACTGAAGTATCTCATTTGTTGCCTCCTCAATTCTTGACTTCCACATCAAAATTCCTCAAAGTTTTTCGGAGTCGGAGTTGTGGCCTTACCTTAACCTAGGTACTCATTCCTTGTCATCCCCGACATTCTGATCCACTACCCTCTGAAATTTTCCTAAGTCTATTTTTCAAACTTTCATACTTGGTTTGCTTCCACCCCTTACTCAACTCCCCAAAGCTCATTTCAAATCCAAAATTTTTATAAGTGTTTTTTATCAGAGTTGTTGTACTTCTCTTCATTCCAATACTTGTTTTGAGGTATGCTAGACTCCCAAACACTGTTGATTCCTTCATACTTCTTTGAAGTCAGACTTTTTCCCATCTTTCCACTTCAATACTCCTTCCTTGGCTCCTCCAAAACTTTGCTGTCCGATAACTTTCTATGTATTTCCCATTAGAGTTTGAGGACTAGACTTCCTTAAAGAATGGTACCAAGAATGAGTTATTCCCGAACCCCAATCCTTGACCACCTAACACCTATTAACTCCCTTGGACTGTTCATTCAAATTTCTCTCTTTTTGCATGACTTCCTTGTGACGATCCCTAACCACTTGACACTATTAAATCCCCAGGGTTGTTCGTTCGGACTTCCCTCTTTTGGCATGATTTCCCTATGACCCCCAAGCCTTTACACCTTGAACAATGGTATGAGGAATGGATTTGGTCCAACCCCTAAAATTTAAAACTCTCACCTATTTTTGGTCGACTGCCAAATCATTGGAATTGTTCAAAAAGCTACATGGTCATTAGAAAAGGTCCTAACATGCCATAAAATTATTGGCAATTGATACCAACAATTTTTTCACTACTCGAAGAACTATGCGCATTTTTGGCACATGTTTGAGGTGGTTTTCAATGGTGGACAATAGAAATCGGTTAGGGTTTCATTTGTTGGTCGGTTTGGCAATGCACCAACCCAGGAAAACCCAAAAACATTTTTTTATGCTCTAAGTGCATGGATTCAAAGGAGAAAGATGCCATGGCCACATAGAATTTGTTGTAGTAGATCAAATGTTGCAGGGATCTAATTTTTGCATTGCTTCGAGTATTTTTCTCAGAGGATTTCATAGGTTGTCTCGTCTCTTTGCACGCTGATTTGGTCACAATTGGTTATGATTTGCATGATGCTCATATTCATCCACATATGGGTCTTGCATAAAAGTTTTATGTTGAGTTATTGTGCCCATAGCTGAAGTCTATAAAGGTCCATATAACATATCAACCAACTTGTTAGTCACACCTCATTTATACTTAATAACCAAATGAAATTGTTGCAAGAAACTAATCCATTTATAATGACATGCTTGCTGCAATTTTTATTGAGCTTGCAGATTTTGAAGAGGTTGATAATTTGTGTGAACTATGGTTTCTTTTCCCATTAGAAAATGCTTCCATATTTTAACTGTGAAAATGAGATTTTATGTGCCTTATCATATTTATGGTATTTAAAAATTGATCTGCAAGACAATTTTAAATGATATCATGTAGACTTATCTCCTTTTAATAGGATAACTCCCGTAGCATAATCTTGTAGCATAATCACTTGTACCCATTTTCACCTCAAGAGATTTCCACAAGGTAGGTAAGGTTAGTACTAGCGCTTTGTTAATTTTATGCTTCAATTCAACAAATTTAGTTTGTTGTTTCTTATCCCTAGTAAAAAAATTATGTTTTGTTATAGAATATAAAGGTGTTGCTATGGTAGATAAATAAGTGATGAACATCCTCAAATGTTGTATTGCACCTACAAAAATTGTTGTCTCTCACATTGGAAGGCTTAGGCTATTTTAAAATGACTTCCACTCTAACTAGGTCTAGAGCCAACTCTCCATTTCCAAGCACACGTGCCCAAAAGACAAGTAATTGATGTGCAAACTCACTTTACTTTACATTCATCTACAACATATTGTCCTTCAAAACTCAAATACTTGTTTCAAATGCATTAAATGCTTGTCATTAGACATGCTCAAACCCAATATATCATCAAAGTAAACAATAACACAAGGATCTATTAATGGACATAATAACTCTTTCATTAACCTCATAAAGTAGTAGGAGCATTAGAGAACCTAAAAATAAGTACAAGTCATTCATACAAACCTTGTTTTCCATATGTCCTCTATTATTTTCACTTGGTGATTCCCATATTTACAAATCCAACTTGGTGAAATACTTAGCATGTTGAAGTTGATCCAAAAGATAATCAATTTGCAAAAGAGAGTACCTATTCTTAATGTATCTAATTCAAAGCATGATAGTCAATACAAATTCTTTACGAACCATCTTTTTAAGGCACAATTACAATAGTAGAACCACATTCTCTAGCAATTTGTTTCCCATTTCCTTATTCAAAACCTTGGGTAAATTTAACGATTTAGAACAAGTTTAAAGATATGCCAAGTTGAATACTATTTGATGCAAAATGATTTTTTATAAATGTTCATGGATCTCCTTAGATTGATTGTCTAAAATGAATTATAGTTTGTCCTTTTATAGAATACCCTACCATGCAAAATTTGAATATTTTGCACTCCATTTGGTGGGTAACGACCAATTAGGATTAAGTTGGCTTAGATCCATGTTTAAATTTGATTTTAGAAATTTAGGCAATACTATTTGATGCAAATGATTTTTTCAAATATTCTTGGATCTTCTTAGATTGATTGTCTAAAATGAATTAGATTTTTTCTTTTTATAGAATACCCTAGCATGCAAAATTTGAATATTTTACACTCGATTTGGTGGGTAACAACTAGTTAGGATTAAGTTGGCTTGGGTCCATGTTTAAATGATAAATTTTGGGGTCAAAATCGCACTTGTGGTTTTGAACCAGTTTCAAAATCACACCTGCGAGTTTGACCTAGGACAAGAAGTGAGAAATATGAAGATCATATTTGGATCCTTGGGATGAGTGGGTTCAAGTTCAGATTAGGTTAGGGTCAATCGCCAATTTTTAGAAACATGCCCTTTTGCACACTAGACCATTTCACTAGGGATAACCAGTCAAAGTGAGTACAAAATGAATGGTGCACTTTTTACCCTTACAATAATATATAAAACCTACAATACATTTTAGTGTAGGTAAAACTTAAAACTATATATAATAAAATAAAATAAAATATGTTATAATAAGGGACATGTATATGTGTGTGTGTGTGGGTGTGTTGCTTTTTTTCTTTTCTCCAAACTTAAATTTATAAATATTTCAATAATCTTTAATTAAAATGATGAAGTTCAATTTATTTGGGTCACTATCAACCTTCCATGGGCTTTGGGTATGAATGCATGGATAGAGCAAAGGAAGATATCCAAAAAGTTTTAGAAAATGACGAAGAAGTTTAGTACATTTGGGCCATTGTAGACAAGTGATGGGACATGTTACATAGTCCTTTTGTGATGTCCCCGCTCTAGTCAGTTCTCGGGAACAGTGTGCTAGCATTTTCTTGGACCCTTGTGGGCTAGTTGGATTAGTTAGAGGGTCAGTGGTGTTTTCTGGAGGAGTTGATCGTTCTCGTTTTCAGAGCCCAGTGATTGGTTCACAGCAGGCAATAACAGTTCAGGGGTTGATAGCTTCTGACGGCACGAGAATATTTGGAGTATTGAGCGAGTTATGGATTTTTAAGTGATTTGAGTTAATTAATTAACTTAATGCCTTTTTATAAAGTCAAATTGACTTTATACATTTTATATCACTTAAATATTCTATAAAGGTGATTTAATATTTTAATCACTTAAAATATAAAAGGGCGCCCACTTTATTTAAGTCAAACTATTGAAAGTGACTTAAATTATAATTTAAAAGATTTAAATGATGAAAGTGGCGTATCATCTTGGAAATGCGTGCCTTTTTGATATAAGGCAATTTGGCAATGAGAAACCCTATTCTTGATGATTTCGACTTTGCCTTGGATATTTTTCCTGTGCCTTCCTCTGTGATCAGGGTTTGAGCATTATTTTCCATTGGAGAACGATTCCTCTTTGATGTTGAGCACTTTTGAGATTGTGAGAGATTAGTCGAATCAATGCAGTTGAGAGCTTCATTCAAAGGTTCTACATGATTCAATCAGAGTACTTTGTACAGTTTTCCTGTTGTTTGCAATAAGGAAGGGGGTTCTTCACTTGTGGCGTCCTCTTCATCAGATCTGTGGCTCCAACAGTGTTTCTACATCTCTTTCTCCTTGGCCGTACCATTTGCATTGGATTCTGTGCCTTCTTGAAAGTTTGAAATATTCCGAGCCAATTTTTTTCGAATTTTCAATTACAATAAGCAGAGCAATACATAGTCGTTAGGGTTAACTCTAAACCAAAACGATGCTGAAGCAACTCTAACCAAAATGTACACCAGGATCCCGATGTGGGCAAGGTGTGAGCATTGGTCAGAGGATCTGAATGCAGAAACAAAGCTGGAAGGAACTCTAACCAAGAATGGCGCCAATGTTGGCGAGCATATGGTCAGAGGATCTTAATGGAAATGCTGATACAAGAACTCTAACCAAGAAATGCGTCGAAGAACGATGAGCATGTGGTCAGAGGGTCCCTACCATCTAATATACTGAAAGCAAACTCAACACCAAGTATGTGCTACCCAATTCCAGAATGGAAATGAGGCAACCATATGGCGGAGATCAAAGAAATACAATTGCGACTACAGAATGTAAAGTAAGACTAAGAGAAATGCTGACAGTACTACTGTTCAGCTTACAATGAAATATTTAATGCCTGCAAGATCAAGTATTAGAGCTCTTCAAATTGCTGCAACAACAAGGAATCTTTCACAAAGCCTTTAATGATTTCCTAACACCAATCCAAGAAGGAAAATGCAGATTTCTCAAATCTGTTATGACAGACCTGCACTTTAAAATATGTAACCAGGAACACAGAGACTCAATGAAAAGCTCATAACTCACTCATCTCTCACTCAAATTTCATGATCTCTGATGCAAAATGTTCCCAGTATGAAGGCGCCCCAGTTGACAGCAGAAAACTGACTCAAAATGCAGATATTTATTAATGGCACGAATCCCAAGAAAATGCAGATGGTACGGCCCAGCAAGAGGGGAGATTTCACTATATAAAATCTAGTTCTTTCTTAAAAAATCTACAACTTGGCAGAGAGGGTCGCCCTTCCTAGACAAGATGAAATATGTAGTACCCAGAATGATCCTTTTTGGTATTTTTGATTTACGAATAAAAACTACAATCTGCTGTGTTATCAGCAATTCCAGAAATAACATCAATGCAAATAACAAATCTCCAAATGAAAGAACAACTCTACAATGCAACCTTACTACAAATCACTCAAAACTACACTACATCACCACTAGTCTCTATCTCTCAAGCGAGAAGCAATGCCAAGCTAGGAGGCTTACATTCCTCGAAGCAATCCCACAGCCAATCCGGTAGCATAACATTCCTGTAGACAAAAGATAATCCAAATGAGAACCACTGGCTTCCTTTTATAATTTGAGAGGATCTTCCCAGAAGCTTCTAGAACCCTAATCTTCTTTTAGAACCAAACCCTAATCCTCCAATAGGTGGCGTCCCCCTTTCCCAAGCAATACTTGACTTTTTATTATAAACTTTATCTCATCCTTGAAGTTGGCGTCCAACTTATGCTTGGATTAAATCTTTTTATAAGAAATATAATTAATTCCTTCAATGAAGCGCCCAACCATAAAGAACATCTTTAAAAACAACTTAAAGAGAAGTCGCTAGGCCAAGGGGGGGGGGGGCAATGTTAAAATATAACCTTACATAGCATTATTTAAATAAAATGAACTTATCTTCTCGCAAAATGCACCCCTAGGCCAAGTTTGGTCAAATCTCTGAACTGACTGAAGATGGAAATCATCTGAACTGAAGACTGCATGAACACTGCCAAAAATAGAATTTACTAAATATAGTAAATTCGTGAAGGTGCTCAGAATGCCAAGAAAATCACATCACCGCGAAGCTTACTGAAAACCCAGAAGGAAACCGTAGTTCAATCACCACTTCGTGAGCAACAGCAACCTCCAAGAATGAAACCCTAATTTAACCGCCCGAGTAGCCTACGGGTCTCCAAAATAGGCCAACGGTCAACAGAAAAGATCATGCTCGAGAAGGGGACATTACAAAGTTGGGCGTGTGAACTTGAAGTAGAAACGCCTTCTCTTTGCCCCTGAATGTGACCTATTCTTGGCGTCTACCTTCCTTAAGGGTTTGTATCCTATTTTGGAAAGGGAGAAATCAAATCTGGAGCTTGGGCGTGCTTCTTTGTCAGTTTTCATCAATTCCGGCTGGCAAACTGGATTTATTTCTTATTTAATTATTCTGGAGCATTTCGGGTATGTGATTCGTTTGTAATCTCATTGTATGTATTGCAGAATAACATCTATTGCATCTGTTGCTCAGAATATGTTCATGTTGCATTTTAATAAGCTTTAATATGATGCACACCTTCTCTTCTGTCTACAAACATTCTCTAAAAAATTAAGTAAAACACAAATAGACTTAAGAAAAAGACAGGGGTTTCGTAGAGAGCCAGCAGGGCTCATCACACCTTTACATGCAGTAGCTTTGCTATTTAAAATTAAACTTCAAGCTAGTTGAAGTCAACCATGATGGAGAGAAGGAGATAAGAAAAAGATCATCTTGGTGACAATAGATACGTTAATTGTTGATAAAAATGAGAACGGAGAGGTGTGGGGACAGCTTACTGTTTTTAAGAACCAGGAAAAATTGTGTGGTCTCAAGGAGGCAAAGATGGGCAAGATAAGGATGAAGCCCCATAAATGGTGGCAGAGGGATGCTACTGCATAGTTGCAAAATCTTGCTTTGCAAATCCATAGCCAATGTTCCAGTTCTTCTGAATGTGAAAAAAATTGGAGTATGCATGATTTGGTCCACACTAATAAGATGAAGGCTAGGGGCCAAGAAACTCTCAGATCTTGTGTTTGTTCAGAGAAAATTTTGAATGCTTGAACAATCTCTTGCAAAAATGATGAACATACTCACATTGAAGAACAATCCTTTAAAGAGATGATAGTGAAATTAATGGAGGATTAAACAAAGATGCTAGTTCTATTTATAATTTTGAAACAGATTTTGAGCCACAGGTTTTGATGTTGCAGATGTTTAACACTTGAATGTTAATATCAATTATAAGGTTAGGCTTGAAATGTAATATCCCTTGCTGATATAGATGTGAAAAATGAAGTTTTGCACCCAAGGAATATTGTCAAATAATTCAACTGCAAAGTCTGATCTTGCTAGTACAGAATTTCAGTCTGATTGTATACTTGAGAAGTGATGATAAAATGCTCCAAATGCTTAAGAATCAACACTACAATGTTTAAACTACATTCTAAATGCAAGTATGACTCTTTTTAATCCCTTTTAATGCACATAAATGATTCCTATATGCAAACTAATCACCTACAGCCAAGTGACATTTTGTCATACAATTGGTATGCATACTAATAAGCTGAGTATGAATGATATCAAAATGCTCAATGACAACAATATATAACCAGCAACTTATATCTCCTTGATTGAAATGATTTGTTCAATACAATGCCCATACAAGGTAGCCAAGACTCTTGACAATTACAATATTTTCCAATTTACAAACAGTGCTGGTAATAATATGCATCTACAGTTGCAAATATGACTATACTAAATGCAATGCTAGAAGCTGATAGAAATTCGAAGAACCTGGCCTCAAGAAGCGCCTTTGATGAGAGGTGAAGTAGCAATCAACAACAAAAGCCCAAATGATCTTCTCCAAGCCCAAATCGAATTACTTAAGCTGCCGCCCCTGTTCTTGCCTGGCAAATGTTAAAATAATTAGTTGCAGCACCAAAATCCTTCCAATTTTCCCTTAAAACGATTGTCTCGACGATAGGAATTGAATGCAACAATACCCAGAATGATTGGCCTCCTCAATCCGAAGATGTGAGCAAAAACATGAGACTCACATAGGCTGATCGACCTCCATGACAATAGATTATGAAGGTCTGAAAATGCAACTGAAACTTTACAAAATATCACCCAAAATACTCCCATAGGGAGTGCCCTTATTCTCCTCAATGAATCGATGCCAAAATGGATGTCAACAAACAATCTTTTGCATACTCCAAACCAAGTTGACCTCCATGAAAGCTAAAGTAAGATGCAATAAGCTCAATGTGAAAGACTGACTATCTTCCACTCACAATGCAACCCTTTGGAGGAATATTGTAGTAAGCCCTGTTGGCTTAACCCTTTGTTTCCCTTTTGAATTGCTGATGTAATTTTCTGACCTTTGTTTTTTGTTTATTTTTTCTGAGTTTTTGCTTTTTTTTTGTATTTTTTGAATGCAATAATAGAAGAATATAAAATGCCTATAATGACGAACTACAGAAACTAATCTATAGCAGCAATAAACAACTTTACAATTTCTTAAACCAATGCAATACTAAGACTCTAGAATGGCTGCAAATCAAATATATATTACTGTGGCTAATATATGCTTTCAACAACATGAAGAAATTATAAATCTGTTTTTGAATGAACCTGGTCACAGCTGGTGAAACCCCTGAAGATGATGATGCAGCAAATATTTCCAGATTTCCCCACCCTTTTAATGTTGCTGAGTGTCATACTATCCTAGCCGCCCACAATGCACCAAGAAATAGCCTCAAAGTCTAGGCGCTTTGACCAAGAAGAAGGACGCCTTTACTAGGACGGTACGACCTTGACCAGCAATCAGATAAATCTTCAAACTGCTCTTCAATATCAATAATATTGTAATGTCCCCGTTTTAGTTGACGTTGTTTGTTGAGGAGTGAGCCTATCAATTTGACCCTCGTAGGCTGACAGTTTTGATTAGAGGGTTGTCCTTGGCAGTTATCTAGAGTTTCGAGACATCACTCCATCAGTTGATTCAAGTTTGGGCCTTTGCGGAGACTTACAAAGCGATATTCAGGCACTTACTATTTATAGTAAGTCAGGCAGACAGGGGTTACTATTTCTGGCAGGGCACCTGGTTGAATTGGTCATCTCAGTTTCGACTTAGTTTGACAGTTTGATGAGCAAACGGTGAATAAGGGAGCATTTAATAATAATTAAATAATTATTATTATGACTTTATATTATAAAGTCACTTTTAGTGAAATATTAAAATATTAATTATTATAAAGTATTTAATACTTTATAATAGTGGAGTAATATTAATATTAAATGAGTATTTATTACTCATTTAAAAAGAATGCCATTTATTAATGAAATTGCCTAAGTTCAAAAGAGGTGAATTTTATATTATTAAATGCATTTAAATTGCTTTTTGAAGAGGGTCGAATTTTTGAGAGAGGTATATATTTCTCTTCAAGGCAAAACGAACTCATTATTGATGATCATTTGAATTTGTCTTTTCTCTTTGAGAACATTTGGAGTTGGAGAAACAAGGGTTTCTGCAAACAGATTGTGGAGAACGTCACCTCTTCATGATCAGGCATACTAAGGTTGTGAAAGATTCAACTGAAGATTGCCAGTTGAGTGGCTTCATACAGAAGTCATTACAGAGCATATTCGTGGGATTTCAGTTGGGGTTTTAGTCAGCAGTTGGATCGATTTTTTTCCAGAAGAGAATACAACACAGTGGCTATTGATATTGTTTATCTGGCACATTATCCTTGGTCGTACGAATTTTGTACTTGCTGGTTGGAGGTCATACCACATAGCTGCAAGGCCATACTTTTCATATCAAGCAAGTCGCCTTGCCTTTTTGCATTTTGTCTTCTCCAGTGGTGGCGCCTAGATCTTCTGAGGGTTTTGCATCCATCTTTGAGCAGGAGAAGTCTATATCTGAAGCAAGCCGTACCATTTCCTCTTCTTTCAGGCGGCTGCAAATAAGCCAGGTATTTTAAATAAATACTATTGCCTTTTTGCTTGCATGTTTGAGATTCATCATTGTAATCATTCAGCAAAATAATACAATCATTTATCATCGCTCTAGAAGCTGATTTGTTTCAGTAGTTGTATTCTCATATTTATTATAAATTTTTAGAAGCATTTTATCAAAATCGCACCATTTCAATATATCACAAAAATCACAAACCCTCAAAACGTCAAATAAACTTCATTCAAGCTTCAGTCAGGGGTTGAGTTATCAAAATCACACCATTTCAATATATCACAAAAATCACAAACCCTCAAAACATCAAATAAACTTCATTCAAGCTTCAGTCAGGGGTTGAGAGACACCTGGTCTCTTACAAATATCTACTCTTAGATGTGTTATCATGGAATCTAGCAGCGCTCGTTCCACGGATAACCCCCCTACGAAACTTGTCTGTTTCCTAGGATTCGTGAAGTTCAAGTACGCATAACGAAGTGATTTTCGAGCCACCTCGAAATGCGTTCCGAAGTCTCGAATAGTCAATTCGAGCATTCCCCCATGTTCGCCTCGCGAAGACCTTCGAAACGAGCTCCTTCGCGAAGTCTCACTGTTCGTACTTAGTGAATTGCGAAAAATGCAGTGGCACTGAAAAAGTGCGCTCTTGCCCTAAAGCCAAAATTGGCTAAGTCTGGAAAATGCAAGGGCGCTAAAATTTAGCGCCCCTACATGAAAGTGAACTTTTTCCAAAATGTAATAGCTCTAAATTTTAGCGCCATTACACTTTTTCCTGACACTTAAACTTTTTTGGCCCTGGCACGTTTCTTCATGATTTTCGCGTTTTTCGTCAATCGTGCCACTTTTCGTGCCTAAATTTATTGCTCGACTTGAGTTAGATTTTCGATTTTCTCTTTCACTTAAAGGTGTTTTAATTCACCATTTTCATTGTTATGATCTTTTGCTTTCTTTTCTTCATGCTGGGCGAGTTTTCTTCAAACTGCAAATACGTTTTTTGAGTTTTTCGACATCCCTCTCCAGCGTTTTTCGCGTTTCATCTTTGTAAGTTGTTACCCTTGCTTTCTCTTTATTCTCCAATTTCAATGGCAACTCCATGCAGACAAACACTTTGCAAACCTCGAGCGCCGTTTTCATTCACCATTACATCCATTTTCCAAAATCATGTCTCAGATGCAGAAGTGCTAAAATTTAGCGCCCTGACATGTTGAACATGTTGAAATAAATTCTAACTCTGAGAAATGCAGGAGCGCCATTTTTTAGCGCCCCTGCATCAAAGATTGAAATCTCCAAAAATGTAAGGGCGCTGAATTTTAGCGCCCTTACACTTTTCACAATCTTTTTCCAGACTTAGTCATTTTTGTGCAATGGAGCTGAATTTTAGCACCTTTGCACTTTTCTTCCAGACTTAGTCATTTTTTGTGCAATGGAGCTGAATTTTAGCACCTTTACACTTTTGGCAGTTTTTATCTTAGTCTCTTCAAACTCGCTCTATTTCCATTCCGAACCCCATTTCTTCGCTCCTGCATCGTTTTTCGTGCCTAGTTGCTCGTTTCACGCTTGCCCATCATCGTTGCTCGTTTCACGCTTCCCAATGCTGCTTTTTCTGCTAACGCCTGTTGATTCACCATCCTTGCAGTTTCTCTCCAGATCTCGTCAAGTGATTCCGAAGGTGATGTCCTTTGATCGTGGTTCTTCCAAATAAAAAGTTCATGCAGGAGACCAGGAAGAAGTATGAAGACTCTGCGCCCAAGCAAAGAAACATGAAGAAGCTTCCTGTTCTCCAGTGTTAGAAATTTCCGGTGCATCCCATTATGCATCTTGTAAATATTCCTCGACATTTTCGAATGTCTTTTTGTAAATTGTAATTACACCAAGATCAAAGATGTAATATTTTGAAAACAAATTACACTTTGACTTTGGTCAAAGTTAGGTGAGATCTCCTAAAATCGCTCACCTAACTTTCCTTGATTTTCTCAATCTCTTTCCTTCTTTTGCTCATCCCTCTTTCTATATAATGCGAGGGATTTTCATTGTAAATTACCCTTTAGTTTTGCAACGAAGTGTTGCCCTTTTAAAAAAAATTGAAACTTTGCGTTCATGCTTTGTGAATGAGATTCGATTAATAAAGAAAAGGATTGCAAGCCAAACTTTGCGTTGGATTCGATACTTTTGTGAGTTGATCTTATTTGGTAGTGATTAGTTTGAAGAATCTGAAGGACTCTAAGTAGTTATGTAAACTTTGTGTTACATTTATTATTTAGATTGCATTGTTATTTCTGTTTATCATTGGTTGAATGATCTACAAGACTTTGTGCTTGTAATCATTCATGCTCTTGCATGTTCTGGTTGAGTAATCTACAAGACTTTGTGCTTGTAATTATTCATACTCTTGGATACTTTTGTCGAAGGATCTACAAGACTTTGTGCTTGTAATCGTTCGTGCTTTTGATACTTTTGTTGGATGATCTACAAGACTTTGTGCTTGTAATCGTTCATCTTTGAAGAATTGTTGCATCTAAGAAGACTTTGTGCTTCTAATGTAGCAAACGGTACGTCTACAAAGATCCAACAACGATAAAGCTCGGAACAACTTTGTGCCTTCGTGAGATTTCCCTTTTTTACTTTGTTTTGTTTGTTATTAATCACTTCTGGTATCTCTACGCTTCGCTTTGACGAGATAGAGATATTGGTATTACTGCTAGTTGTTAGTTTTAGGTTATTAAGAATTCTGAACTTCCAACGGTGAAGCATTGTAAACATCTTCTCTGAAAAAAGAGAGAAGGATGAATGTAACACACCCCCCCACTCCGTGAATTTCGTGTACATTTTGTAATTACTTGTTTGATTTACTATCGCTTCTGTTAGCAGTAAGAAGGGCGCCTCCCCTTTCCGAGAGGAGAGATTCACATCTCACATAGCTGTGGCTGAAGTCCAAGTTGTGTAATCTATCGAAAGCTGATTACATAATTTTCACCCAACAAGATGATGAATTTCAAGCTCCTCAAAGACAAAATCGATTTTAGACCTGATCAGATTATTTTCTCTTCACAAAACTTCAATTTTATGCACAAACAGAGCTCCTCTGTGAAGCCCTCCTGAAGCCAAGATTCAGTGGATCTTTCACCACCTCAAATTAGCTATCCCATTGAAGAATATGCAGTCTCCAATGGATATGAAATTCTGAAACCCTTGCTCAAGAATCAACTCTCCAATTTGCAAAATCAAGTATTCATAAGAGAAGTCGATTTTGCACAAAGAGGAGTATTTATACTTCCAAGAGGAAGTTCGATTTCTCCCATGTAGCTTTTTAAATATTTTCAAATATCTTTTGTTGCATACTTTGGTTTATAATTTAAATATATTTTCATGTGCTTTAAGTGAAGTCTAATTCACACGACTTAAAAATGGCCCCACTTAACATAAAGTCACATAATGACTTTATATTATATCTTTTAATTAAATATTACATTTAAAGCCCTTTGCACATTAAAAACACAATAAATACTGAATATTTCAAGACTTCACCCAATGGAAGTCAACACTGCCAAAGTCAAGAGTCTTGGTGCCTTGCCAAAAATAGTATCCTTGAAAATGTGACTTACTATAAATAGTAAGTCTCTGAAAATGAGTCAAGTAACAAATGCAGAGACCTAACCCTGAATCTGGAATGATCTCTAGAGAGTGGTAATGTCCCGACTGCAAGGAGTAACAGCTACAACTGATCCTCAAATCATAAATGCTAGCCCACGAGGGTCAAATGATGGGCTAACCCCTCGTCATCTGGTACTGACTAAGGAGGGGACATTACAATCCGCCCTCCCCAAGATTGCTTGTCCTCAAGCAATTGCAAAGCTAGGTGTTGTAAGATATCCTCATGCTCCCACGTGGCATCCCCCACCGGCAAATCCTTCCACTTAACAAGATACTCCCTGGTAACTCTTCTCCAAAGAGGTCTCTCTCTAAAGTCCAGAATAGCCTTAGGAACTAAAACCAGTCTACCCTCATCATCCAGGGGTGGAATTGTAGTAGAAGGAATTATATGGCATCCCAACGCCTTCTTCAGGCATGATACATGAAAGACATTATGTACTCTACTTCCTACCGGTAAGTCAAGCTCATAAGCCACCTCGCCAACTCGTCGAATGACTCTGAACGGCCCATAAAAACGTGACTGGAGCTTCTGTGCCCCACTCTTCCTAAGAGTAGACTGTTTGTAGGGCTGCAACATAAGGTACACCATGTCACCGACCTCAAATGAACGCCCCACTCGCCTCTGATCAACATACTGCTTTTGCTGATTTTGTGCCTTCTGAATGTTTTCCCGTAGTGCTCGCATAATGTCCTGGTTCTCCTGCAGAAGATCACTAGCACTAGGCACCCTGCTATCACTGAGCAACAAATCTAGGAAACTAGGCGCGTCATAACCATATAAGGCCCTGAATGGTGACATCTGGATAGTCATGTGGTAGGTGGAATTGTAGCAGTACTCACACAAATGGATCCACCTCACCCAAGCCCCTTGTTGTGTTGTCACATAGTTTCGTCGGTATCCTTCCACCCATTTGTTCACGATCTCAGTCTGACCATCGGTCTGCGGGTGGTAACTGGTACTCGTAGTCAACTTAGTCCCACATAATCGGAATAACTCCTGCCAAAAATGGCTCATGAATTGACGATCTCTGTCACTGACAATACTTCGAGGCAATCCATGTAGCCTGAATACCTCACGGAAAAATAAATTTGCTACCTGTGCCGTTGTGTATGTAGTAGTGATCGGGAAAAAATGAGTATATTTTGTTAGTCGATCAACGACTACATATGAACAATCTCTGCCTTGGGCTTTCGGCAAGCCCGTAATGAAGTCCATAGATATGCATTCCCATTTCCTCTCCGGAATAGGAAGCGACTAAAGCAACCCTGCTGGAAATGTGTGCTCCTGTTTGTTTTGCTGACAAATAGTGCACTCTCTAACATGACGAAGAACATCAGTTTTGAGACCTTTCCATATGAACCTCTCCCAAACCTGCTTGTAGGTCTTATAGTATCCGGGGTGTCCTACCAATGGTGAATCATGAAAGGTTCTCAGCACCTTGTTCTTCACATCGAATCCTGGGACCAAGTATATCCTCTCTTTGTAAATGATAAGCTCATTCACAAGAGAGTACCTGCTGTCCTGTATACTCCCCTCAATGATGCCAGAAGCCCACGGGTTCTTGGCATACTCAGCTATGATCAGATAATCTCCAGTCCTCTGAAATCTCAACCATGGAGCTCAAGTGTGGGCGGCGTGATAATGCATCAGCAACTACATTCTGAGTGCCCTTGACATATGAGATGTCAAAATCATAAGACTGAATCTTGCTGACCCATTTCTGTTGCCGCTCATTCAAATCCCTCTAACGACGGAAATGCCTCAGACTATTATGATTAGTTTTTACACTAAACTGACTGCCCACTAGATATTGTCTGAACTTAGCCAACGCGTGCATGATGGCTAACATCTCCTTGTCGTAAATGCTATAGCTCAACTCTGACCCTCTTAGCTTTCTACTCTTGAAAGCTATGGGGTGCTTATCCTGCATAAGCACAACAGCAATGCCCTCCCCTGAAGCATCGCAATGTAACTCAAAAGGCCTAGTGAAATTAGGTAGTGCAAGAACTGGACATGATGTCATCAAAGTCTTGAACTTCTCAAAGCACTCCTGTGCCTGAGGAGTCCATACAAAGGCCCCCTTTCATGTCAAATCTATGAGTGGTGCTACATGATGCGAAAACCCACTAACAAAATGACAGTAGAAGGCACACAATCCAAGAAATCCTCCAAGCTGAGTCAAATTCTCTGGAATTGGCCAAATCCAAAATAGCACGAATCTTATCTGGATCCATGCGTACCCCCTCTGCACTAATGATATGTCCCAAATATAATAGCTCTGTCATCCCCAAGGCACACTTGGATTCCTTGGCGTACAAGGACTCCCTGTCAAGTATACCTAGTACAGTATCCAAATGAGCCAGATGCTCCTCTGAAGTCCTGCTGTAGACCAAAATATCATCAAAAAAGACCAATACATATCTCTTCAGCTGTGGCTGGAAAACCCTATTCATCGTGGACTAGAAAGTGGCAGGTGCATTGGTTAGGCTGAATGGAATAAGCAGAAACTCGTAATGCCCACAATGACAACGAAAAACAATCTTCTCGATGCCCTACTCTCTCGCTCGAATCTGATGGTATCCTGACCTCAAGTCTATCTTTGAGAAGAAGCATGCACCATGGAGCTCATCGATCAACTCATCAATGTGCGGAATCGGATACCTGTTCTTTATCGTTCTCTTATTTAGCCGACGATAGTCAATACACATGCGTAGAGAACCATCCTTCTTCACCAATACCACTGAAGAAGCAAAGGGAGACTTACTTGGCTGAATGTGCCCCATAGCCAATAACTCCTTAATGGTTTCTTCTATCTCATCCTTCAATTGCTTGGGGTGTCGGTAAGGGGTGATCATAACGGGCTTAGCACCCTCCTCCAACTCGATAACATGCTCGATGCCTCTATCTGGAGGTTTGCCTGGGGGTATGTCACTAAACACTTTGGTGTGTTTAGTCCTGAGCACCTGTATATCCAGATGATAAGAAGGTTTTTGTTGTTCATCATGTGTAGGCATTATCATACACTCTACTGCCCACTCCACCATATCATGACGAACTAATCTATCCATCCTCCTGTAAGAAATTACTTTTAGATTGTTGTCCTTAATGGCTTTGAGAATGTGAGTTTTACCATCAATCTGAAATTTCATCTCCATGTCCCTGAGATTGAGAGTAAACTCTCCAATAGCAAGTAGCCAACGCATACCAAGCACAACATCAATATCCCCCATGTTCACAACATAAAAATCTGCCTTGAACTTGTAGTTGTTGAGACGCATAGGTAGATCTGAAATCATTCTCTCACACTTGAGTGTGTAGCCATCAACAACCTTTACTCTTATTCCTTCAAATTCTTTAGTTTGAATACCACGTTTGTCTACAAATCGTGCATCTATAAAGTTGTGTGTAGCCCTTGTATCAAGTAAAGAGATAATCTTTTGTCCAGCTAAGATACCTCTCATCCTAAATGAACCTTCTTTTTGCATACTAGTGATGTAGGCATCTTGTACTTGCTGCTCCTCTTCACTTTCCTCTTCTTTTTCTGAGATTTCAGACTCATACTCATCATGAGCAGCCTGCTGGTCATTGAAATCAGACAAGTCTTCTCCTTCATAGAACCGTTCCATCTGCTTTGCTTTACCCTTGGGTCTCAAAGGGCATTCATGCTTATCATCATAGGGTCCTTTGCACCAAAAGCAAAGCTTCCGTTTCCTCAAATCATTGTAAGTGTCTCTATCTAATGATGCTGCAAATTTCTTTTTTGAATCAGAATTTTTTGATTTCTTTGGGACAGCCTTTTGGTCACTTGAAGAAGATGGTTTAGACCCAAATTTACTTCGTGGAGTAGATGACTCCATGCTCCTTGCCTTTCTCATGGCTTCTTGCAATGTTTGTGGGTCAAATGCCTTAATCCACCCCCTTATTGGCTCAAATAATCCCTCCACAAAGAGTATAACCAGCCTTCTCTCTGAAATTCCTGTGACCATGATGGATAGCCATTGAAATTCGCTAATGTATGCCTCCAAGCTGCCAACTTGTCTTAATTGTGCAAGGTCCCTAAAATAAGATTCAGGATCCTTTCTATCAAATCTTTCCACCAATCTATCTACAAACTCTTGATATGAAGTGATTCTATCATGTTGAAGTGTCACCATGCCATGATGTCACCAATCATGTGCAACACCCTCCAAATGCAAAGAAGCAAACTTGATTGCATCTATTTCAGACATAGGATGTAATGCCAAAAATGTATCCAATTTGCTGATCCATGAACGTGCTGAAACTTTGCCACTTCCATCAAAATATGGCAATGTTAGCTTGCTGGTTGCATGCTTAAGATCTTTGTTTTGAATGTTAGGCCTCCTATCTTGCCTTGATCTGAAGTGTTCCCTCTTTTGACTCATATATCTATCAAAGCATAGGTGTTGTTTGACATTAGGTGGCAGCAAATCCCACTCATCATGAATGGCCATAACATTATCTGTGAATTGTGGCTCATTGTCTTCTTCCTCTTGTGGTGCTACCGGTTCATTTGGTAAAAATGTGGGGCGGGTTGGCCTATCAAATGTGTGAGTAGGTGCTCTCCTACCCCTTGGTGTAGCCATCACACTCCCATGATCTTCTTGCTCTTGACATGGCCTTCTTGGTTGGTTTATCTGCTGAATAGCTACAGTCAATTGCTGCAACACATTAGCTATTTGGTGTTGTCCTACTTCTAAACCTCTCAAAATGTTTCTTGCCTCTTGATCCTCATCATGTCTATCAAACCGGGGAGGGCTACCACCTCCTCTATCCTCCATGATTTCCTGTTGAAGCTGTTCTTCCACCCGTTGACCCTGCTGATTTGCCTTTCTCTGTCTAGTGTAGTATCTATGTGGCCCAACTTCCTGTGGTCTCATATGCAGAATAATCCCTACAGGTTGGCAAGATCAAGGCTCTGATACCACTGTAGTAAGCCTTGTTGGCTTAACCCTTTGTTTCCCTTCTGAATTGCTGATGTAATTTTTTGACCTTTGTTTTTTGTTTGTTTTTTCGAAGTTTTTGCTTTTTTTTTGTATTTTTTGAATGCAATAATAGAAGAATATAAAATGCCTATAATGACGAACTACAGAAACTAATCTATAGCAGCAATAAACAACTTTACAATTTCTTAAACCAATGCAATACTAAGACTCTAGAATGGCTGCAAATCAAATATATATTACTGTGGCTAATATATGCTTTCAACAACATGAAGAAATTATAAATCTGTTTTTGAATGAACTTGGTCATAGCTGGTGAAACCCTTGAAGATGATGATGCAGCAAATATTTTCAGATTTTCCCTCCCTTCTAATGTTGCTGAGTGCCATACTATCCCAGCTGCCCACAATGCACCAAGAAACAGCCTCAAAGTCTAGGTGCTTTGACCAAGAAGGACGCCTTGACCAGGATGGTACGGCCTTGACCAGCAATCAAATAAATCTTCAATCTGCTCTTCAATATCAATAATATCTGCTCTTAGATGATGAATTTCAAGCTCCTCAAAGACAAAATCAATTTCAGACCTAAGCAGATTATTTTCTTTTCACAAAACTTCAATTTTATGCACAAACAGAGCTCTTGTGTGAAGCCCTCCTAAAGCCAAGATTCAGTGGATCTTTCACCACCTCAAATCAGCTATCCCACTGAAGAATATGCAGTCTCCAATGGCTATGAAATTCTGAAACCCTTGCTCAAGAACCAGCTCTCCAATTTGCAAAATCCAGTATTCATAAGAGAAGTTGATTTTGCACAAAGAGGAGTATTTATACTTCCAAGAGGAAGTTTGATTTCTACCATGTAGCTTTTTAAATATTTTCAAATATCTTTTGTTGCACACTTGACTTTGGTTTATAATTTAAATATATATTTCATGTGCTTTAAGTGAAGTCTAATTCACACGACTTAAAAATGGCCCCACTTAACATAAAGTCACATAATGACTTTATATTATATCTTTTAATTAAATATTATATTTAAAGCCCTTTGCACATTAAAAACACAATAAATACTGAATATTTCAAGATGCCACCCAATGGAAGTCAACACTGCCAAAGTCAAGAGTCCTGGTGCCCTGCCAAAAATAGTATACCTAAAAATGTGACTTACTATAAATAGTAAGTCTCTCAAAATGAGTCAAGTAACAAATGCAAAGACCTAACCCTGAATCTAGAATGATCTTTGGAGAGTGGTAATGTTCCGAATACAAGGAGTAACAGCTACAACTGATCCTCAAATCATAAATGCTAGCCCACGAGGGTCAAATGATGGGCTAACCCCTCGTCATCTGGTACTAACTAATGAGGGGACATTACAAATATTTCACCACCTCAGTTATGCTATCAATGGGAGTTTTCGTTCCCAAAGACCAAATGAAACAAACTGTAGAAACCCTTGGCTCCATAACTGGAAATGTCAAAGCAATATTCAAATATGTATGATGAGAAGCAACCCAACACCATCTATTTATTCTTTTTCCCTCAAGGGGTCGGCCCCTTCTAGAAGCTTCCCAAATAAACAATATAATATTATATTATATTTACACTTTATTATAATTTAAAAATATAACTCATAAAGTGCAAATATGATATCCAACACAATATGTTATCCAACGATATGTTTTCTAACACGATGTGTTATCAAACAATATGTTGTCAAATTGTGTGTTATCCAACATCCAGAATATCATGAGAAATGACTATCCAATGCATCTGATGAGCCAACCAACGCCTAGGTAACTGCCAAGAGGACCCTCTAACCATGCCCTATTAGCCTACGAGGATCAGGAATAGGCTAATTCTTCTAAACTCCAATGCTCATGAAAAATGGGACATTACAGTCCGCCCTCCCTGAAATTGCTTGTCCCCAAGCAATCTCAGCTGCAAAGAAAACTCTTCTCCACCTGGATCCCAAGGGAAGATATGTGTAATGTCCCTTTCATTGCTAAACAACTCTTGTAACACTAGCACTAACACAACCAACTGGAACTGCTGAGTCAACTCAATAGCTGATGTAAACCATGCCAAATATGAATGTGCAATGGAAACCCAAGTAGGACAGCCATCGATCAATGAAGAATCTAAGAAGATTAAGTCACCAACCAACAAGTAGATAGCTGCTATATCATATGAAATGGGTAACAATTCCAAAGATGGTTGTGGATGCCTTTATTACCCTCCAAGGACAACTCTTGAGTGGCTGATCCACTATGAGTGTCATCACTATAATCATCATCATCCTCAAAAGAAAGATCAACCTCAACAAAATTTTCAGAATTAGACAAACTTTGCTTATCATTTTCTAGGGAGTGATGAAAGTCATGAATGTGTTGAAGATGGAGCTTGGTTTGTTGAGCCAACAACTTGGCTTGCTTTGCCCTTTCTAGCCATCCCAAAATCAACCTTTGGGACTACTCCATATCAGCTGCTCCAAAGTGTCTAAAACTTGTCTCGAAATGAGATGCAACATCAAAATTTTCATGTCCTCTACTTGCATCATGTGTACCAACCAAAGTAGCACTTATGTCACTCCCTTTTCCATAATTAAAGGTTGCCGTATCATGAGAAAGTGAAGACATACCGCTGCTGTCCATGCACAAAAAATAGGGACTGATTTCAACTTGTTTGTCCTTGCCTTCGAATTCCTCCTTGGAATGATGAACAATTGCATGTCCTTTGTAGCTTGAATCCATATTATCTTCCTCATGTTTATCACCCACAACTTGAGTGTTATCATAGAAAAATTCCATAATACCATCTACCTCATGTGACAATGTTGTTACCCCATGTGGATGTAAGGAAGTATTACTGCTGTCATCAAAATCAGAATAGTTGTTATACCATTGTGTAAAGTCTTCGCCCTTTTCAAGCACCTCTTCAATGCAAGCTTCATGCCCAACACTTGTAGACTCATCTTCACAAATTTTTCCATGTGTAAGGACTGTAATCTCATGAAAATGATGGGACATAATGCTGCTGTCCTCAAACAAATCAGCAATGATATCATGCCATTGTAAAGTGTCTCCATCATTATGCATAGTCGCATCACTAGTGGCTGCTTGAAATATACCGGGCAAAATTTTTCCTTTTTTTTTCAATTAGCAGTTACAAGCGATTGCACCGTTAAGGTTAGAGGAAAACCAAAGCGTGCAAGAAAGCAACTCTAACCAGTATGGCACCGATGATGGTGAGCATTGGTCAGAGGGTCTTCTACGCTAAGTACAGAAAGGAACTCAACGTCAAGTATGTGCTACCCAATCCAATGCGGAGTGAGGGGCGACCATATGACGGAGTGATTACAACAACAAATGCTTGAAGTAAATAATGCTGAAAGATAAAATTACTCGACACCCAGAATGTGCTTGCTGACCCAAGACGGGAAAGTAGCTACCATAGGGCGGAGCTATAACTATTACAAACTAATGCTGATAGTAAGAATGAGTTTACAATTCATGACAGAGCAATATTAATGAACACTGGTCAGTACTACTGCCAGTTTACAAATGACAATTATTGCCTGCAATGTCAAAATATCAAACGCTTTGCAAAGAGTACATCCAATTATAAATCTGCTACAAGCTTTAAGTAAATCTCAATGCCAAACCCCAAATCAGACATGCAGATTTCTGTGAACTGTTCTTGACAGATCTGTACTTTAAAATCTTGTGAACAGCAACATAAGAATTCACTAAATGGCTCGTAACTCTCTCGATGCTCACCCAAATGGCCTATACTTATATGCAAAATGCTGATAATGAAGAGGCGCCTAGACCAAATGCAAGAAACAGCTTTGAAAAGCTACTAATTAATTTTCACGGAAATCAATGCAATAAGCAAATGGTACGGCCTGCTGGAAAGTTCGACTTTGCTTTAAAAATTAAATACAACACCATAAAATCTAAGATTTGAAACACAAGTTCGCCTCTCCTAAACAAAGCTACAAATGCAATACCCAGAACTATCTTTTTTGTCTTTTTTGAGATATGAGTAAAACAATAAATCTGCTGTCTAGAACAATGCAAAAAGCTGAAACTACAAAATGCCAATTCGACTCTACTATGCAATGATCTGAAAACCAACACAAACTAAATGCACTCACAGTACAATGATTCACCACTAGATGTTGTCTTCCAGACACGAAGTGATGCCCAAGCTAGGAGGCCTTCATTCCTCGAAGCAGTCCCAGAGCCAATCCGGCAGCATAACAGTATAGTCGACAAAAGATAAAGAAATGATGCACAAGACTTCTTTTTATAAGTTTTGTTTGACTTCACGAAACCCTAA
The DNA here is from genome assembly GCA_007258455.2 of Sequoia sempervirens. Classification (NCBI taxonomy): domain Eukaryota; kingdom Viridiplantae; phylum Streptophyta; class Pinopsida; order Cupressales; family Cupressaceae; genus Sequoia; species Sequoia sempervirens. Next base: position 120,243 of record VDFB02257962.1, on the reverse strand, counting down.
AATCCAACTCAAAGTTCAAACCCTAACTCTTCCTTCAATATGGCGTCCTTTTCACCTTTAGCTCAATAATTATATTTTAATTAAATCATCACCTTGATTAATGCGCCCCAATTAATTTGCTTTGACTTAGGAGAACTCATCAAATATTAAATATAACCTTAATGAAGGCGCCACCCTTTGAGTCCACCTTTTAAAACAACATTAAGTCATTCAACTAGGCCAAGGTGATAAAATAACATTTTAATTATAATGTTATTTTTAAGTGAAATGAGCTCGACTTCCCAGAACTGCATTCTGAAGCCCGAAACTGAATCCGCCACTTGAGTCAACTGAAGGGAAAAGTCAACTGCCTGATACCATCCTTCTTACTGCCAAAAATAGAATTTACTAAAAATAGTAAATTCCAGAAAATGCTCGAATCGGAGATGAACATACCCTGCGAAGCTCTCGAAAACCAGAAAGAATCGCCATTGAATCCATCATCTGAGCAATGACCTCCTCAAAATAGAAACCCTAATTTATCTTCTAACCGGGTTCCCAAAGAAAAAGCCAGCAGTCCTTTGGAAAGATCGGGTTTGAGAAGGGGACATTACATCCACCATCTTCCACATGCACCGACATATCTTGGGCCTTCAAATCACAATCTGATTTTTCATCATGATAGGGTGAAGTAATGCTGGACTCATCTAATGAAGCATCACAAGAACCCATATCTTCATGTGGCTGCTCTAATGTAACTGATTTTTCTTCAACCATCACCTGCTTTTCTTCAATCTTGGAGTCATCCTGAAGTGTCATATGGTCCATATCTTTTTCTATGCAAATCTGATTTTTGTTTTCCATAGGATCAGCTATATGTTGATCCCTAACTGCTGCAAACTCATTGTAAAGATCTCTAGACACTTCACTTGTAGAGATCACTTGTTTCTCCTTATCCTTCCGTTTATATTTTTCAAACATCATTAGATATCCCCTTTTAAATTCAGGATCGCTCATCAAATCATACAAATTCTGCATCAATTCATATGTGGATCTGTCAAAAGCCATAATGTCTTCGTTCTAAATTTCAATGAATCACCCAACATGATGACAGGAGACCGCTTTGATACCACTGTAATATCCCTTGCTGATATAGATGTGAAAAATGAAGTTTTGCACCCAAGGAATATTGTCAAATAATTCAACTGCAAAGTCTGATCTTGCTGGTACAGAATTTCAGTTTGATTGTATACTTGAGAAGTGATGATAAAATGCTCCAAATGCTTAAGAATCAACACTACAATGTTTAAACTACATTCTAAATGCAAATATGACTCTTTTTGATCCCTTTTCATGCACATAAATGATTCCTATATGCAAACTAATCACCTACAACCAAGTGACATTTTGTCATACAATTGGCATGCATACTAATAAGCTGAGTATGAATGATATCAAAATGCTCAATGACAACAATATATAACCAGCAACTTATATCTCCTTGATTGAAATGATTTGTTCAATACAATGCTCATACAAGGTAGCCAAGACTCTTGGAAATTACAATATTTTCCAATTTACAAACAATGCTGGTAATAATATGCATCTACAGGTGCAAATATGACTATACTAAATGCAATGCTAGAAGTTGATAGAAATTCGAAAAACCTGGCCTTAAGAAGCGCCTTTGATGAGAGGTGAAGTAGCAATCAACAAGCCCAAATGATCTTCTCCAAGCCCAAATTGGATTACTTAAGCTGCCATCCCTATTCTTGCCTGGCAAATGTTAAAATAATTAGTTGCAGCACCAAACTCCTTCCAATTTTCCCTTAAAACGATTGTCTCGATGATAGGAATTGAATGCAACAATACCCCGAATGATTGGCCTCCTCAATCTGAAGATATGAGCAAAAACACGAGACTCACATAGGCTGATCGACCTCCATGACAACAGATTATGAAGGTATGAAAATGCAGCTGAAACTTTACGATATATCACCCAAAATACTCCCAAAGGGAGTGCCCTTATTCTCCTCAATGAATTGATGCCAAAATGGGTGTCAACAAACAATCTTCTGCATACTCCAAACCAAGTCGACCTCCATGAAAGCTGAAGTAAGATGCAATAAGCTCAATGTGAAAGACTGACTATCTTCCACTCACAATGCAACCCTTTAGAGGAATATTTCACCACCTCAGTTAAGCTATCAATGGGAGTTTTCGTTCCCAAAGACCAAATGAAACAAACTGCAAAAACCCTTGGCTCCACAACTGGAAATGTCAAAGCAATATTCAAATCTGTATGATGAGAAGCAACCCAACACCATCTATTTATTCTTTTTCCCTCAAGGGGTCGGCCCCTTCTAGAAGCTTCCCAAATAAACAATATAATATTATATTATATTTACACTTTATTATAATTTAAAAATATAACTCATAAAGTGCAAATATGATATCCAACACAATATGTTATCCAACGATATGTTTTCTAACATGATGTGTTATCAAACAGTGTGTTATCCAACATCTAGAATATCATGAGAAATGACTATCCAATGCATCCGATGAGCCAACCAATGCCTAGGTAACTGCCAAGAGGACCCTCTAACCATGCCCTATTAGCCTACGAGGATTAGGAATAGGCTAATTCCTCTAAACTCCAACGCTCATGAAAAAGGGGACATTACATGAAACTTTGTGTTTTGTATCTATCTATCTATCTATCTATATATAATTCTTAATTGGATCTTTCAAACCTTTTTGAAGATTCCAGATTTATAATTTGTTTGACCTGAACAAATCATATATCCTGAACCTGATATTAGAATTTTGAACTGAATTATCAGAGCAACAATTTTCCTTGCAAAAATATACAATTTCTCAAAAGGGGGGCATATAAAGGCCTCCATTTGCCCATGATATGTTGAGTGAGGTAGAGTCTAAAATCCTTTGAAATGTCAACACCAAATGGTGGTTTAACCATGTACACTGCTGTGAATCTCTTGACAAAATATTTGCACTAAAAAAAATGGCATGAAAAAATGTATCTGTATGATTAAAATGTATACACTGTAAAAAACATTCACGTGGGATGTTGGAAATGTGGGTGTGTGGGTTCCACAATCTGTTTGTTCATGTTGACATGGAATTAAATGTAATGTCCCCTTTTTTCATGAGCGTTGGAGTTTAGAGGAATTAGCCTATTCCTGATCCTCGTAGGCTAATAGGGCATGGTTAGAGGGTCCTCTTGGTAGTTACCTAGGCATTGGTTGGCTCATCGGATGCATTGGATAGTCATTTCTCATGATATTCTGGATGTTGGATAACATAACATGTTTGAAACCATAATGTTGGATAACACACTGTTTGATAACACATCGTGTTCGAAAACATATCGTTGGATAAAATATTGTGTTATATTTCATATTTGCACTTTATGAGTTATAATTTATATCATTATAATAAAGAATAAATATAATAAAATATTATATTATTTCTGGAAGCTTCTAAATTGTGGGCCGACCTCTTGGTGAAAAAGAATAAATAGGTGAGGCTAGCCATTGTCTCATCATCCAGATTTGATATTGATATCTGATAATTTCTCTTGTGGAGCCAAGGGTTTTTGCAGATTTCATATTTGAATCATAGGAAACGAAAACTTCCTTTGATTAGCATAACTGAGGTGGTGAAATATTCCTCCGAAGGGTTGCATTGTGAGTGGAAGATAGTCACTCTTTCACATTGAGCTTATTGCATCTTACTTCTTCTTTCATGGAGGTCAACTTGGTTTGGAGTATGCAAAAGATTGTTTGTTGACATCCATTTTGGCATTGATTCATTGAAGAGAATAAGGGAACTCCCTTTGGGAGTATTTTGGGTGATATTTTGTAAAGTTTTAGTTGCATTTTCAGATCTTCATATTCTGCTGTCATGGAGGTCGATCAGCCTATGTGAGTCCTCATGTTTTTGCTCATAGCTTTCGATTGAGGAGGCCAATCATTATGGGTATTGTTGCATTCAATTCCTATCGTCGGGACAATTGTTTTAGGGGTAAACTGGAAGGAGTTTGGTGCTGCAATTAATTATTTAAACATTTTCCAGGCTAGGACAGGGGCAGTTGATTGAAGATTACGATTGGCTTTAAAGGAAGTCCATTTTGCATTGCTAGTGGTTGCTACCTCATCTTCTTTCAAGGGCGCAACTTGTAACCAGGTTCCTTTACATTTGATTGCATCCATCATAGTATATAGAATAGTTTACATTTTAGTTGTAGATGCATATTATTACCAGCAGTGTTGTAAATTGAAAAATATTGTAATTGTCAAGAGTCTTGGCTACCTTGTATGAGCATTGTATTGAACAAATCATTTCAATCAAGGAGAGATCAGTTGCTGGTTATATATTGTTGTCATTGAGCATTTTAATATCAGTCATACTCAACTAATTAGTATGCATGCCAATTGTATGACAAAAGGTCACTTGGTTGTAGGTGATTAGTTTGCTTATAGAAATCATTTATGTGCATTGAAAAGGATCAAATAGAGTCATATTTGCATTTAGACTGTAGTTTAATCATTGTAGTGTTGATTCATAAGCATTTGAAGCATTTTAACATTACTTCTCAAGCATACAATCAGACTGAAATTCTGTACCAGCAAGATTAGACTTTGCATTTGAATTGTTTGACAATATTCCTTAGGTGCAAAACTTCATTTTTCACATCTATATCAGCAAGGGATATTACATTAAATGCAATTTTTGTGGGGGTTTTGATTTCCTATCAAATTGGGCCCAACCCACTGGATTTTAATTAGGATGAATCAATAAAAAAAATGAAAGGCAGACTTGCTGAAAAAGGGCCATGAACCTGCAGGAAATAGCTGCGGACACTTTGAAAATGGCCACAAACATGTGAAAAGTGGTTGTCTACACTCAAAGGGATTGTGGACCTACAAAAAGCGATCCTGACCTTCTAAAATGGGTGTGGAACCACCAATCTTTTTTCTCTATTTTCCTTTTTTAAATCTTAGATTCTTACAAGAAATAAGAATTTAGGAAAAACAATTATGATGCTGTTGGAAAAATAAATCTTTATCAGAACTAAATTGGAAGCTAAGAAAACATTCTCTTTTCAACTATTGCTCCCATTGTGGTGAAACAAGATTTGACCTAGGGGGGTTTGATCCTTATGAATGGAGTGGTGAGGTTGGATTTTATCCAGCATTTTGTGAAGGTCTCAAATCTGCATTGTCCTCTTCACAATGCTATACCAACTTAGTAACACATGAACAAATTGGAGGATCTGCCTTGCCTTAACAAGTAACCTTCCAAACTCATGAAAATTCTGAAGTATGATAGTGACAGAGCTTTGACACAATCAGATAACAAACTCATTGAAAAGAAATGACAACAATATTAATTGATAATTTACATCTTTACAACACATGAATGATGTGAATATTCATTCTCTATTTATTATTAAAAGGAGATATAGTTGGAACTGAGGTGCAACTGTGTGTCATAGTTAGTTACTCTTAGAAATGTTAAGGTTTACCGAGATAATCTTAGTGGATTCAAGCATAGGTGTAGTTATGTAAAGATGATTGTGTAGTGAACTATAATGAACTCAGTCTAATTGAGAGTAATTGAGACTAACCATGTCAACTAAAGATGTGGATATTCAAGGAATTATTGACATATACTAATAATAAAAATGTTAACTCAGGAAAAACTAAACAAACCTAATTATAATGTACACATGTCCTAGGAAAGGCCTAAACACCAACAAAATTCTTTGTTTCATCCATTCCACCCAAAGAAATTGCTTTAAAAATTGCTCTTTGAGGATTATTGTTTGTATTCATCAAGCATAGGTCAACTTTCCCTATTTTAAAAATTAATGTTATGTTTCAGCTTTGGGAAGATAGTAAATCGATGATATTTAAGGATGTCATGTCTAATGGATGCTTTTCCCACAGTAAAAAGTAGTTTCCATGGCAAACATGATGTTACAAACACAAATATAGGTCAACAAATTGGTTGTGGTTTTTGAGCATCTGAGGGAGCTGATTTCTTTCTAGATCACTCCCCATGCACTATTAGCTAGGTGTCACTTGTCACGCATTGAGAAGTTCCTTATAGAAATCCCAATATAGATCGTGCTCCTTGAGGCTGAAAATGTTCTTAGAGTCGGCACTTTTCACAGAGAAAACCAGTTTGGGTGGTCACATGTAATGTGTTGGGCACAAAATAAACAAAAATTCTCCACACAAAATATACTGATCACAAAATTAACCTGAGTTATAGAGAATCATCATTCACTCCCCACTTGATATTACACAGAGAACATACAAGCAATAGAAATTTGGGCAGTCGCTTTAATGAATTGTGCGGCCACTATTGCAACATGATGACCTAGAGATTCAATATAGCGGTCCACAGATATTGCAACACAAGTTCATATGCTTTTAACAGAATAAAACCGTACCCGGACAAATGATAAGTAACATCCACTCAGTCAAATAAATAAAACAGAAAGGCTCGATTTAGCCTTAATGAATAGTCGCTTTATAATAAGAGTTGGACCCGCCTTCAGGTCCAACACCCAACCTCTTACATATTTAGTCGGAGAGACAACTTTCTCATAGGTGCTACTGCCAGAGGTTAGATTGTGCCAAAGTATGCAAAATGAGATAGCGTGCCAAGTGACCCCCGAGTGATTTTGAAGAAATCGACACCAAACTGTAGTAATTCAAATGTCTCAATCAACATAACATGATTCATAGGCGGAAGGACACCAGGAATGATTAGCGGTGATATGTTTGATTCCAAATCACAGACGGTGTACACTAAATTGGAGGCCCTTGCTTTAGAATCGGCGATCCAGTAATGAGAAGCGGCTGAGACAGTCACTTCCACAATCCCGTGTGAGAGGATGAGTTCGCTGCAGGTCTTAGAGTGATATCGCAATGAAAATCACTTCTTTGATCCGTGATTAGTTGCTATCAGACGACACCGAGTTGTGGATTCCTTGACGCGATAATGCTAATGTCGTGCGCCTATGTATCTCCCATTATGTGTAATGGTTTGCGCTTGTGTTAGATGCGCCTGAGCAGTGGTTGATTCCCGAATGCCTCCCTATAACCTAATGAGCAAGGATGATGGGACGGAGGAAGGCGATGGATTAAGCCACTAAGCAATGTGCTCAGACCCACTAAGGATGTCATGTTTCACTTGAGATCGTAGAGGATTGAGTCAGAGGAGGAAATGAGAATAGTAATGGATAGGACAAGCAAATCAAGTGAATTTTCCGTCCCAATTGGGCTTGGAGCTACAGAGGTTTTCGTCTCCCAGACTACCAAAAGAACGTTTGTCCAATCCAAGATGATTCCAAAGAGCAAATACATCACAATAATAGAGACGCCTCTCAATGGTCGGCCATAGTTTATTAGATTTAAATATTATTATTCAATAATCTAAATTTAATAATATTATTTTAAATATTTATTAAATTTAGATTAGTGTTTAAAAACACTGTTCCCTCCAAAATTTATTTGAATTATCCGGGGTCATGACAATCCTCCCCACTCAGATGTTGCTTGCCCTCAAGCAACTTCAGAGCTGGATCCTTGAAAGTTTTTGCTCCTACCCTTGTCTTTTCCGTTGCCTTGTTTGAAACATTCTCAAGGACCCGCCTCGGAGAATCGTCGAAGAATGACCTCTTTCCCATCAGCTTTGAACTTCAATTCCAAAGTCTGATAGTTCATTGTGCACTCCCCAAGCAAGTGCAGCCATTGCACTCCTAGGACCACATCTGTCTCACCGATGCCAACTATGTAAAAATCATCTCGCATCTTGTGTCCTCCTATGGTCAACTCCATTTGTCGAATTCGGCATTTGCATGGAATAGTGTACCCATCTGCGACTGTCACATCAAATCCTTCGAAATCTTCCGCCCTTAGGCTCAACTTAGCTACTAGCCCTTCATCGATGAAATTATGGGTTGCTCCACTATCGATTAATATTGCTACCCTCTGACCGTATAAGTCCCCTCTAATGCGGAGAGAATGTTACCGAGGTGCTTCGGAAAGCGTTGCCAAAGTGCCTCTGGAATATCCTTCTTCCCATGTCACCCCAAGCTCATCCTCCTTGGAAGTGTTGTCGGCTTCACCTTCTTCGTATTCATCGGGGGCGATCTCAATGTAGTAGACGTGTCCCTTTCCCATACACCGGTGACCTTTTACCCAGGGTCCCTTGCAATAGTAGCACAATCCCCTTCTTCGTAGCTCGTCCCTAGACATGTCCATCTCGTGTGATCGCGACGGAGGGTTCATCGAATGGGGAATAGTCTCGTTGGGTGGCTTCTTTGGCAGTCCTATTGACGCATTCTTGATCATAGGCTTATTCATCATGGTGGAGTTCTCAAGGTTCAGGGCCCTTCGAATAGCTTCTTCCAATGATGTCGGCTCCAAGGCTCTCGCCAACCCATGGTAAGATTCCGATAGCCCCTCAATGAACAAGAACACGAGCCTTTTGTCTGACACATCTAGAACCATCACAACAAGTCTCTGAAATTCTGCCACATAATCATCCACGGACCCTTGTTGCCTTAGGCTCATCAATTCCTTGAAGAATGTTTCTGGATCTCTTCTATCAAACCTCTCTATGAGCTTTTGTGTGAAATCGGCATATGAGGTGACAAGGTTAAATCCTTGTGTCACGATTCCATGATGCCACCACTCATGTGCAATCCCGTCCATATGCAGAATGGCAAATTTGACCACTTCATCTTCAGGCATTGGGATGAGTGAGAAATATGTGTCTAGCTTTAGTACCCATGCTCTTGTTGTCACTTTCCCCGAACCATCAAAAGTTGGAAGAGTCAACTTGCTCACCCTATGTTGCAGATCTATATTGGAATAAATGCTGATTGTCCCCCCTTTGATCCATTCCTTGCATTGTGAAACTGAATGGATGGGATTTGATTTCTCACATCTGGATCACTTTGTGCATAAGCATCTATGCTTGCCTCGACATCACCTTTAGCAAGTCTTTGCTCATCTCCCCCATTAGTCGATCCATTCTTGGGCAGGAATGTTGGCTGTGTGGGACAAGTAGCCTTCTTGCTTTGATCTTCAGATCCTTGATGAGTGGAATGGCTGCCTTTTGCACCATTATTTGATACAGATCTGAAGGTGTTGGTCATGGCTGTAATGAGCCTAACCCAATCTGACTCAAAACTCTTCACTTGCTGCCTTTGGAATTTTGTCAAACAATTGGTGTGCAAGCTGATATAGGCTGATAAGAACTTCTGATTGCTTTGTTTTGACTTTTCTTGTTGCCAATGATGTTTCTTTGAATGTTTTCAATGGTATCAATGATTGCAAATGACAACTATGAATGTTTCTAAGATAAGATGCAATTGATTTTTTATTTTTTGATGCATATAGATGACTAAAACTACTTGCAATATGCAACTACAACAACTAGAAATTATGACAAACACTTTGTATGCGAAGTGGTAGCTTGCTGATATGAATTTCTGATTTGTTTTTTTTGGTTTGGTTTGGGAACAAGATGCTTTGAATGCTCTTCAATAATGCAATATTGATTGATAATGAAAATAGGAATGGCATACAACAATTTATAGCACTTTCCAATACACAATCAAGCCTACAAATGAAAGAGACATTTCTTCGAACAATTGGCATGCAACCTTCAGATTCACTTCAGACTTATATTCCTCAATAGAACAGACCATAAACTGATTACAATGCAGATTTGAACTATGAAATATGCCCCTTAATTTTTTCTCTTGATTTTCAATATCAATTACAATGCACATGCACCCGTTAAGGTTAGCTCCAAACCAAAACGATGCAGAAAAGAACTCTAACCAAGAATGTGCCCTAAAACCACTTAAGGAAGAGGGGCGGGCATATGGTCAGAGGATCCCTAGGATCTAATAATTCAACAACTATAGGATGATTACAACTGGAAATACAAAATAAACTCAACGCCAAGAATGTGCACACAAGATCCCTTTGAATGCGAGGTGCTAACATATGGCGGAGTAAGTATTACAAAACTGAAAGAACTTAGGCGGTGAACCAGCCATAAAGATTTCCGCTCAACCACTTAAACAGTGGGGGGAATACTAGAAACAATTCAACTAATTCATCCGCTGCGGCGGGCATCCACTTGAGAGTGGGAAATCTCCACTTAACAGTGGGTGGTAAATGAAATTACAAATCAGATTACTCCACACTAGCGGTAAACCATCCAGGGGTTAAAGTATTTGCATTAGAATACACAAGTAATTGCAATAATAATAATGGTTGGATTAGTACTACTAATTCTCAACCTTACAATTGAAAGAATTTGCAAATTACGAGTGTTACAACAATAAAATGAATACAAATATAAGAAGGATGATTATAGCAATGTTTAAAACTCTCAAGGACTGATAATGAAACCAAAATTTGAACTTAATGAGGTCTGATAACAAAAACCAGCAGACTGAAACTGAGAACTAGCAAGCTGGAAATCAAAGAAATGCTCATAACTTCATGAATTTACCTCCGAATTGACTGAAACGAAGTGCAAAGGTCTTCTAGGAGGATGGCGCCCCCAATCAAATCATAAAACTGCATCAAAGCATCCCTATTTATTTGGCACGAATTCCAATGCCAAGCAAGAAGGTACGTGACTGAAAGGGCAATTTGGCTCTTAAAAATCAGATTCTTCACAATAAATTCTCATTTTCTATGAGAAGGGTCGCCCATAGTCAACAAACATGAATCACCAATACCCAGAACAAAATTAAATGTCATCCAAAAGCTGTATACAAAAATCACTTTCAGCCATGATAAACCAACAACATGAAAATTGGAAATATCTCACCAAAACTCCACAATAATGCTCAATATGTACTTCTGGATGAAACACACTCACAATCCACGATCTAGGGAACCATAGTTTCAGGCCCAAAGAGTGGAGTAAATTTGCTAAGCTATCCCTTAGCCGGATTTTGGATTTCAAACCAGCAGCATAACGTTATATTTTTCCAAAGATAATCAGCTCTTCAAACATCAGCAATATATAAGCTTCAATTGGGAACCGAATCACTTCAAATTCCAAGAAGTTGAATCACTTCAACTTCCAAGAGGGATGCCACCTTTAAGCATTTTACTTTTTGAAATGATAAAACTTTATTCAACCTCCTTTAGGCGTCCAACTTAATAATGCAATAATAAAGCATTTAATAAATCATTAAATGCACAATTGACCCCATAATGTTCCCTCTTTAAAACAACATGAAGTTATCACTCCTTGGCGTGGGGTACAACTGAGTAACATAAAATTGACTAAGTATAAACTTAGTCCATTGAGATAACCAAAGCCAAACTGAAACTGAAGGTTAGCAAGATGACTTGAGCTGAATTGCTGATGAAGCTACTGCCAAATTTAGACTTACTATAAATAGTAAATTTACATCAAAACAACAAAAAGCCAAACTGAACACTGAACTGCAAAGGATTGAATTGCTGCTAAACAGATACTGCCAAAAGATAGACTTGCTAAAAATAGCAAACTGCTATAAATAGTAAGTCTGCACAACATCCTCTAAACACCAATTGAGCAGTATCTGAAAGAGGAAACCCTAGTTTTCTGCTTTAGCTTAGCTTACGGATTTCCGGAAATAGGTTAAATCCAAAAGAAGATCGTAGGGCTAAAATGGGGACATTACAAACTACTAACTTGATGCAATGATAAAGTTCCTACAATGCCTTTAATGGCTGCCACCTAATTTCAGACTTGTCTTCAGACTTATAAGATGTATATATCAATGAAAACAAGAGGTGGAACCTGATTACAATAGCTGGAAGTGAACAACGAACTTGGAGAAGTCCAAAACTGATTTTTATGGAATTTTATGTGCCCTTCTTGCATGAAATCGCCCTCCTCTATGCTGACCGCCCCTGTTCTTGCCTAGCAATATTTTATATAAATAAATGCAGCAACAATGTCCCTCCAAATTGCTATAGAAATTTTTGCCAACACGAAAGGAATTGATTTCTCCAATGCCCACAAAAATCTGAAGTCTCAATGATGAGCAATGAGCAAATATGTACTTCTCGCCATGGCTGGTTGACCCTTGCTGAGATGAAAAATCAGAATGTTCTTCATGCAATAATCGCCTCCAAATATGCCAATCAATGTTGCCCCCAATCTACAAATGATCTCCAATATATCTCCAATCAATTCTTCACAAATTTGCAGCTGTAGGTTATTCTCCAAAATGCTTCAACAAGCTGATATAAAATCTTAATCTCCAAATTTGGCCAAAGGCCACAAAATTTGCAATGTAAGCACAAATTGAACTTTTGAGTGAATCCCACAATGAAGCAATAATTCAGCTAATATTTCACAACCTCAAAATTGCATAACCAATGAGAGTTTTCATTCCCAATGGCTGGAAATGGCAGAAACCCTAGTTGGCTTCCTCACCAAACAATAATATCAAGCAAATATCAATTCCTGGATGATTAGAAGCTTGGCTAACCCTCTCTTTATACTTTTCCTCCAAGAAGAGGTCAAAACATTTAGAAGCTTCTCTTTTAATAAAATAATATTTGCACTTTACAAATATTAAAATGTGACTATATAATATAAAGTGCAAATATAACATTATAACATAATATTAAAATAATAATAATTATTAAAGTTACCTTTAATAATAATTAAACATTATATCTTAATAAAACTCCTTATTTCTCCAATTCAATTGAATCCAGGAAAATGGAAACCATCAACTGACTAGATATATGCCACAAAGGACCCCCTAACCATGCTCATTAGCCTACGAGGGTCAACTGATAGGCTAATCCTGCCAAGAATTGATGCTCACAAAAAATGGGGACATTACAATGGCGTTCGTGGACTGCATCATCATGTTCATCATTTGAGTCATTTGTTCTTGTTGCTTGGCCATTTGCTCCTACATCTGGGCCATTTGCTTCAGAAAATTCTCCCACTGTTGATCCCTATTTGCCATTTTCTTACCTCTTCCTCCTATTCCAGATGACTCGGCTTCAACCTTTCGTCTTTCCCTTTCAATAGCTTGTTGATCCCTTTGACTCAAGCGCATAACATTCCCCTAGGTTGGCAGGATCAAGGCTTTAATACCACTGTAATGTGTTGGGCATAGAATAAACATAAATTCTCCACACAAAATAAATTGATCACAAAATTAACCCGAGTTAGCAAAGAATCATCATTCACACCCCACTTGATATTACACAAAGAACATACAAGCAATAGAAATTTGGGCAGTTCCTTTAATGAATTGTGCAGCCACTATTGTAACATGACGACTTGGAGATTCAATATAGCGGTCCATAGATATTGCAACACAAGTTAATATGCTTTCAACAGAATGAAATCATACTCGGACAAATGATAAGTAACACCCACTCAGTCAAATAAATAAAACAGAAAGGCTCGATTTAGCCTTAATGAATAGCCGCCTTATAACAAGAGCTAGACCCGCCTTTTGGTCCGACACCCAACCTCTTACAGATTCATTTAGAGAGACGACTTTCTCACAGGTACTACCGCTAGAGGTTAGATTGTGCCAAAGTATGCAAAATGAGATAGTGTGCCAAGTGACCCCCGAGTGATTTTGAAGAAATCGACACCAAACTGTAGTAATTCAAATGTCTCAATCAACATAACATGATTCATAGGCGGAAGGGCACTAGGAACGATTAGCAGTGATATGTTTGATTCCAGATCACAGACGGCGTACACTAAATTGGAGGCCCTCGCTTTAGAATCGGTGATCCTATAATGAGAAGCGGTTGGACAATCGCTTCCACAATCCCATGTGAGAGGATGAGTTCGCTTCAGGTCTTAGAATGATATCTCAATGAAAATCACTTCGCCCGATCCATGATTAGTTGTTGTCAGACAGCACCAAGTTGTGGATTCCTTGACGCGATAATGCTAATGTCGTGTGCCCATGTATCTCCCGTTATGTGTAATGTTTTGCACATGTGTTAGATGCGCCTGGATAGTGGTTGATTCCCAAATGCCTCCCTATAACCTGATGAGCAAGGATGATGGGACAAAGGAAGGCGACGGATTAAGCCACCAAGTAATGTGCTCAGACCCACCAAGGATGCCGTGTTTCACCTAAGATCGTAGAGGATTGAGTCAGAGGAGGAAATGAGAATAGTAATGGACAAGACAAACATACCAAGGGAAGTTTCCACCCCACCTGGGCTTGGAGCTACGGAGGTTTTCGTCTCCCAGACTGCCAAAAGAACGTTTGTCCAATCCAAGATGATTCCAAAGAGCAAATACACCACAATAAATAGAGATGCCTCCCAACGGTCGGCCATAGTTTATTAAATTTAAATATTATTATTCAATAATTTAAATTTAATAATATTATTATTATTATTTAATATTATTTTAAATATTTATTAAATTCAGATTAGTGTTTAAAAACAATGTTCCCTCCAAAATTTATTTGAATTATCTGGGGTCATGACATCATAGTAGCATCAGTGACAGTCTCACCTTCCACTTCATATAGTGGATAGATAATAAAACTAGAAGACAGAAAATTCCTTGAATGCACCTGGCCATCTTGAAGTTTGAATGCACCAGCAGAAACATTAATAATAGAACATTTCATATTACCACTATGGTCTAGGTAACCCTGAATGTGAATGTGTCTATAATAATAGAACATACAAAGTTGAGAACTGATGCTCAACTTGATCCAGATACACAGGAGCACTAGGAGGACATTGTGTTGGCTGACAAGTTTATTTAGTTACAAGTACAACATATTATTTATAGAATCTATACGTTATTTAATTAAACAGACTTTACTTTCTTATATCAATAAGCTTTCAACACTAAAAGAATAATATAGAGCAGTCATCAGCTATTTTATGTAGCCTGTTCAAAACATTAAATAAATCAAGCTAATCAATATTCTGAATTCAGAGTGCAGATAAACAGGGGCATACATCTGTCACTGGGGTTAATTTGAAAAAACCAAAAGAATCACATTTAGAGAATGCTTTATGTGCACTCCCACCAAAGTAAGCTTCTCTATCTTCCAGAGTTCTCTTGTTTTAACCTCAGAATCTTTGAGATCCACTTGAGAAATCTGCATTTTTTTAGATGACGGTTTGAAAATTTGTCATCATTTAGAGGTGTTCAGTTTATGTCTGTTCTCAATTACAGGTCTATTTATTTGTGAAAATAAATTTATGTCGAAAAATATCTAACTCTATGATTGTAAGCTAGTGAATATGTCTGGAAGAAACGTTTAGCACTGAAATTATCCAAACTTCTGTCAATATTTAGGGTGAAAACCTCAGAAGAGTTAGAGCCAGAAGAGCTGGAAAATCTGCCAGTATTCAGTGCTGAAGGAATCAATAGGAAGGTAATGTGAAGCATTGAGATGCCTGCTATGAAAATTAATTTGACAACTTTTTTTGACATCCTGTTTGGTTATACTTTTGTAGAGGTGCTGTAGTAAGGGGACTGTGGGAATAGTGCGCATTGACAAACACCAAGCCACAACACCAGTGGTATTGTTACCATGCTATTCAATTCTTTGCTTGTTTTTGACACTCATTGAGTGGTATTCTTTATAGTTTATTCTATAAAGAAGCTAATTCCTTCAAAACTAAGTTGACATATCAAGAATTCCACTTTGCAGCAAACAAGCACATTCCAAAGATCGGTGTACCCATTGAATTATGTACAAATATTTGCTTTGATCACTTTTATATTTGGAGATATTTTGTTTTTAAAGGAATAATGTATGCTTTGAAATGCATAATCATCCATATATATTCTTATTTAAAAAATATCAAGATTGAAAATACTTTACTGCTTTGTGCTTTTTTGATCAGTTATTAGTAAAATCAGAGCCTCAGTTTCCACTTCGACAGGCTACAAAACCTCAACCTTTTAATCTTGCAACAGAGGTTTGTGTTTCCTCAATCAGCTTCCATTTTAGATATATTTCTGGCCTTTTTTGAAGACAGCAAATTGACATCATTGTTGTTCTTTGGAATCACATGATACGTGGAATATACTTATGCCACGTGCATTTCAGGATCGGGGAGTAGAAAAAGAGAAAAAGTTTATCTCACAATTGCAAGAAAATGAACGAAAGGAACAAAAGGCTCGGATTCCAAAGGCCAATCCACTTCCTTATAGTACTGATTCTCCAGTAGTATGTTAATGGAATACCTAGAGTATGAAAAGTCCCATGCTTTTTGGTTCTTTGTAATATATTCCTGATTATTTGCATGTCTCTGTCTCTTCTATGTGTCTTTATATGTGCATGCAGATCCCTCCAAAGCCACAGCCTAAGGAATGTACCAAGCCAGAACCTTTCAAACTTGAGAGTGTAATAAGACATGAAGAAGAACTTCGACGTATAATGGAGGAACGTGAAAGATTCTTGAGAGAAGAGGCTGATATGAAGAACTTCCGAGCTAGGCCTATTATGAGCAAGTGAGTTGTACTGCCATCAAATGGCATGAGGTAGATTTCAGTTTTTAGAATACTTTCTGATTTCTCACATCTAGAACTCTAGAACAATTTCCTTTCTCAACATGTGATCTAAAATATCAATATATGCTGTTACGGAAACTGAAAGAATTAACTTAAGGTAATATATTCTGGTCTCAGCATTGTTTACAGTGTATTCCTTCTTTATTTTTTAACTTTGAACTGGTAGGAAACAAGCTATTGACAATTCCACATAGAGTAGTTGACAGCATCATCTGAAAAAAGTAAAAACCCAATAGATGAAACTATGTAGAAGTATTTGCAAAGCCAACATCTTCATCCTGTTTATATTTAATAGACCTCATGTTACTCAATTTAACTTTGCCCTGCAGTAGAAAATTCGATCATTGTATATATTCATGAATAAAGATTACAGATTAAGGTAATAATAAATTTATAGTTATAAACTTATAAGATGATGCACTGGACGCACAAGTTCAATTTTTTTGAAGATTTAGGCGGTTCCGTATAGTGGTGGTTGTTCCCAATAACACACCTCATATGGAGAATGGTATAGAGTTGTGTAGATACATTGGACTTGGTAAGGATTTTCCTCGATGTCCATTGACTTAAACTTTTTGAGTTTTTGGTATGCATCATGAACTTTAGTAATGGAAGGGAATTTATTCTAATCCAATGTTCTTTAGATGATGTACTATGTGATGTTTTTTAACCACAATGTGTGTGTTTATTTCATATTGTTTTATGTTAAGATAATAACCAACATTTCTGCTGTCATTTTTTACCATGAATTCTCATGTTGTCTTTATAAAGTCTCTAGTTTGTCATCACCTTGTCCACTGTAGTAATCCTTTGTGAGAACTGAATTAAAAATAAAAAAATAAAAAACTGATATGACTCATCGTGAATGTAAACAAAGTTATAGGGAAGGAGAAGAGTTTCCTGGAGATTTTGGCCTGTCCTAGAAGTGATCATGATCAATTTTTCCTGTAGAAAGATTGAGGACAACACATAAACTCTCCTTAGTGAACAACCTGAACTAGAATGAATATATAGATCCAATGGTTTGTCAACCTGACGACCTTTTTCGATTGTGGTTATGGCAGCAATGAGGGGAGTAGAGGGAACATATTACTCAAGAAACATGTATTTGCTTTTCATATACAAGGCAAATGAGAAATATGAAAAATATGAAAATACAGGTATAGAATGAAAAATATGGAATAATACTATATTTATATCTAAGGAAGAATAAGTAATATGAACACAAGATGCTAAACTCCTTTGAAATGGATCCCAATATAATATACTATTTCTGTCTTTTGGTTACAATAAGCAGCTAAACTGGCCATAAGTAAAAGGAGGTGATAGTCTAAGACCATTCTAATAGTTCACTTTAGATATTTCAGCGAAAGTTATGCCCTGCCTTTCTGCATCCGCTATATAGATTGCAAACTTTAAACATGTGCATGGTTAGCATCCAAGAAATTCATAGTGGTGTTTCTCGCTTATTTCCTCTATGAACAGGTATTAAAAGGGCAGTTTTAGAAGAATTTATGTCCTAGTGCACAACAATATAATTATTCAAAGTGATTACAACATACATCAGAAAATCTGGAGATGATGTTCCATCAAGGCCGGTCTCTGACCATGTGCTAGAATTGAGCATCAATACAATGAGTACACCTATTTCTTGCTGATCTTTGTTTACATTGATAGTGTTGTGGTTTCTTGACTGTTCATAGAGGGCAGAAAACATGCCAACTAAGCAATTTCAGATGAATCGCAGTGTGACTAATGGTGTTTCAGTTTTTGCAAATAAATGAACAAATTCATTATCAACTATATTCTTAGTCTTAAGATATTGTTGACTGACTCAAAAGCAATTTCCAGGCTTCAACTATTAGAATTGTTTTCTTCGTATTCAGTAATAAACTTCTTAATCACTGGTTTTGAGGTCTTTGGACATCCATGCCTGTCTTGTAATTAAGTATTCATTGGCAAATATTTATTTTGGTGTAAATGCAGTTTCACCAAAAATGTTTATAGGAAGGTAAGAATGCCTCTTACAGAGGTGCAGGAGTTCAACTTGCATGTGGATGGTCGTGCTATTCAACGTGCAGAATTTGATAGAAGGGTATGGTGTGATAATTTTGTTAGTGGATGGAAGCACATGCTCAATGGATGATATGTTTCTAATGAATTAATATCTACTGTTGGAAATAATATGCAGATAAAGGAGAAAGAAAAATTGTATATGAAACTTAAAGCTGAGTCTGAAGCTGCAATGAAGGTCAGGGGTTCCTCCTTTGATTTTGATGTTTATTTTCCATTATATTTACTTATCTTGCTTGTCTTCCATTGTATGAGTACTTCCTTTTTCACAAATATAACATTTATATTTTGTAAAATAAAGTCTGATTGCCCCTACCACATGTCGAGAAAGAGTATACCAGAATATCATCTAAGTTGTCTTGTGGGAGTGGCACTGTTCAGTGAAAGATGCATGAGAATATCAAAAACCCGAGCACTTAAAATTTTCTTTACACTTTTGCTGCAGTATCAATGCTATGTAAGTGGAATAATACCACAATTGAAACATATTTGTGAAGTCATGCGTTAATAATTATTTTTTCTTGGAAGTCTTGCTTATGGGGGAGTTAACCATCCAGGCTTAAATTTACTTTCAAGAGCAAGTGAAAATGTGATATTGTACCAAACTTTGTACTAAATGTTATGCCGAGAGGCATAACCTATACTGGTAGCAAGAACCGTAACAGCATGAGTGGATAGCTAAAACTCAAAATAATTTAGAGCCGACATCTAAAAAATAAGAAATATGAAACAGTATCACATAATAAGATTCATTATTCTACAAAACCAGAACAATTAGTAAAAGGAGATAACAGAGAAGAAAAAGATGAAAAAGTGAAATAGCAGGTATGATTTTTTAAAGCTATTAAAACTGTGTTTTCTAAAATCTAAATTATATATACATTTTATTTAAATCTTTTTACTGCAGCAGCTTAAAAGAAACAATTTATCTACATACTATGCTTCTTAAGATGTTATTTTAGGATTTCCATACTTATGCTATTATTTTTGGTTATTAATATGTAAAACATTATTTTTGGATAGGTATGGTTTTGGGAAGTAGAATTAGTATTTTACAGGATTTAAAAGAGTTATTTAGAAGTATAATTAATTGCATTTATATTTTACTGATTACACTATGGTAAAATAGTTATATTGGCATCTTTTAGATAGATGTATTTAAGATATCAATCAATTAATTATAGTTACACTTATAAGAGTATAAAATTTTAAAATCAATTAATTACAATCTTTTATTTGTTTAAATTTATATTTTTATCTAACTAGCATAGATATATTAAATACATCTATCTAAAAGATGTCAAAAGATAACAGTCTTGAGGTGGCTATCAATCTTATGTAACAAATTTAATATATAGGTGCCTCAAGGCTGATATCTCTCAGCATCTTTTACATAGATGCATTTATGATATCTATTCTAGTAATAAACAAAATCAAAATAATTAATGATTGTAACACTTTGTAATAGCAATTCAAACAAACTTGAAGTTATTTTGTCTCAAACCATTTTAACTAAGAAGAAAAATAGATTCTACAAGGACTATTTTGGGTATACTACAGCTTGTGAATTTCCTTGATAAATGATTTTGTTTAAACAGAAAGTCGTTTCAATACTTTCTTTTTAGTTTTTACTAAGTCTGTTAAGCCTGTGCAACTGTTTAAACTTTAAACTACCTTCTAGACCTGGTACAAATTTTGTTTTCCAAAAGTTTCCTCAAACTTAGTAACAGGGCCCAACAGATTTGTGCAAACACCTTCCAGCATTCAAATTACATCACAATCAACTTCGGATTCATGCTACATAGCATACCCTGAAGAAATGACAGGAAACTTTGAATTCCTCTACAGCCTAGAGATATGAATGGGTCAGGAACAGGTAAAGGGGTAACTGCAGATACCTCCAACCGTATTTTCTCCTGTACATAATATTTCCAGCCCTTTTGTTTTGGGCTTCTTTCTCTGAGTTCTTCTACCTCACCATACTTTATGTCCGGAGCTTCTTTTTCCCCCTGAAGAGTCATTAATTTTTACAAAGTGACAACTATTCCTTAATGACATCAGTTTGATTTCTTTATTCAGAATATATGTTATTTTTATCTTCTCCGTGCTAAACATCTGTTGGAATTAGTTGTTACTCCTTTTGAGGTTGACAATCATCAGCAAAATAATTGTGAAGTGCATGCGTAGGACTGCCTCAAAGTCTGTTCAATTTTTTCAAAGTTTCCTATTGCTATTATTGCTGTGCTAATAATCTTTTTCCTCACAATCCCTAGCCGTCCTTTTCTTCTCCGATTCCAGGTAGCTTTTAACAAAAGATTGTCCTTCTAACTTGCATCATACAGTCACAATCAATGAATACACATCTGTGTGTGGGCCATTAAGTCTTAATAGTCCTTTAGTAATGTATTAATTGAAATTAGCTCTGGTTTTGATCATTGAATTCATATGTTCATCAAATGTACATTTTGATCTCTTAACTGTGATCAGTTGTATATTTCTTTTTTGGCTTTCTCGTTGTAATAGCACAGATGTTTCAGAGTCAAGTTTCTGTGTACCAATACCTAAATGGCTAGTTTTTTGAGATGCAGTTCAGAGAATAACAAGATTATTGAAAGTGATGAGCTGTCTAGAGATGAATTGTGTAGGCTGGGAAGAGTCTATGTTGTGTTAGTTCTTACTGTACAGTATTCTAATAATAAGAGGAGAAAAAAATGCTTTGTACGGTCATTTGTTCGAATTAATTGTTCCAAGATTCGCTTTCTTCCACTCAACTGAAGTGACTTAGTCTTATTTAGACGCCTTTAATCTTTAGTACATTTCCAGCAGCTTTGCTTTCCCATTGTTCTCTCAGATTACTTTTCTCACTCAATCAATAAGAATTACTAGATTCACAACTTAATTCCTCACAGATAGTGATTCTTACACCATCTCATGTTCACAAGCGTGTAAAATTGTTTTTCCCTGGAAAGTATGGCATTTAGTAATGAAAGAAACTCTTCTTCATTTTATGATTGGTCCTTTCATCATGCTTCGACACCACCAATGCATTTATAGCCGTGCAATTTATAGGAGGCTTATCTTGATCCTAGTTACTTTATCTGGTTCTGCGGGCTGGACAAGCAATTACAACAATAGTTTGGAAAATCGCCTTGTTATGTTTTGTATGGGTTCTTAGGTGACTGTATTCCTTCCGCTACCTTTCTTATTATTATGAACTCATTTAATCTTCTATATGGGAAGCTGAAGATGCCTTCTGCTCATTTCCTGCCTTTAGATTGAATTTACGGTTTGTTTCCTAGAGTATATGTGGGAGCCTGTCTTGGAAGTAATTCAGAGAGTGATGTGTGTTTCTTGTGTAAGGCTTTATATGTTCTTGTTATCCATGGAACAACTTGAAATGTGCTGATGGCAATCATGCTACTTGTAAGTCCATGTTAAATAATATAATAAAGGTGTAGAACAGTGAACAAGACGGTACAAAAACCTTTTCAAAGTTTTAGATTGATTGCATACTATCTACCTATATAACTGTAGTTACTTTATCATCAAGTAATTTTCAATTGTGTAGGCGCACGAGGAGGAGGCTATTAAAAACACGCGAAAGGCTATGGTTCCTCGTGTCAGACCAGTGCCTGACTTTAGCAAACCTTTTGTTCCGCACAGGTGATCATGGGATGCTGTAGGAAACTTTTTTGCAATTTTATTTTTAATTTTATTTGCAGTTCATAACTAACGTCCATACAATTTTTGGCAGAGCATCAAAAGAACCTACACGACCAAGATCTCCAAAATTTCATGGTACCCATAGAGGCAATAGGAGTCAAAATCAAATGTACAGAAATATGACTCCCTGCAATGATTTTATTTCCAAGACTAAAGCTATTTTCTTTTATGTGTGGTTCTGCGATACCATGTACATAATAGTCTATCAAATCGGAATAACAATGACTATTTGCATGGACAGGAGGTAAATATATCACCATAGAGCATTACTGTTGCTGTAGTATTTTGGCCACCTGATCTCAAATTGAGGCTTTGCTGCACCCTGAAAAGGTTTCACTTCAATTCAGCGGATTTCACATGCCAAGCACAATATATTGTGTGTGTTAATGTTCAAAGAAATACATGACATTATTTCAGCTGATCACAATGTACGAATTTATCTTTGAAGAGCAAACCGTTGAAATGTCTATCTGGGAAGGTAGACTTGGAATTTTTTTATTAAAGGAAAGAGATGTCCGTGGTCTTTGCGTTAGTCTATTATAAGATATAACCAACATTTTTGGGGTCACAGATCTATTCTCTATAATAAATAATCACTTGATTTATCTTTTATGATCTTGCCCGTCAACTTCACTGGACTACAATCTTGCCATCTCGTTTATATTGTTATTGTAATCATAGTATTTTTTTTTAACTGAAAGAGGGGTAAAAATTTATTCAAGAGCAAGAAAGATACAGAGAAGAAGGACATGCTGCTCCAAGGAGCTTAAAGAGGCCGGTCACTGTCCACTAACTGATCTAACATAGTAGCCTTATCAGGGGGCAATTGCCCCTTATCAACAATATTCCAAACATACATTTGATCAGAAGCCCATTTGGCCAAACAATCAGCAACCCCATTCCACTCTCTAGGAATATGCTTTAAAACAATAGAATTGAAAGAGCCACACAGCCGAAGAATCTATCTAATAACCAACTGCAAGTGCCAGCCCACACCATCTAACTATTGTCTAGTAAGCAAAGACACCACCACCTGAGAATCAGACTCACAAATGATCCTTCTCCAGCCTAGAACACAACTACGCTCAACAGTGCACAAGATGGCCAGGGCCTCCATAAGATTATTCGTTTGAAGGCCTTTATAAATAGAAAAAATAAACTGAATGCCCCCAAAGCTATCACTACCAACATCACCAATACCAGCCTGGCCAGGATTCCCACGGGATGAACCATCAGTGTTAATTTTGAAAACTCCTTGTGGAGGAGGGGTCCAACAACCCTCCCTATTGATTCTCCGCAGAGGGTGTCTACATCTATTCCTCATAAACTGACCAACAAATGGTGGAGCACCTCCATGAAGAGGAAAAGTGAGGCGAGTACAGATAGCAACCTCCTCAGGATCCACACTGCCAGAAAAGTCACACTTTGCTAAGACAGTCCCCTGAAGAGAATGAACAATTTTCCACCATAAATGCTAAACAACCATCCTACTATCTTGAAAAATCCGACGATTCCTCTCCAACCAAATATGCCAAATGATAAGAGAGGGACCCACAACCAAGGCCACCTGAAGGAAAGAGCTCCTCATAGGGGCATTCCCCCAGTGGACCCAAAACTCAACCAAAGAAGAAACATGCCAATAGGATTGACCCCAATCTGTCCACCATAAGTGCCAAATCTGCTTAGCAAAGGAACATTGAAAGAAAAGATGAGAGACTGATTCCACATTAGTGCAACATAAAACACACATGGAGGGACCTTGGAAGCCCCACTTACATAAATTGTCCCACATAAGACACCGATTATTGGTAACCAACCACATAAAAAAGTTGCACTTTGGCCAAGAAAATTTACTCCAGACTTGCTTCCACCAAGGAACCTCAATATCCCCAAACATCTGCCTAAGAAGCTCCAAGTAACCTGCAGAAACAGAGTACTTGCCCGTCAAGGAACTGCCCCAGGCCAAAACATCCTGCCCAACCAGAGAGTTACACTCCCGAGAAGAAAGAATCTGAGCCAACTCATTCCGCTACTCATCTGAACCACCCATCGGCCATTCACAAGGATTCTTCCATTTGTACCCCACAGTAAGGCCTATAGTTCTAGCACACTTATAATGCATAACCTTATTCCAATCAGCTGCTATAAACCTTTCACAGAGGGGTTGCAAATGCGAATACATGGAAAGCAGAGGAGGATTGCCGTCCCAAGAATCCGTCCAAAAAACAGCTTCAGAGCCTCAATTGCAAATCCAAAAAAGACCCTTCTTAACAAGCTGAGCCCCAGTTTTCAGAGTGTGCCAAATCATAAAGCCCCTTCCCTCCAAAGGATAGCGGCCAACATCCACTTGATCGACACCAGATAAGTACTTATCCCTGAGAATTCGAGCCCCAAAGTTGATTCTGACTTGTACACCATCGCTAGTACAATTTGGCCGCTAGAGCCTGCCCATTCCAGATAGCAGATCGAAGACCCAGACCTCCTTCCTTCTTTGGACAACACACAACTTCCCATCAAACAAGGCTCCACTTAGAAGTCTACAAATTACCGCTCCAAAGGAATTGGCGTGAGAGAGTATCAAATTCTTTAAGAAAATAAACAGGAGTTGCCTGAACAAAAATTCTATAAATAAGAAGAGCTTGAATCACCGATTGAAGAAGGGTAACCCTAGCAGCAGTGGAAAGCCACTGATGAGTCCAGTGATTAACTTTCCTATGTAGCTTATCAAGCAAGTCTTGCCAGAGTGGCCTTGATAGCCGGCCAACAACAAGGGGAACACCTAAATAAAGCAAGGGAAGAGACTCAATTTGAAACCTTAGGATATTAGCAATCCTCCCCTGAATAGAAACCGGGGTGTTCAAAAAATAGATTGAAGACTTATGATCATTGAATTTTTGACCTGAAGCAGCTAAGTAGATATCCAACGCCCGCCTAAAGGATTATGCTTCATGAATACAAGCAACTCCCATAAGAGCAGTGCCATCCACAAATTGGAGATGAGAAAGCTTAGGCAACCCATGACCGCAAGTCCAACCTTGAATCATACCCTGGGAAACCCGAGACTTGATAAATCTACCCAGGCCTTCAGCCATAATAATAAATAAATAAGGGGAAAGAGGGTCCCCTTGGTGAAGGCCCCTGGAAGCACCAAATAATGTCAAAGGTTCTCCATTGAGAATAACAGAGAAGGATGCGAAAATAACACAACTCATAGTCCAGCTAACCCACTCCGAACTAAAACCGAAGGCTATGAGAGTTTTCTACAAGAAGCTCCACTAACTCGATCATAAGCTTTGGCCATATCAAGTTTTATGAACATAGATTTCTCTTTGAAAACCGCCATAGAGTGAATAGCTTCAGAAGCCACTACCACCCCATCAAGAATTTGTCTTCTTGCCACAAAACCTCCTTGCTCATCAGAGATTAAAATGGGGAGTTGGGTTTGAGTCTCTCAGCAATCAACTTAGTAACAATCTTATAGACAACATTACACAAAGCAATAGGCCTAAAAAAGTCTAGCCGGTTAGCACCATCCTTTTTAGGAATAAGAACAAGGAAAGTAGAGTTCATGGCCTTAAGCATCTGTTTGCTGCAATAAGATACATAGACCACCTCCAACAAGTCCAAATGGATAATATCCCAAAATTCTTGAAAGAATTCCACAGGAAACCTGTCTGGGCCCGAAGCCTTACCCTTACGCATCCCAAACACAACCTCCTCCAACTCAGATAGAGAGATTGGATGCATAAGAGATGCATTCATCTCATTAGTCACAAGGGAGGGAATACAACCCAAGACTAAATTCTCCTGATCCACAACAGGAGGTGAATCTTTAGTAAAGAGAGAAGCATAATACTGAGTGGCCTCACGTGGCATAGCTGGCAAAGAAGTCAACTGATCTCCTGCAACACTAACCAAAGAGGATATGTAACTCTTATTATGACGGGCATGCACCAACTTGTGGAAGAAAGTTGTATTCCAATCTCCTTCTTGAAGCCAGTCAATACGGGCCTTCTGCTTCCAAAAAAATCTCCTCCCTAAGTTCCCACTCTTCCAATTCACGAACAACTTGTGACTCGGCTCTACCCAAATCCTCAAAGAAACCAAGATCCCAGATTTGACGAGTGATAACATCAAGGCGAACTTGAATTTTCCTCTTCATAACATGAAGGTTACCAAAGCATAACCTGTTCCACTTTTTAAGTTGCCACTTAACAAATTGCAATTTCCTAACAAAGCAATACATAGCGGTACCATAAGTGGGGCTTCCATCTCTCCACCACTGGGCCATTAAGTCGTGAAGGGAAGGGTCCCGCAGCCACATAAGTTGGAACTTAAAAGGAGGATTTTTAGGAACTGCCACAGAAGAAGCTGAGAGTTTGATAGGCCAATGATCAGAACCCCTCCAATCAAGAATTTTAGAAGCAGTACTTAGGCTACCACCCACCCAGAAGCAAGAACCAAGAAACATGTCCAACCTCTCAAAGATTGCCTCTACACCACTTCTATTATTCCAAGTAAAAATCCCATTACATGGTTTAATATCAATTAGATTCAAGTGGTCCACATTCTCACGAAACAACACCGAGGAAGGACCCAATCAAGGCAACCCCCCCTTTTTTCAAGTGGTCCACATTCTCACGAAACAACACCGAGGAAGGACCCAATCAAGGTAACCCCCCCTTTTCTCCTCCAGATGTAAAATAGAGTTGAAATCACTAGCCACAACCCAAGGAAGAAGAGGAGCATTCTCTCTAACATACCGAATATGAGACCAAAGCAAGGTTTTGCCCTGGAAATCTGTCGAAGCATACACAGTAGTAACCAAAATAATCTCATCCAACTCCAAACTAGAAGTAACCAAAGAGAAAAGGGGCTAGAGATCCACCAATGTGGGACTATCTTCCTCGGATCCCATAAAAAGGGCCAACCCTCTAGAAGCACCCACAACTCCAATACATTGACTTTGCCCAAAACCCCAAACACTAGGAGCACACTGAAGGATGGAATCAACATAAAGCTTAGTCTCCTGAATACAAAAAATATCCAGAGAATGAGCTGCAACCAAATCATGAATAGCCTTTTGTCGAGGGCTGCTATTCAACCCCCTAACATTCCAAGAGAGAATAATCATTGAAGAGATTGAGAGAAGTGAGCATCAATGGTCTTGACAGCCCCAGATTCCACCAACAAATCCCCAACTAATTTAATCTTCTCTTGATCCTTTTTACAACCACCTTTGGAAGAATTATCAAAAGAAACTTTCTTATGAGGGCATTGCTACAAACCCAAACCCAATGAGGAGCCCGACCGTTTACCAGTTGACTGCACGTCCTTAGCTAAATCTGTCAGAACAATGTCATCCTGCAAGTCTATCAGATCACATGGGTTCCCCATCTCAGGGATAGAAGAGGATCCATCCTATTGCGACCCAACAGGTTGATTCAAAGCACACATCTCCTACTCCTTCACAATATCTAGACTCACGCTAGCTGCCCTAGAAAAAACATCTACCGGAATCCCTTCCTCTAAGGCCATAGTGTCCAACACCTCAAAACGATTGAAGTTATCATTAGGCTGCCTATCCCTGAAGGATCTTTTTTGAACTCCCCCCTTGGTTCGGGGCTTAACAGGTACGAAACCATCCTTATCAGGACCATTATCCTTCAAAGGGGTCTTACCCTTGTCCCCATTATCCACCTTGGGCACTGGAGGAGGAGGAGAGCCACCAACAGAAGCGACAACACTTTTGTTAACTCTAGGACATTGATGCTAGAGATGACCATACTCATGACATACCCGACAATAGAAAGGGAGATACTCATAATTTAGCTATTGAATCCATGATGAAGAGCCCAAACAAATTTCCAAAGAATCCGACAATGGATTATTTAAATCAATCTCAACACAAATGCGAGCAAACGAAATTACCTTTTTATCCAGGGTTTGTTGAGCAATCACAACTGGTTTCCCAAGTAGAGTTTTAATCTGTTGTAGAATATCTTCCCTCCAAAACTCTAAAGGAAGCCGCAACAAATGAACCCAAATAGGGACTTTCGAAGGTAACTCAGTCGAATTAAATCTCGCATGCCAGGGTTTAATAAACAAACCCACATGGTTGTAAAAGTATGGGCCACCCTCAAAAACTCGATTCCGGTCTAACATGTTTGTAAAAACAACCATAAAATAGTTGTTCGCTGCAAGCATAAGCTCCATATCCCCTTCAATCTGCCATGAACAACGAATCCAGGCATCCAATGCCGACAAAGAGATGTGAACCCCAAGAAATTTGCAAATCAGAGCATGCTTACTCCAATATTTGACATCCTCACTAATTGATTCGGGAGGAATGACTAGAACCAGACAATCATGGCTTCACAGAAGATAACCATACACTTTATTGAATTTTGAGCTCTCCCTCACATAAAAGGAGTTTGACAGACTTGCATGCATACTTGAGGAAGTTCCATGGGGTGGTGCAACACCAACGATCACCAGACTATTGGAAACCCTATGCTCCTCCATCTAAATGGAAGACAAAATAGAAAGCCCCAGCGAAAATCACCGAAACACCACAATGCACCTCCAAATACTAACTCCAAATATTCTGGAATATAGGTCGAACCCCACAACACTGTCCACAATACCCCACCAACGCCAACCCAACACCCTGCGAGCGTCACACAAACCACCGCCAGCACCACACAAACCCCTACAAACTGTAACAAGCAACAAACGGCCTCGCAACACTAGTCTTTTGCACCTCCATCGACTTCACTAACGCAAAATGGAATAGGGGCTAAGGCAAAAAACCCTAGCCCGAACCAGGAATAAATGTCGCCCTCAACTGCATTTCACCCTCTCCGTTCAAAACTTGAGAGTATATAGATTATCTGGAAACGCAAATGGAAAACTACTTTGGTAAAGTAGTTAGATCTTCTACATTGCCTCCAGATCAGGTATTATATTTTAATTAGGTAGCATATTTTTGGGGGATTTTCAATTGTTTAGTCTTATCACCAGGCAAGGAGATCTACGAAGAACTAGCTTGAAACCTATTTAAGATTGGCAAAGCTTATAGTGCACATTGGTCATTAGGAATTAGCTCATAACCCATGATGGTACCATCCTCTTCTTTGTCTGTCTTCTTCTTGATCAACATGAATAGTATGAATAGAAGAAATAAGAACCAATTGAGGATACTTGCCATTGAATTTCATGTTCAACATTTTCATTTTCAATTTCATGTTCAACATTTTCAAATTCAATATCATAGTCACTTTCAATGTCATTTAAAGGTAAAGAAGAGTCTTCTCCTTGAAGAGTATTTGACAAACCTTTTCTTTCCACCCTCTTCTTTGATCTATCTTTGTCCCTACTTGCTTCAATTTTCTCCACTTGAAATTTCCTCTTTCTTTGGCTTTACAACGGCTATTGCTTCCCATTATACAAACAAAAACAAGTACCTTGATGATTGATAAGATAATTTTTTGTTTAAAAGAGTGAAAAAAAAGTAAAATTTTGTTTGTATTGGACAAAAATCACGACATTCCCAACATTAGAGAGCATGTGAGGACTGTTGGAATGCCCAAAATAGAAATTTGGCCATTTTGTCCACTCAAATAAAACAAATATTTATTTTGCTCTTCAAAATAGATATTCGTTTTGTAAAGCAAAACAGATACTTGTTTGATCAAAATGGATATTTGTTATATTAAACAAAAATGAATTTATATCAATCAAATATAATACATATAAATTATAATAATATATATATTATATTATAATATTTATTCAATGTAATATTATAATATTATACTTATATAATATAAATATTATATATTATATTAATATTAATATTAATATACTCTAATATATTATATATTATATTTTTTGATATGTAAGCTTTAAGATTTGTATTGATAATTGAAAGTGATTACATAGTAGTGTCGGACATGCATCAGATTTACAATAGCAGCATCATTGAAAGGGCACTCAACAAAATACCACCCACATATTCCTAACACGTGTCCTATCCAAAATACAGACAACACCCCATACAACCAGCCCTAATTCAACATGCGCAAAAGGGCAAGCGGGCTTCAGGCCAAGCACTCTACTATAGATCATTGCATCACATTTAGGCACTTCATTGAAAAAGTGTGGGACATTCAAGGGGAATAAGCTTTTTGCTGCTTTGTGGACTTCAAAAAAGCCTTTGACATTGTGCCTAGGGACAAACTTTGGAATAGAATGGAGGAACTTGGGATTCCTAATGAATTCAGGGCGGTTGTCCATAGGTTGTATGAGTAGGTTAGAGCTAAAATCATAACCAAAGATGGTATGTCTGAGTGCTTTGGTAGTGACATTGGAGTCAAACAGGGATGTCCCCTGTCTCCCACCCTGTTTGGGTTGTATATTGATAAGCTTGAAGATTGGTTAAACAAAATTGTTGGGGAGGGCATTCAATTTGTTGGTTATGTGGTGAAGTTACTTTTATATGC
This sequence comes from Sequoia sempervirens, assembly GCA_007258455.2. NCBI lineage: Eukaryota > Viridiplantae > Streptophyta > Pinopsida > Cupressales > Cupressaceae > Sequoia > Sequoia sempervirens. Next base: position 89,353 of record VDFB02257962.1, on the reverse strand, counting down.
GGATGACCTTATTCTAATTGCTAAAACGACGCTTGGTTTAAGAGAGCATTTAAAGGCTCTTGAGCTCTTTTGTCAAGAGGTTGGGATGCAAGTGAACACTGGTAAAACCAAAGCTATGGTTTTCTCTTTGAAAAGGAAGAAGCAATAGGTTGATTTTATTTTTGAGGGGAGTTCTTTAGAGGTGGTGGAAGAATACAAGTACTTGGGTATTGATTTTCACAATAGGCTCAGTTGGGAGACATGTAGAGCGAAAAGGATTCAAGGTGGTTGGAGAGCTTCTTACTTGATGTAGAACAAGTGTAGGACAGCAGAGTTATGGGATTGGAAGACCAAGAAAACCCTTTTTGGTATGTTGGTTACTCTGATTGTCCTTTATGGTTGTGCAGTTTGGGGAAGTAGCATGTCAAGCCACGAGTGGAGGCAGGTTGAAAGAATTCAAAAGCACTTAATCACTACTAGTATCAAAGTTGAGGCTTCGATTCCCTATGAGATTCTTTTGGCTGAGGTTGGGATGTTTCCGATGGAGGGATCAGCGGTGATCTGCTTAATAAGTTATTTAAAACAAGTTGAAAACATGGATATGCAACGTTGGCCAAAAATGGTTGTAGAAGAGGAGCTAAATCGTAGGAAGAAGACTTGGATGAAACAAAATAGCAATTGGTTGAGAAAGTGGGACATTAAGTTACAAAAATGTCCTAATACTAATGGGGAGATAAAAAAAATTTGTGTTTGAAAAGTTTAGAGTTGCTATGTGGGGTAGGTAGCTTGGTCACAAAAAAGCACATTATATCAAAGAGCTCAACCCCATGTGGGAGCATGATGAAAAATACTACAAAAGGGTCCCAATTAAAGGTAAGGTGAGGCTTCTCGTTGCAAAGCTAAGGATTGGGTCTCATCATCTTAGATGTGAGACAGGTAGGTGGATTGTCCCCAAGGAAGAGTGGGAGCAAAGAACTTGTATTTTCTGCAACAAGGGGGTGGTTGAGACTGAATGTCACTTTATCTTCAAGTGTGCAGCTTATGAAGACATTCATATCCATTATGAGAGCAACTTGAAGGTGGATAATCTAAATGAGCTCTTTAAAGAGGCAATGCTCCTCAAGACGACCAACTTCCTGATCAAGATTCATAATAGGAGAGTGGACTTGGAAAGGAACCTGAAAATGGTTAAAGATCAAACTCTGGGTCCCATAGGCTGATGGTCTCGTGGACGATATTAAAATCATTCATTCATTGGTCATGCAGTGCCAATTGGGAGATGTCAAGTACTAATTACATACCAACCTACACTAGAAAGATTATACTCCTTCCCTAAGCTTGACATGTAATCCCTGAAATGGCTTAATCAATAAGCCACCATTCCAGAGCCATCGATACATGGAAATGATGGGAAGGCACATCAGATAAAAATCTTTGCACGAGTGAGGACAAGATATCACGTCCAAAAAATGATTATGAGACATGTGAAGGCCATACGAAGGGGAGGCATTTTAATCACAATGAGGATTGAACACCATCTTTAGTGGTGCTAAATCTAGCTATCGAGAAAAGAGGCAGGCAATCCAACAATCTTGACCAAAAATCGCACACAAAATCCAGAGCCCTAGCAAGCCGAGTTAGCAAACAACCATAACACCAAAAGATCTTTCCCAGATCCCTTCAGCTCTTGCACGAACACAAACTTGACAACCACACACAACATGAGAATATAAAACACCAAGCACAATCTTTTGACATACGAGAGCATGACGAACACCAAAATTTTTAATCTATCCCACAACATTCCACACTAATGATGTGGAAACCATCAGACCCTGCCACCAAAACCCATACAAGACCAACCCCCACCCCGAGCAGATTGACATTACCTTGATGCCACACTTTGCTGAAAGAACCATCCACGCCCGTATTTGTTAGACCATCGACCTCTTTGTGGCCTCCCTATAAACATGGCTAATTGTGTAAGCCCTAAACAATTTTAGTAATACTAATGTCACCTTGAGTAAGCTTTGTAGTTTCCAATTTTGCACCTATTTTGATTTGATTGCATTGGCAACTAATGTAGAGTCTCCCTAAACCTCGACCCTTTCCAACTTTAGTTCCCTACAAAGCTTAATACCTTCAATTAGTGCAATAAAATCTGTACTATTGTTTGTACCCCTTGGAAGAGGAATTGATAAACTGTCTAGCAACTTGCCATCCCAATATTTCACCACACAACCAACACCCAATGAGCTCAGATTTCCTCTAGTTGCCCCATCAAAGTTTAGTTTATACCAACCCATAGCAGTGGTTTTTCAAGTTGCTTGTTCTCTTTCCCTCTGTGACTTTTTTCCACCTTCCCCCAGAAGAGAGGGACTTTCAGACCATACCAGCTTTTCCTCATCCTAGAATCCCACTCTATGAAACTTGCTTTGTTTTGGTTTTGTCTAGTTGCCCTATTATTGGAAAATTCCACCATAACAACCTCAACTTTGTTGAGAAAGGACAAAAGACACATTTCCTTCTCCTAAAATAACCTTCTATTCCTTTCCTTCCAAATCTCCCAAAGGAGTAGGGATGGGCTTGTCAGCCATAAACTTGAAAACATCGTTGATTTGAACAACAAAGGCCCTGACTGAAACAGGATTAAAATGTCATTAAGAAGAGTACTCTTCCATCCTAATTTGGCGCACAACCATTTACAACACTCCCTGGAAAAGGGGCAACCCAGCAACAGATGGTTCATCGTTTCTTCCTCCTTTTTTGCAAAGTACACACCTAGAGGGCCCTTCAAACCCCAATTTTCTAAACCTATCAACCGTCAAGATTTTGTTCTACAGTGCTGCCCAAGCAAAGGTTCCCACCTTTGGGAGACAATTTCCATCCCAACATAACTTAATTGGCAACTTCGTTGTTGCTTCCTCTCGCATAGCCAAGAGCTTATAACCATCCTTTGCATTATGTTGATAATTGTGAGCCTTGTTCTACACCAATTTGTCTCTACCTTCTTTAATGTGAATTATTTTTTCTAATAAAGAAGTTTTATATAGCTCATCCAAGGCCTCAGAGATTCCTAGAGTCCTTATATCTTTCCAAGACCATTGAACATAGCCATCCTTCTTGGAGATAGTCTCCAACATGAATGCCCCAACTATGACTTGTTGCAAGTTTTACTGGATCCAATTCAGCCCTATTGTCCAAGCTCTTGAAGCCCCCTAGGAGTCTTCCCAAAAAAGAGCAAATATTCCATCATTTATGTTCCAGGTGAGATAGTCCATGATGAGGGATCAACATTGGCTTATAATATTCCAGATCCTTAGCCTTGGGGGACTATCCTTGAGTTCAAAATGCACATCTCCCCCTCATCCAAATATTTATTTTGCAAAATCTTGATCCATTTTAGGTCTGGACAAGAATAGATCTTCCAAACCAACTTTGTTCCTAGTGCCCTATTCTGCTTCAACAAATTCCTTAATCCCACCCCACCAACTTGTTTTGACTTGCAAACCTTTTCCCAGCAATGAGAGGGATTTTGTGTTGCTCTGAGTTTCCTTACCAAAAGAACCTTTTCATTTTCTAATTGATCTTCTTGATAGCCCCAAACAAGCAAGCTAAACATGACATCAAATATATTGATAGTGCATAAATCACTACTTTCAACATTGTGATTCTCCCAACCCAAAAAAGCCACCTCCCCTTCCATGTGGTCAGTTTGATTTCCACCTTTTGCTCCAACAGGTCCCATAATCTCTCGGGCTGTACCCTAGTTGCCAGAGATAGACCGAGATATTTGCATGGAAGGCTACCTTTCTTGAAGGCTAGAAATCTCAAAATCTGCATTTCCAAGTTAGGATTTGAATTAAAAAAGATCTCATATTTTTCTCTACTCACCTCTTGACCCGAAGCACTAGTGTACATGTCTAGGATCTCCTTGAAGTTTTGCGCCTGTCTTCTTTGTGTCACCCCGAACAACATTGTATCATCATTGAACTATTGATACATTATTGGTGGAACATTGTTAGTTATTTGGATGCTAGTTACTTTGCCTTCCAGGTTTTCCTTACTTAGCGTTCTTCCTAACGCTTCAACCATGATGATGAATATGAAAGGTGATAGTGGATCACCTTGTCTTAACCCTCTAGATACCTCAAAGAAGCCTTTCAGGGAGCCATTTATAAGAACTTAAAAACCTTGGGGTGGCCACGAAGTTGAAAATCTAGTCCAACCATTGTTTATGAAATCCAAAAGCCTCTAAGACTTTGAAAAGAAACCTCCAATCCGCCCAATCATAGGCCTTCTTTATATCTGATTTGATTAGCATAATTTCCCTCTTCGTCTTTTGAATTGAATGAATAGCCTCTTAAGCTATGATCACTCCATCTAAAATGGACCTCTCTGGAACAAAGCCCATCTACTCATAAAAAATAATGGAGGGTATTATTCAACCTATTTGCAACAACCTTTGAAATTATTTTATATACTGTGTTACAGAGAGAGATAGGCATATACTTGTACTTATCCAAAGATGAAGGTTTCTCCTTTTTCGGGATTAAGGAAATTAAACTGTTATTAATTTCTCTCAGAACCTTACTCATATTCCTTGAGTCTTCAATTGCTTCAAACACTTCCCTCCCCACCATGTCCCAACACTTTTGGAAGAAAACAACTAGAAAACCATCAAGCCTTGGTAACTTATCTAGGTGGAGTTGATGCAAGGCCACTTTTATCTCTTCTTCTGTAAACTCCCTCATGAGCTCCCTATTTTGATCCATAACCAGCCTTGGAATATTATCCAAAATTTCCTCTTGGGCACCCAACTCTTATCCATTCCAATTATTTAACAGATTTTTGTAATAATCCACTACCTCCCTAATTATATCTTCGATTTTATCCATAACTAGCCCATTGGTCGCTTTGATCCTTGTAATTTTGTTTATATTCCTTCGCTCCTTGGTGGCATTATGGAAGTACTTTGTTTTTTATCCCCTTCACCTATCCACACTTCCCTATATTTTTGTCTCCAAAATATTTCCTCCTATGCTAGCACCTCCTCATATCTGTTTATCAAATCCTTTTCCTTCAAGTATATTTTTTGCATCCATACCTTCGATTAAAACAACTTCATTTAGAGCTTGCAGTTCCCCTTCCAACTCCCCTTTTGTTACAAAGATATTCTTGAAGCTATTTGTATTCCAACTCTTCAATTTTTGTTTTAATAGTTTTAGCTTTGAAACCACCTAGAACATTTTAATACCCTCCGGAGATACTTCAAACCACCACTGTTGAATAAGATTGAAGAAATTTTGATCCCTCATCCATATCTTTTCAAACTTGAAGGGACACCTTATTGGCTTCTTCTTTCCAATGATCTCCGAGCAGATCGAATAGTGATATGATCTCGACTGAGGAAAAATACTTCCCTCTAACACAAAGGGAAACAAGTCTAAATCACCTTTGAAAAGGAAACGATCCAAGCACGCAACAATGTTGTTGAAACCTAATCGCCTATTTGTCCATGTGTAAGCTTCATTCAACATTGGAATTTCCATAAACATTTTTCTCTCCACAAAATCCTCAAAATATCTTTGTGATTGCAACTTTCTCCTTACGCCCTTTGTCTTGCTGACGCAAAATTGCATTGAAGTCCCCCCCACAACACAAACCATAAACATTAAACAATAGAAAATGCAGATTGGACAACAAACTCCTCACCTTGCATGCCAACCAATTCCTTTCGGCATCCAAATTTTCTAGATAAATCTATCATGGGTTCCAAAGCACCATTAAACCCCCAAAGGCCCCATCTAATGCCACCCATTACACATTCCAAAATTTCAACTTGATTTTAAAAGATGTTGCCTCATCCTAGGACAACTTGGATTCTTGAAGTAGCATTACATTTGGCTATCTTGACTCCAGTATGCACCTTAGTAGATGCTTTTTGTTAGGGGTGTTTAAGCCCCTAACATTCCAAGATAAGACAATCACTCTCAGGGAAGGAGAATCCATTCCTTGATCTAAGTAGCCTGGTTAGTTTCATCTAACCTTTCACCTCACCATCTTCAGTGTGCTTCTCCTTATTTGTTTTCCTTCTTAGCTTCTTGCCTTTGCCACAATTTGAAGATTTTGTATTGGGTTCGCACATCTTTATCCCAAGCTTTCCAATGTCCTTCTGCTAAGATACTAAACCCAACTCTCCCTCTACTACTTTCTCTAATTCCCTTTCTTCTACATCCTCTCGTGAAGTTTCTTTTGCTTGCTTCAGAAGTTCCTCTACATATTCATCCAACCCAATCCCTTCTCCACCCCCATCTATTGTTTCTTCTACCATTATCATACCTTGGCCCTCCGTTCTCACCATCTCCAACAACTCGCTACTCACCTCTAATAGGGCATCCGTTCCCTTATCCACAACTTCATCCAGCATAGAATTCCCCTTTACCTCATCAAACACCTCATTAGTTGGTTGCTCTAGTACTTCCTCATGGGACACAACAACCGATTCTTCCACCCCCTGAACGTCCCTTGATTTTTCTATTACCACTTCATTGGGAGGGCAAGATAATTCACCCTTGAGCAAAACCCTCCTTTTATCCATACTATCCTCCAAACGAACTGGTCCCTCTTCACCTTGCCACAACATTCAAGACCTTATTCTCAAGGATCTCACTCTTACTCCTTTTGTAACCCTATCCTGAACTAACTCTCTGCCACCATCTTCCTTCCATGCTTATGATTTCTAGATCCACCCATCTGGTGACCTTCGAGGGGATCTCTACACAAACCCTAATAATTGTGCCCTCATCACTAGAAGCTAACCATTCTTCTACACACACAAAGTCACCCAATTTTTTTCCTAGCTCCTCTGGGATTGAGCTCCCCCAATACTCTGAGGGGAGATTTGGCATCTTTAGCCAAATCTTCTTCTTGTCCATTCAGTGATTACATGGATCGAAGTTGCTAAACCCAATCTTTAATGACCAAGCCATAGCCCTTCATCATTAAATTTGTATCTTCCTTTATTGCCTTCTTTATCTTCGACAAAGGGCATTCTATCAAGAGGAACTTGTTTGCCAAAATCCTTATCTTCAAACCCTCACCCAACTAGTTTTCCACTAGCTCATCATTTTAGAAAATTCAAAACCTTCACCATACTAGTTCATAAACAGTCCACACTCCAATTTTCCAACAATTGGTTGCATTAAACGTTCCCTTATTATCACTGCCATGCCAAGTTGATGATCCACCACATTGTTCCCTCCATCTTGGTCCCAACTGTGATTCACCCATGCAACACCATTGGTCTTTCTGTCGCCTTTCATTATCTGCAGATCTTCCTTCCACCGATGTGCATTCTACTCAATATGCCAACCCCTTTGATGCCACCTATGGAGGCTCTTATTACGAGAATTGAGTGGAATCAAGTTGGCTCCTGTTGCAATTGGAGGCAATCTTTGGTTGTCACCTTTGTCATACCTCTGCCACCCGTTCCAATGCCTACTCATATCACCTTTCACTCTCTAGCATCAATTGTGCTCCTTGTCTACAATCCAATCCTTGACCATTAGCTCTTTTCTACCTGTCGTAGCTGTTACATGCTTTTGAAAGCTCTCCATTGGCCATTCACACTCCACCTTCTCTGCCCACACACCAGCTCATGCTCCTTCCATAATCATATTATAAATTATATTAATATTAATATACTCTAATATATATTATATATTATATTAGTATTAATATGTTCTAATATATATTATATTAATATTAATATATTCTAATATATAATATATTATATTAATATTAAAATAATCTAGAGAGAAAGAGAGAGATGGAAGTAGGGAGGGAGAGGTTGAGAGAGGGGTAGGTAGATAGAGGGATAGAGGGAGGAAGAGAGAAAAGGAAGGAGGGAGGGAGCGAGGGATAAAGGGATGGTTAGGTGGAGAGAGAGAGGGTGGGAGAGGTAGGTATAGAGTGGGAGAGAGGTAGAGGGAGGGAGAGAGAGAGAGAGAGGGAAAGAGGGAGATAGGGAGAGGTAGGGAAGGAGGTATAGAGGGAGGGAGAGAAAGAGGGAAAGAGGGAGAGGTAGAGGGTGGGAGAGGTAGAGAGAGAGGTAGGGGGAGGGACTAAGGGAAAGGTAGGTAGAGATGGAGAGGGTGAGTGGAGATAGATAGAAGTAGAGAAGGGAGGTGAGAGAGAGAGAGACAGAGACAAAGACAGAGAGAGAGAGAGAGGAGGGAGGGAGAGAGGGGTAGGTAGAGAGAGGTAACGTGCAAGGAATGGAGAGAGAGAGAGAGAGAGAGAGAGAGGTAGGCTGAGAGAGGTAGAGAGAGGTAGTGTGTGTGAGAGAGAGAGGGGGGAGGGAGGTAGGGAGGGAAAGGTAGAGAGAGGGAGAGGTAGGTGTTGGCCCACAATTTTCGTTGCACCAAAAGATTGACTTGTTAATGCCTGATGCAACTGCCATAGTTAACGAATCCACAGGTGTTGGTTAGTCCATGTCACGAATCCCAAGGGGACCGCTGACCATCTACTAACAAACTTCCCCTCAGTGTTACCCGAGGGGATTCGAACCTGGAACCTTTGAATCTGATACCAATTGTTGGCCCACAATTGTCGTTGCACCAAAAGATCAACCTGTTAATGCCTGATACAATTGCTAGAGTTAACAGATCCATGGGAGGCGGTTAGTCCATGTCACAAATCTCGAGGGGAGCGTTGACCATCTGCCAACAATAGGGTGGGAGGGATAGAGGGAGAGAGAGAGAGAGAGAGAGAGAGAGAGGAGGGAGGGATAAAGGAATGGGTCCATGGAGAAAGAGGTAGGGTTGGAGGGTGTAGAACTTTCCCTAATGTATAATTAATTGATGTAGATGACCATACATACTGCTCAATGGACCTATCCCTAAATTAAGTAGTTCATTATTCAAGAGAGGGATTCATTAAATTATCACTTATGACTGTAACTAATAATTGTTTATGTTGTAGCATGTCCTAATTCAACTAACTTTCAAGAGTATTGAATAAAATATAAACTGAAATACTTTCAATTTAGAAATTACAATACAACATTCATTATAGCATAAACTAGAATCTACAATTTAAAACTTATAAATCATAATCTAATTAATCATCTAAACTAATGTGGCTTTGTAGTCCCTCAAGTGGCCCTTGCTTGAGTTGTTGCATCCACAAGATCTTCTTTAATTACTCAACTCAAGAAAACATGTTACTGAAATATCTTCTCAATTATATTCCAATCATACATAGAGTTCTAAGAAAAATATAACAAAATATCTTATTCAATCTAATACATGTAAGGATCTAGCTATTGAACTTCTCGATAGAATACCCTCCTATATAGGGTTGTGAGAGTACACTTATTTGAAAACTATAAACAAACTTAAAAGGAAATGTCCATTCTCCTATAAAATAGGAAGAGGATTGAGTTCTATAATAGAAAATAATAACTAGTAAGAACAAGAGTGTAGAAGTCAAATAAAGACTTTGCACTACTTTTAGATAATTGTTATAAAATATAAACGTGCCCCAATAGAACAATCTTGATTATAATTACAATTTGGTATTGGAACAGACTCCTTTCTCCTCCATAACTTATTAAAAATATGGAGTGACACTTGACCATCCATGATCTTGTCCTCAAATCATTACCTTCATCTTATTATGAAAGTATGCTCATGTTGTAGTAGATTAACTCCTCTAGCTACATTGAACTGTCATCCTTCTACTGCAGGTTGGAAAATTACTTGGTGCAGGGGTTAGTCCTTATTTCTTTAAGACATTTTATTGTTAGAAACTATGATTAAACATGATATTTTACTAAATTCATAAACATTCAAAGTTTACACACACATTTATTAATATAATATATATCTCCTTCAAATGCTTTGAAATTCTTAAAGTATATAAAAGGATTTGGTAATGTCTTTTAGAATTTAGTAGAAATAAGCTAAAAAACATGTAACTATAGCAAGGAAATTGGTCATTCTTATGGATCATCATCTCCCAACTCAACTCTTTGCTTGTTCTCAAGCAACTTAGGGCTTCAAGTTGTATTGCAATGCAACTTCCCTATAGTTCATCATATTTGTAACACCTTCACCCTGCTTTAGGTAGAATCCTCTTTGTTTTGATATCTTCTCCCATCTGGTTTCCTCTGTTGCATCTATCTCTTGTCTTCTTCCTATCCAATGTGGGATTGGAAACAAGAGAAGAGGAGGATGAAATGTGAAGCGAAGCCAAGTGATGGCATTTTCAAGGGAGGTTGTAATGTATTTATGGGATCTTTTTATTACTGCTAGGTAGTTAAAGATTGAGAGGGGTTCTTTCCTTATTAACTCATGTCAATTCTCTCCATTTGTCTTGAGAGAAATCACGTGCTTCTTTTCTTATCCCTATTGCAAGCTCTTGAAATATTTTGTAGTCCTATTCTCTACATTCCAAAATATTTTCCCTTTCCCTCCTTTGGTCTATCAATCTAATCCATTCTTCCACCACCCCATGAGGGTCTTCAGCTTCTACCCTCAGTAGAAGGGGGAATGACTTCTCCCTTTCCTAATAGCTCCTCTATATTTTTCATCATTGATGCAAATTCCATATAAATGAAGCCAATTCCTTAATCTGAACATCTCCTACAAATATGAGTGGGTTCCAAGCATACTCATGAGGGATAGCCAGGTTGTGCAGGAAGAATTCACATAATTGATCTTGTATATCTAGGGTAGATTGCTGGTATGTTTCTAAAAATAGGGTAGGTAAAGATAAAAATATTGGAATATCACTAATCAATTGACTAAACTAAAAAATTAAAAACTTTTCTTATAGATATAGGGTATAAACCCTAGCAGGAGGTCTACATCTTAGAAGTTGTACTATCTTGTCGGCCAACTCTATTTTCACTCTTAGTTTCTTAATTTTTGCATCTTTTATGTCAATTTCTTTGGTATGTGTTGATGTCAACTCAAATTTTTCTTTTGTCCCAATCCTTCTAATTTTGGGAAAATTCTCTTACCTTATTCCATAACTCAATTCCAAGGGTCTCCACAGTAGGAGTTTTAGGCATTCTCGGGGTTGCATCTTGCTTTATAGGATGTTGATTTTTGTTTTTGATCTCAAAATCGTCCAATTGTGTTAGTTTCTCCAATCTTGATCCTTGTTGCTCAAAGGCATGCAACTTTTTCTCTAACTCCCATTTTTTTGTCTAATCCTTCCTCTCTTTTTTGGTATACCTTAAATTGTTCTTCCAATTCTTTGATTCTTCACAAGGCTTCTTGTAATTCTTTTCTCTCATTCTTCCATTTTAAAAATAATTCTTCTTCTTTCTCCAAAAATATCTCTTCCTCAACCTCATTAGATGGAACAAACCCTTCTTCAGAAATAGGGCTACTTTGAGGTTTGTTCTTCTTTCTGACCATAAACAAGTCTTTTGATTAGATTCCATACTGTTGCTCAATATAGAGGCTATAATTTTTTTGGTTTCTTTTCATTGCTAGGCACCTTTTCTTCAAAATCTATCTCAGTTTCAACCAAAATAATTCTTTTCTTTTAATTTTTAAATTTCCCCTTTGTAGGGCCTTTCCTTCTAAGGTACTGTGATCACCTTCTTGGTTGTGTTGGCCTCTTCTACTTCTTTTTGGGTGCAAAAGTAGAGGCTACACTTTTCCTTTTCTTGAGCTTGGAAGGGCTCTTGGTGTCTGATGTAGGGGTTTCTAATTCTTATTTTGCTATGTAGATTGTTCCCCAGAAGCTGCAAGTTGTGTTTCCTACTCTTCTTTGTCTGCATGCTCCCTGATATTATGGGTAGGTGAGTCAATAGTTGAAATAGAGGGTATACTTCCCTCTTCTACAACCGTAGAAGGCTCATCCATTTCTTGTTATTTGTTTAATTCCTCTACATCTAGCCTTATGATAACATCATTAATATTGTTGCAGGTTAAAAATTCTTCGCAAGATACATTGTAAAATTGGGTTCTAAGACTTCATTTAATTAATGAGGTGACCAAACAAAAATATCACAATGTAGATTGGTTTATTTTCCTCTTATACTCATAAAACATTATTTTCAATAGATTGTATAAAAATTTAGAGACATTCACAAGCCATTGATGGTGTAGGTGATTAAGGATTTTAAAATGCATAGTATATAAGAGGGATTGCTTGTCATCACAAGTTAAATATTTGACTATGTAGGAAGCAACACAAGCCCATAATCAGGGTAAATAAATTATTTTGGAACCTTGAGTTGAAGATTCTAAATTCTTCCTTGGCATTGTAAAGTCATTCCTTGTTATAATTACATCTTCACTGGTTAGGAATTCTTCTCCTGTTCTTGGCAATCCTAAAACCTTTGCTATTGTTGCCTCTAAAGTATCTATTCTTAGTTCTCTGACCATAGCTTCATTATTCTACAAAGTGCTTGCAAACTACCAAGTCATAATTTTATTAAATTTATAGGTAGAGAAAATAATCCAACCATCTAACTTGTTGAAAAATTGGAAGACATTGATGATATTTCAGTATTAAATTATGTGTTGTTGGTTCTCTTCTGATGATATCTCCTCATTGTTGTAATATTTACAACCTTTGTCAACTTATGCAACTACCTGTTGTTTCTTGAAATACTCAACTTCTTAGATGTTACCTTATCTATGTTTATTTTATGTTTTGAACTTCTTAGTATTGAATGAACAAGACAACTAAGACGGGGGGTGAATCAGTTGTAGCAAATTAAAATATCAAAACCCTCAACAATAATCAGATCCACATGCATTCATTAAACCCTTATTCTATTAAATTAATTAATCATGAAATGCAAATAGCCAAAACTGAAATAACAACACCACACACAAGAGAACACCAGATTTACGTGGGAAACTCAATGGGGGAAAAACCACGGTGAGGATTAACTCACAATATAAGTAATCAAAAAACCGATACAAGGGATCACTTCCAAAATAGGACACCCTATCCAAAAAGGCTCATAGCCACGACTCATTGCCATAGAAAGAAATACAAGAAGATAGAAGAGAAATGTTACACAAAGAACAACTCCTTAATGCAACAAGGAATCCATCACAAGTGCTCCAACAATTTCACAATCTTGCATGAAATATTTCAAACACCTTTAGCTCACTGCCTTCGAGAATCCAACACTTGAAATTCACACTACTCTACTCAAATTCGCATCACACACATCACTCACATCTATCCTGCTTCTCTCTTGCATCTCACAACATCACCACTCTTATTTATATCAACCTCAACCTTGAAAACCTTTTACAAGGTCGGAAACTATCTGTTACATTTGAAATTTCAAATTAGTTCAACACCAAAACATTCATGTGGTGGATAGGAATGAAAGTGGACCAAAACACACTTAACTAGCACCCAAATTAAATCTCACATACCATGCTAACGCCTTCATCAATACTTGAACATCTTCGAATGTAGTGTAGACACTAGGTCAGTCGTTGCCCATGAAAATACATTAAACATTAAGTACACGCTTCTTTAAATAAATCTGAAAATTTCAAACAACAAAATTCACTTGAACATGATTCAAGATCATCTTGAAAACCAACAACTTCCTTTACAACAAGTTTCACCTGAAGATTATAATCATATTGTTTATCTAGACAACACTACCAGATACTGCAATACAATGTAACTCAAAATATCTTCTAATATGCCTAACCACAAATCCTCTTGACATAAACAAGAGAATAACACCATTAACTCTCCTTGAAAACCACAAGTCTTGAAAAGCCACTGCAGAGAAATTTGGAGCAAATACATTTCTCCTAGACACCTTTGTACAACATTGAAAAACTGGTTCATATATTGGTGAACACAAATTTCTCTGACCAATGATCCAGAAGCCCAAATGTTGGATATAGAAACTCTAAACAACTCTAACCAACATATCCAAGCCACAAAAGCAGATATTCAACCTAGAAGGAAGAAATGTGAAGCAAAACCAGAACACTTGTGCAACACCCTATTTCCTTATTTTATCAATTTTCTCAATATCTTTGGCATCTTCATCATGCAAAAAACTTTCTTAACACATAGTTGACATCAATCAAAACACTTGCTTGTAGACATCTTGTTGACATTAATGACAACACCTTCATACTTGCAACAATCTCCCCCTTTTTCATTGATGGCAACACATGATGTGAAAAACCATCAAAGACAACACACCAGCTCGAAACACACTTTCTTATAATTTCCTTTGTTTTCTCCCCTTGAATAGATAACATTTTCACATGATACTTTCTCCCCCTTTGACATCAATGGAAAAGGATAAAATGTTTTGCATTGTTCTCCCCCTTTGACACTGGACCACGATACTTGCTCTAAATACTCCCCCTGAGGAGTACACCCAATCAAATCAGCAACTCTGCAACAATGACAACACTCTACCTACTCCACCTGAGAGGTAGCCACCAACATCAGTCCAAAAAAGAGATGAATCTATAGATCCACTAGACTGATGCATCTCCATATGCATCTAGTTCAAGGAAGGAGGGGAAATAACCCCCAACTTCTCCTGAAGATACTCGAAAGTATCCTTAGGAAGAGCCTTAGTAAATATGTTAGTAATTTGATCCTTTGTAGGTATATATTCAAGCTTTACCTCATTCTCCATAATCTTCTCTCTTAGAAAGTGATACCTAATGGATATATGCTTTTTCCTTGAATGCATCACTGGATTCTTTGAAATGTTAATTGCATTTGTATTATCACAAAAGATAAATATGTGCTCATCATACACTACTTTGATATCCTTCAATGTTCATCTCATCCACAAAACCTGCGTACAACATGATGGTTTTGCAATATACTCAACCTCTGTAGTGGATAAAAAAATTGAATCTTTCTTCTTACTTAACCATGAGACCAACATACATCCAAGAAAGAACTCTCCATCACTTGTACTTTTCCTGTCATCAACACAACTAGCCCAATCTGCATTTGTATAAGCACTTAATATGAATTCAACATCCTTAGGATACCACAAGCCATAATCTGAAGTGCCTCTTAAATATCTGAATATCCTCTTCACTGCTACAAAATGTGTTTCTTTAGGATCTTCTTGAAATCTAGCCACAAGACAAACTGCATGCATGAAATCCGATCTAGTAGCAGTTAGATATAGCAGTCCACTAATCATAGATCTATACTTGCTCTAATCAACCTTAGGTGAATCATCATATTTTCTCAATTTACAACCAATCACCATAGGAGTGCATATTGGTTTAGAGTCTTCCATTCCAAACTTCTTCAACACCTATTTGACATACATTAACTGTGAAATGAAAATGTCTTTATCTGTTTGATTGATTTGTAGCCCAAGGAAGAAATTCATCTCCCCAAACATTGACATCTCAAACTCTTTATGCATCTCTTCAACAAATTTCTTACACATAGCTTCATTGCCTCCAAAGATAATATCATCCACATACACAACCACTATCAAGATTTTGTCTTCTTCAAATTTGAAGTAAATATTACTATCTGCGGTGCCTTTACTGAATCCTTGTTGTATTAAATATTTGTCCAATCTTGCATACCAAGCTCTGGGAGCTTGCTTTAATCCATATAATGCCTTCTTCAATTTGTAAACCATATCCAATTGATCTAACAACTGAAATCCTTCTAGTTGTTCCATGTAAACCTCTTCTTCCAATTCACCATTCAAAAAAGAAAACTTCACATCCATTTGATAATCTTTAAAGTCCTTGTATGTAGACAACGCCAAAAAAAATTTGATATCTTCCATCCTAACCACATGGAAATTTTTTTCCTCAAAGTCTATTCCTTCCACTTGTGAGTAACCCTTACACACAAGTCTTGCCTTATTTCTTACCACTTCTCCATTCTCATTCAACTTGTTTCTAAATACTCAGTTCCAATTACGTTCTTGTTTGTTGGTCTATGAACCAATTCCCAAGTCTGATTTTTCTCAATCTACATAAGTTCTTTTTTCATTTCCTTCATCCAATATTTATCTTTGTATTCCTCACTCACTGTTTTAGGTTCAACTTTAGAAAGTAAACACAAATTTACCTTAGATTCAACAACTCTACTTTTTGTCAATACTCATTTCTTCTTGTCTATGATGATCTATTCTTCAGAATGATTCTTTTGCACATACTTAGGGGTCTTAGGGTTCTTCTCCAAAGCTTCTTCCTCTTCATTCTACACTTTTTTTTCAAATTTTTCTTCTTCTTCTTCTTTGCAATCAGGTTCATTTGACACATATCCATATATTGCAATTGAATTCTACAATTTTTCATCAACCTTAACATTTGCACTTTCAACAATCTTTCTCAGCCTTTTTTTGTTACATCTGTAACCTTTTCTTTTAGTAGAATATCCAAGGAAGATACCTTCTTTAGAACTTGCATCAAACTTTCCTTTTTTTTTCATCTCTCTTGATATAACATTTTCTTTCAAATAATTTAAAGTACTTCAAAGAAGAGATCCTTCCACACCATAATTCTTAGGGGTTCTTTGTGTTGTTAGCTTTTGTTTGAACTTTGTTAAGTGTGTAACTAGCAATATGAATTGCTTCTCTCCAGTAAATTTTCAGTAGATTTTCTTCTTTCATCATAGTTCTAGCAACTTCTTGAACAGTTTGGTTTTTCCTTTCAACCACTCCATTCTGCTAAGGAGTTCTAGGGGAAAACAAGTACCTCTTTATTCCATGAATTTCACAAAATGTGTTAAACTCATTAAAGGTGAATTCACCTCTTTCAAACCTCAAACATTTTATTTTCACATTCATTTCATTCTCAACCATAACTTTAAATTCCTTGAATCTATCTAATACATTAGATTTCTCTCTAAGAAAAGTAACCCATGTTATTCTAGAGTAATCATCAATCAAAAGCATGAAATATTTTTCACCTCAAGAAGACTTCTCCCCTTGTAGGAACACAAATATTTGTATGTATTAAATCTATTAGTCTAGTAGTAGATTGTTCCTTTCCGTTGAAACTACTCCTTACTTGCTTCCCAAATTGACAATTCCTACAAACACCATTGATAGGATTTTTAATTCTTAGTAAATCTCTCACTACATGAACTGAACGGATTCTCACTAAATTGTCAAAAATCATGTGACACATCATCTAGTGCCATAACCAACTGTCATTAATCTAAGACATAAATAAATGACCATCAACACCCTTAAGCTGATGAATTTTTCCATTTGTCCTCTTACCAACAACAATCACAGTTCTAGTCCCTTTTCTAATCTCACATCTTTCATCCTTAAACACAAGATTATATCCTTTGCTACACATTTTTCCAACACTTAAAGGATTATGCCTTAAACCCTTACCATCGTAAACATCTTCAGTATTATGCTTGCCATCAAAACTGATTGAACCTATTCCACAAATCTTAGCTCCTGAATCATCTACAAATTTAACTAATCCTCCATCATATTTTTCAAGTTTAACAAACTTACTTTTGTCTTTGGTCATGTGATTAGAGCATCCATTTTCAACAACCCAGTAATTCTTATCTTGTTTAACATGAAAAGCAGAAACCAGAGTACCTTCAACCTTATCCTTCTTCTCTGGAACATTTTCCTTCACACAACATTCAGAGTTAGTAGAACTAGATTCATCTTTTATAGCCAAGAACAGGCATTCATTTTCATCAACATCTCCATAATCAGATTCATCATCAGAAATACTAGCATCTTCTTTGACGTAGTAACATATTTTAATCATCTTTCCTTTATTCTCCTTACTCTTATTGTTCACAGCTTTGTTTGGACATCTTGAAGCATAATGACCTACATTTCCACAGCTAAAACATTTGAAAGGTAGTTTACCTTTGTACTTATTGGCGCCTTTTTTCATCCTTCTCACAAAGTTAGCTTCCACATAATCAAGATCTTCTCCATCTGAATCTTTAATATTTTCTGATTTTCTAGCCTTAAAAGCAGTCTCTACTTTTGTACCATTTTTCAAACCAAGATTTCTCATCTCAAATGTAGTGTACCAATCAACTGATCTCTAGAATAAGTATTAAAATTTGCAACTTCATCAATAGCAAATACCTTTTCACTGTATGAATCAGGAAGAGTTCTAAGAACTTTCTTTACCACCCTCGATTCTTTGACTTGCGTACCATAACCTCTCATAGAACTTACTAGCTCATCAACTTTCTACATGTAGGTTGTAATTGTTTCATCTTCACACATTCTCAGGGTCTCAAATTATGCCTTCAGATTCTGCAACTTAGCTTGTTTAACCTTTTCATCACCTTCATAAATTCTCTCTAACTTATCCCAAAATTCTTTAGTAGTCTTAAGATTCATAACTTTAACCAATTCAAAATTTGAAAGACTGTTGATAAGAATAAATCTTTCCTTACCATTTATTTCATGTGCCTTGATCTCATCACTTGTACTTGGACCATTCGGAGGTGCACATGAGCTTCCAAATATCCTTCCATCTTTGTCTTCTAGAATGCATAGTTTGTTCCATCAAATCTAGGGAAATCAATATGTTTTTCCATCCCGGATCTACCTCAAGTGGTTAAGCTCTTCTCCAAGGAACCTTGCTCTGATATGAATTGTTGAATGAACAAGACAACTAAGAGGGTGGGTCAATCAGTTGTAGCAAATTAAAACATCAAAACCCTTAATAGTAATCAAATCCACATGCATTCATTGAACCCTTATTTTTTTAAAGTAATTAATCATGAAATGTAGATAACATAAACTGAAATAACAACACCACACACAAGAGAACACCAAATTTATGTTGAAAACCCAAAGAGGGAAAAACCATAGTGACGATTAGCTCACAATATAGTAATTGCAAATCTAGTACAAGGGCTCACTGTCAAAATAGGACACACTATTCAAAAAGGATCATAGCCAAGGCTCACTGCCACAAAAAGAAATACAAGAATATAAAAGAGAAATTTTACATAGAGAACAACTCCTCAATGCAACAAGGAATCCACCACAAGTGCTCCAACAATTTTGCAGTCTTGCATGAAAGATTTCAAACACCTTCAGCTCATTGCCTTCAGAAATCCAACACTTGAAATTCACACTACTCTGCTCAAATTCACATCACTCACATCGATCTTACATCTTTCTTGCTTCTCTCTTGCATCTCACAACATCGTCACTCTTATTTATATCAACCTCAACCTTGAAAACCTTCTCTGAGGTGGACAACTATCTGTTACATTTGAAATTTAAAATTATGTCGGCACCAAAACATTCCCATGGTGGATAGGAATTACATGTCAGAGAATACAAGCATGAAGGTAGCTTCTAGAACAAGCTACAAGAGATGGGCATCCAAATCCATATGGCACATTTTTCAAACACATATTTGAATCCTATGGAATTTTTCACATGATTCCTAACCCCCTTTACATGCCTCCATACTTGGGCATCCCAAATTTTCCCCTAATAGGTATGACAAATGCCTTACAATGTCATAGAATCTATCATATATGACAACTCTTACAGTTGTAAGAGAATTTGTCATAATTTTCTAAATATAGAAGATTCCTCTTACATTCTCTTACAACCTATCATAGGTCAAACTTGGGTGCCTACTTTCCCCATGCAAAGATTCCTTCCAACACTTGTCCATCCTATCATAGAATTTGGCTCTTACACATCATAAGATCATCATAGGAATCCGTCAAAGATGCTAACACATGTCAAGGAATCTCTTCCCAAAGTGGGATGCCTACATTTCCATGTGGAGACCACAACATCCATGTCACCTCCCAATATGTTGACAACTCACTGTGCCAAGTCACATAAGATGACAAATTAATATGAGCAAGAAAATACAATATAAGAATTAATAAATTAATATTTTAATGCTAGGAAATTGCAAAGGTTGAGACACCTTAATTCCCAATAGCCTTAAGGATATCATAGAATTCATCCTCCTTATGTATCTTCTCATTATGTTATCAGGTCATGTATCAAAGAGATAACCAGTTACCCATGAATGAGGGAAATTGTGTTCTACCAGATGGCACCTTTCTCTAGGTAAAAGATGTGGTGGTGTCCTCCCTGTAACCAAATAATTATCTATATCATCTGTAGTGTAGAAAAAAGTAACCCTTTTTCACACTTAATCTGGGAATGAATAATTAATAATTAAATGGACTTAATTGTGCCTTATTTAGGGTATTGTAAAGTGTATCTTTACACTTTCACACTAATCTAGGGCTTTATTAATTAATTAAGGTTAATTGAGATTAATTAGCCCCTTTAATTCAAATCCAAGCTTAATTAATTCCAGATTTCATGGGATAAAGCCCGACACTCTTAAATAATATTACCCAACACTTAATTTTACAAGGTATGAGTCCTAGGCTAGTGACCTAGGACCCATTCATCACCTAGCGAATGGGTCCTCACTAGGTCCTAGGACCCCCTTTTTGCATGTCATTTCACATTTCCCGAAGTGTGTCCTAGTTAAGTGTGTTAGGACCCATTTTCCCTATGGCGAATGGGTCCTCACTTAACTCAGGACACCCCCTTGGAATATATTTTTGACAGTATTTTAATGATTTGAAATCCTAGATCTGATGTTGGCTTGTGTTATTTGAATTTTGGGATTTAATCTTAATATAAATATAAATATAAGGTTATTTCACATAGTTTCATCTAAGCAATTCTAAGAATCTTTATGCAAGCATCCTAGTAGAAAATTTATGAGTTAAAGAGTTAACAAGAGCACTTAGGAAGGCATTCAAGGGTAGATTATTAAAGTTTATTGCAGAAATCAACACATCAATCATCATGTCAAAGCCATGCATGTTGTTAAGCTAATGTGATGTTATATCATTGGTGATAAAGTTCAAGAATTCAAAGCCATTATCTTATGTCAAGTTTATGATAATATCTACACTCATTGAGGCCATTTCATGCTAAGTTTCAGATTTGCAATCCAAGGTTCAATTGAGATTGGTGAGTAGTAATATCACATTGTTCATTCATCTATCCTTTTATAATGCATTATTTCAATTCAAGGTTTAATTACCAAAATGAGGTTTGACTAAGGTGAACCCCTATTCCCTAACAAACAAAAAATTTCTCCTCTTTGATGTGTGATTGCAAGTTTTTAGGTTGAAGTTCAAGTGGGGAGAAAAAGTTGTCAAAGTTGCAAAGTTGTCATCTTTCTTGCAAGATCACGGAAATTCAAGTCTACATAATTTATTTCTGACTTTCGGGATCTAAACACCTAGGATCTTGGAGTGCATATATTGAAGAACGAGACCTAGAAATTGATTTTCCAGAACCCTAGTAGGGACCCATTTGCCACTGGACAAATGACTCCTCAGTGAGGCCTGAAAAATCACCTTTCGCAATAGGTACACAACATTCAACCCTCTTAAAACCTTCCTTTTTATTACTATGTTGGTTAGGTTTATTTTTTTATTCTTTTTAATGCATTATACCCCTCATAATTGAGAGAAACAACATAGCAAAAATAGGGTGAATCTATTGTGGAATATCCTTCTCACAAAGCACCCCATTTTTCTTTGTTTCATTTTGGTGAACCTAACTTATTGAGCATTGTACTTTTCTGATTTTGGAGTCTCTTTTCATATTAGATTAGATCTTTCATTCATTTTCATTGAATTAGATCTCATTTAGGGTGTTTAGTTTGCAATCAAATTTGCATCTCATCTAGGGTTTTAGGATTGCATTGTTTGCATTCTTTACAATCTAAAAATAACAAAAAAAAAATAGTCATTTTGCATATCATATAAATCATATAAAATTGCATTTGAAAATTGAAACAAAAATTGCATATCAAACTAGGTATTTTAGTTCATCATTTTGCCACATTTTCAACTTGCATTTCACATTGCAATTACAGAAAATTAAACCTGAAACTTCCTGTAGTGGACTTGAATCTAGAAATCATTAACAAAAACTTGAAAATCTATAAAAATAAACTTCAAAACCCTAATCTAGGACCCATTCTCCCTAGGGAAAATGAGTCCCTGATCACCCTAATCAAGTCTTGATCTGCATTTCTAGAAATTGAAATCTTCAGTTTTGTGCTTTTGTTTGTTGCTATAAGATCTCTGTTACAGTTTCCTAATTTTTTGTTTCATTCATTTCATTAGATCTAGCTTAATTTGGTACAATTAGTGCATTGTGTGATTTCAAAATTGCATTTTCAATATTTCACTTTCAGTTTCTTACATATTGTAATCAACAAATTACCTTGTTTAGAATCTAAAAATGCATTTACACATTTCATTCTAGGTTATTGCATTGCATTTTAAGACTCTTTCCATTTTGGGTTTGCACACTAAATTTGTGAAACTTGTATGAGCTTTACAACTTGGTGTCATATTAGCAATACTATTGTGAGACATAGTTTGAGACTCATATCATCTCATGATATACCATTCACTATGGATCTTGGGTTTTCTAGCTCTCTTCCCAATAGTGTTGATAATCAACCTCCTATGGATCATAACATGCATACCTCATTTTCCATGACTTCCATACCTACAACCAATGTGCATAATGTTAACAATGCCATCCCTACCATGACTAGTTGTACTCAAGATTTGGGGTGTACCCAAAGCCAAGGTGGAACTTCAATTCCTCCTTCTACAATACCCATTTCCTTCCCTATATACACTAGTACTCAAGTTACCACAACAATCCGCCCTACTAGCAATGTGAACACTTAGGTATTTCCACAGGGAATCCTTCTAGCTTTGTGCATTCACATACAATATCTCCTCAACCATTCTCCCTCAAAAATTTACAATTCAATTTCCCTCCACATACATACACCACTTTGCATTATTCCCCCCCACCTTACAACAACGATGATTCCATCATTAACACACTTTTGCAAAGCATGGCATCCCTCCAACAACAAGTCACAACCATAAATCAAAACAACAATAGTCAACCTTCACAATACATCAAAACCAATATGTTATCCCTGGAGATATTGAGAGCACAAATGCCACAAGGTATAGAAGTTCCTAGATTTGAGAAATATGGTGGAAAAGGAGATCATGTTGGCCATGTGTTTGATTATACATCCCTATGTAGTGATTTCATCTTTGCAGATAAGCTCTTGGCTAAACTCTTCCCTAGATCCTTAAAGGATATTGCTTTAGAGTGGTTTTTTTCTTACCAAACAATTCAATAAACTAATTCAATGAGCTTATTGATGCCTTTTACAACCACTTCCAAATTCACATGGGTCCCAAGATGACCCTAGCTTATTTAATGGAATGCAAGCAAAAGGATGATGAGAAAGTGATTGATTTCATAGCAAGATATCAAATGCTTCATTCACAAATAAACATTAAGATTCCTGATGCCAACCTTCAATGAATTTTTATTGCCAACTTACAAAAAAAAATCCAAAACAAGCTTGAGATGTTGAAATTACCATCCTTCACATAATTATGTATAGCCCTTCGTGATTATCAAAATTCAGCTCATGCTCTTGATGTGAAAAATCTACCTAGCCATCCTGAAAAGTATGAATCCACATCTCAAAATAGTTACCAACCTTTCAAAAAGAAAAGTATGGGCTTTTTACAACCTAATTCCCCTCAACCAAGTCAACAAACTGATAATCAAGTTGCTTTTTACTCCTCTACCCGATACCCTTCATAATATCATGTTGGAGCTCATAGAAAAGAATATGCTTTCCTTACCTCATGTTAGAGCTCCTGGTCCTAATAAACCATTACCCATAGGCTTTAGACCAAATTCTTATTGCCACTATCACCAACAAAATGGACACGATATAAAATATTCTAAGTGTCTTAAACATCTTGTACAAGAACTCATTGATTCTAATCATCTTCTAATTAGAGGTGTGAATGATCAAGGTAATAAATGTGTAGCTCCTCCTAACCAAAACCTACAAATCTTTACAAATCCCATGTTGAAACACACCATTTCATTTGTCAAAGCTAGTGAAACAAAGAATGATGTGATGAATGTTGACATAGATGAGGAAAACATAAAAGATGAAAATGTAGATGAACCATTTGAAATAATAGCATTTATTGAAGCTAAACCTCATAAGGGCTCAACCAAAATACCTCTTGATATTTCTTTCTCACAAAAAGACATACTTAAGCATGTACCTAATGGTCCTCTTTACATAGCTGGAAGAATTAATGACAAGCCTACTAATGGGATGTTAGTTGATCTTGTATGTGTAGAGAACATAATCATTGAAGAATTCCTATTTGTGCATGAACTCTATCAAGATACATATGATAAATTGAAAGCATGGATCAAAATACATAATGGTTTTGCTTTTCCTACGATGGGCTCGATAAACCTCTCTCTAAAAGTTGAACCAAAAACATTAAATGTCTCATTCACCATCATCTCGTCATCAAACCAATTTCGTGTGAAGTTAGGATACCCATGGCTTCACTCCATGAATGTCGTCCCATTGGTTGTGCATAAATTTGTAAGTTTCCCTTTGGCAATGAAATCTTTATTGTGCATTGTCGTGGCTTTAATTATGTGTCTTCCCGTGGGAACTTTTCAATAGATTTATTTTGGCCCAAGCCTATTGGACCTCGTGAGGACTACTTTTTCAAATCATATCAAAATTTTAAGGAAAAGCGCATAGTATAATTATCCCTTAGAAATATGCCTCAACCCATGATTGAGCTTCCTATCTATGATGAACCAATGAATGAACAAAAATCCTTTCCAAATATCCAAGAACAACCAATAAAAAAACCTCCTACAATTTCCTATAAGAGACCACAAGACAATAAAAAAAATCCCCTTGTGCCTCCTAAAGTCAAACAAGTTTACAAAGATAAAAAGAAAGTGGTTGAACAACCTCCTATGGTTCCTTCCGTTCCTCCCCTAAGGGGAGAAAGGAAACCTATGGTTGATAAACCCGCTCCTACACAAACACAAATTGACAATAGATTAAAACAAAATCAGAATGCTAGAGAGCATAGGCATAGACATCGTGCTATTGCTTGTATGTTACAAGCTAAAGAAGAAAAGAACAATATCGAAAATAGAAATCTGAACTTTCCTAAAGCAACGCATGATGATTCTATACCTTCGCCACAACGTAAACAAGAGATTTCCAAAGACATTATCATTCGGCCTCTTGTTGTGATTAATCTAGATGATGACATTGAAATTGTGAAGATTGATGAACATGTGCATAATGAGTTGAATTCATTGTTTTCCTCTTCTATGAGATTAAATGAAAAATATACAAATAAGAGTGTTGAACTTGGTGCTTCTCCTAGTTCTCACTTGTTGTCCCTTTGGCTAGTTGGTTGCTTTCTATATATACCGACTGAGATTGGGAAGCAAATGACCTACTATAGGTCGACTTGCATGTGCCTTACTAGTCTTTTGTTTTGTTTTCTTTTACATGTTATTTATGTGATTACATGTGTGTAATGTGATCCCCTGTGCTATCTTGTTTGATGTATCTCTCTCTCTTTTTGTGCATTCCTTTATTTGTATCTACATTCTTCTCTATGTTGTAAACATTTGTCTTTTAATTTTGTCTCGTATTTTCCTTTTGGGGATGATGCAAGGCATCAAGACATTTAGGTCTCTTCCATGTTGACCCAAAAGGATTTTTCTTTGTTTTCACTCTCTATGTGTCATTCTTCCAGTTCTATGAGTATTTGGGGAATGGTGACATTTTTGAGCTCTTAAACAACATTGTAGCAAAGACATACTAACCCCAAATCCACATATCCCTTATGTATTTTTGGGAGTAACCCCTCCCTCCTTTGTGATACAGCTTTATTTTGGAGACATATGACTTGGCATATGGTTTTTCGAGGAAATCCCTCATGTATTAGGAGAAAACATTGGCTAATTTAAAGTGATTGCTCACAGCAATGGTGTTAGCAACTGCTTTAAAGTGGGGGCATACATCGATGACATCTTTCGACATTTTGTATATTCCATGGTGTGATTTTCTCTTTCTTATGATTTGTTCTTTTCTTGGCGGTGTCATTGGGTTTGATGTCCTCCAAGAGTGTGATAGCTCTAAGTGTATGACTTTCTCTTAGTGGCTTGATGGGACGCGAGGCATCCCCTAAGTAACAATATGTTACTCTTGATTTTTCCTCTCTTGGAGACATTAAGCACAATGATCCCTAAGAAGAAGACCTTACAC
Source organism: Sequoia sempervirens (assembly GCA_007258455.2). NCBI lineage: Eukaryota > Viridiplantae > Streptophyta > Pinopsida > Cupressales > Cupressaceae > Sequoia > Sequoia sempervirens. Next base: position 63,167 of record VDFB02257962.1, on the reverse strand, counting down.
GAATGAAGCAAGATCCCTTTGAACGAGAACCTATAGACATTGTTGTGCATGGGTGCTTAGCCTAATGTAGCTCGTTAAGCAAGAAGTAGTAATGTGAGTGACACCCTATCAGAGTTATCAGAGGGATAGCTTTGATATGGTAAGTAAAACAAGGGCCGACACAGAGGCATGACTTTCTCACTATGCCACCTTCCTAGAGGGATACTCACCTAGTGGATAGCCTGAGGTTCCACTACCTTAGAGTGAGTGTGAGCGTCATTTGTGTAGTGGACATCGAGTTCTACTTGTGAACATTTCTTGGAAAAACAACTAAGACGTGTTCCACATCACATTGGATAGTCGAGGCTTGATCCTTCCCCTTTTCTTGGACAAATAGTTGAGATGTGTTCCACATCGCGTTGGACAGTCAAGGCTTGATCCTTCTCTTTTTTTCTTCTTGGTATTTGATAGTGTATGATTGTGTATCTTTGTCATTATTGCATACATAGGTGTCTTGAATGTCTACTTTAATGTGAGTTTGACATGGGGTCATACTCTCACTAAAGTGGGGGCAAAATGTAGTGCAAAAAAAAGTAACCTTTTTTTACACTTAATTTGGGAATGAATAATTAATAATCAAATGGACTTAATTGTGCCTTATTTAGGTTGTTGTAAAGTGTATCTTTACACTTTCAGACTAATCTAGGGATTTATTAATTAATTGAGCTTAATTGAGCTTAATTGGCCCCTTTAATTCAAATCCAAGCCTAATTAATTACAGATTCCAAGGGATAAAACCCGACACTCTTAAATAATATTACACAACACTTAATTTTACAAGGTATGAGTCCTAGGCTAGTGACCCTGGACCCCCTTTTTACATATCATTTCACATTTCTTGAAGTGTGTCCTAGTTAAGTATGTTAGGACCCATTCGCGACGAATGGGTCCTCACTTAAATTAGGACACTCCCTTGGAATATGTTTTTGGTGGTATTTTAATGATTTGAAATCCTAGATCTGATGTCGGCTTATGTTATTTGAATTTCGGGATTTAATTTTAAGATAAGTATAAATATAAGGTTATTTCACATAGTTTCGTCTAAGCAATTCTAAGAATTTTTATGCAAGCATCCTAATAGAAAATTTATGAGATCAAGAGTTCACAAGAGCATTCAAGAAGGCATTCAAGGGTAGATTATTAAAGTTTATTGCAGAAATCAAGACATCAATCATCATGTCAAATTCATGCATGTTGTTGAGCTAATGTAATGTTGTAGCATTGGTGATAAAGTTCAAGAATTCAAAGCTATTATTTTATGTCAAGTTTATGATCAAGATCTACACTCATTGAGGCCATTTCATGCTAAGTTTCAGATTTTCAATCCAAGGTTAAATTAAGGATTGGTGAGTAGTAACATCACATTGTTCATTCATCTATCCTTTTATGCATTGTTTCAATTCAAGTTTTAATTACCAAAATGGAGTTTGACCAAGGAAAACCCCTATTCTCTAACAAACAACATTTTTCTCCTCTTTGATGTGTGATTGCAAGTTTTTAGGTTGAAGATCAAGTGGAGAGAGAAAGTTGTCAAAGTTGTCATCTTTCTTGCAAGATCATGAAAAGTCTTCTACATAATTTATTTTTAACTTTCAAGAGTTGATCACCTAGGATCTGAGAGTGTAGAAATTGAAGAATAGGACCCAAAAATTGGTTTTCCAGAACCCTAGCAGGGACCCATTAGCCAATGGGCGAATGAGTCCTCAGTGAGGCCCGAAAAAACACTTTTTGCAACAGGTACACAACATTTAACCCTCTTAAAACCTTCCTTAAGATTACTATATCAGTTAGGTTTGTTTTTTTATTCTTTTTTATGCAGTACACCCCCCATAATTGAGTGAAACAACATAACAAAAATAGAGTGAATCTATTGTGGGATCTCCTTCTCACAAAGCACCCCATTTTTTCTTTATTTTATCAGCATACCAAGGTGCCTATACTGAGAAGTAAACAAATGTTCATTTAGGAAGGAGTCATACACTATTTATTCTATTGATTTTATTTGCATCCTTGAGAGGAAATCAGCTACTACATTTTATTCCTTGGTTTATTCACAATGGTTATATCAAATCACGTATTAACAATAACCATCTAACAATTCTTCCTCCAACCATTGGTTTGGTCATCAAATATCTTATGGATGTATGGTTTGTATGAATAAAAATAGGGTATCCAATGATGTAATGTATGAACTTATTAATATCATATACCACTACTAACATTTATTTTTAAGTAATTGTATAGTTAAGTTCAACAACTTGAAGGTTTTTACTGATATAGTAGATTGCATATTCCAAATTCCCTTCCCTTTGTCCTAGAACAACACCTATAGAAAAATCAGAAGCATCTATATGTATGTGGAATTGAATTGTCTAGTTAGTTCCTCTTAAGACAAGGGTCTTTGTAAGGGCAAAGGACATGGTTAAGGAGATTACAAGTATTGGGAAGTAGTGTATGAAAAAGCTAAGAAGTAGAGTCAAAGGAATTTGTAGGTATAATATTACGTAAAGGGAAGTGTAAGAATGCAAGATAGTTATGTTGTTGTGGGTCCCTACCATAAGAGTTCTACATAATATAGGCAGGGATTCCATCTTCATCTTGAATGTTTATCATTTGGCTATGCTCGATGGTCATGACTGTTTGTAAAGAGTATTGGTCATCTTCCTTAAGGGTTAGCCATATAGTTTGCTCCAAGTCTACATGTGGTTGTGAAGGTGTGTAAAGGAATAGTTTTTCAATGACATTCCCATTGGAAATGATCATGTTTCCTGACCTACAACCAATGAATTCATCTACAATGGCTAACCATGGTCTTCCTAAGATTAAAGGTATCCTGCAAGGTTTGTTTTAGATTGTAAAACCATAAAATCTATAGGATATTCCCATGAATCAAGTGTTATGACTAAATCCTCTATAATACCCTTTGGTTTAATAGTTGACCTATCTACTAGTTGTAGAACAATGGGTGTAGGTCAGAGATCCATCAACTAAAGTTATTGCATGGTCTCTCTTGTCATAACATTTATAGTTGCTCCTAGGTCAATTAAGTTTTTTTATGAGAGTTTCGTTAATTCAAACATCTACTATAGGGATTCTAGGGTCTACATATTTTGGAACAATTGTATTACCTAGCATGATGTCAGCAAGTTGTCCTAAGACATGAACAGTCTAGGGGTCCTTCCTTTTTCTACCTATATTTTTAAGGCACAATTCTCTCATAGTTTTTATGTATATTGGTACTTCCTTAATTGCTTGAATTAGGGGTATTTTTATGCAAACATTTCTAACATGCCCCAATAGATCATATTCAAGTTCATAATGGGATTTTTGTGTTGTTAGTCATTCAAGAAATAGTGGTTCTAGACTTGTGATATTTTGTTGTGTCTTATCTTGTTTAGGATGCTTTGTTTGATTATCAATATTCTCCTCTGCAAGCTACTCATTAGTTAGCTCTGTAATGTGAGGAGATGATGGCCCAGCAAGCATCCTTCCTGAATAAAGGTGGATACCACTCACCTCAACCCCATAAGTTGGGTATTGGATGGTTTCATTAGTATAATCCTATTGAACATGCTTGTTGTTAGGGTTCGGTGCAGGTTGGCCTAGCATTTGAGGTGCACTAGGTTGTGATGGTGTTGTTATAGCTGGGTTTGGAATTATAGTGGGTTTTTGTGGCTACAAAGGCTATCGTGGTTGCAGGTAGTTGATATTTTGGTTCTTCCATTATTGGTTCCCATGTCATTGTTGTAGCCATTGGTTCTATTAGGGTGGTCACTATGAATTATAAATTTTGGCTTGGTAAGGTTGTGGCGACCATATCCCTTGTTGTGTAACCCAATTAGTTGATTAGGCCATTGGCAATGATTAATTTTGTATATTATTCCAAGGTTGATTGTTCCAATGAGAGAAGTTTGAATTACCCTCAAGAAAGGACATATTGTAAGACAAGGGATATTGAGGCATACTTGGTCTTTATTTTCATGGCTTGCACTAAGTAATACAAAATACTTGGCCTTTCTCATCCTCCAAGGCTTGAAATTTAGGCTTCCCTTGTTTCTCTTCAAAAATATTGACTAGCTTCTTATATTTTTAGTTTACCCTCTTATGGTGACAATGTGGATAGTATTTAGTAAGGGTTTCCTCAACTTCATCTTATTTATTTTTGATATGCAAGGTGTCCAATTGGGTAGCTAGGTGGTTGATTATGTCCTCCTTCATATTGGACAAGAGGTTATTGAGTTCCACCCTAGAGACTCAAGTGGATTTTTATGAGAAGAAAAGGTTATATCAACCCTGGCCTTCTTTATGGATGACCTCAACTAGTTTCTACATACCTTGAAAATTTCCTCAAAATGAAGTTAAGAGATATCTTCTTTCCCTATGAGGTTTAAAGCATCCATACATTCCTCTTGTACTCGCAAAATACCAACTTTAATGACTCAGGAGAGAGCCTATTCTGATGTGATTTCCACATAATCCTCAAGTGGTTCATCTTCTCTTTGTGATATTTTGAAGATGCCATCTCTCTTCTTATATGTTCCTTAGTAATAATGCTGATATTTCTACAAAAAAATAGCTTTCATAATCTGTCAGTTGGGTACTGCATTTCTTTCCAACTCCATAAACCATCATAGAGAAACATCCTTTAATGTGGCTAGAAATATTTTGAGGCTATGAGAATTTGTAGTATAATCATAACATTGATATAGAACATAAAATTCAAACAAGAATGTGTTTGGGTCTTCAGTAACCAATCTATAGAAAATCAGCAAGGTCGAAGGTGGTATATTCTTAAGAGTAGTGGCCCTTTCTTGGTTTGTTATTTGAAAATCAAATGTCACATGTTTTGTTGGCTTTTCCATCGATTCCTCGGCCATGGTATTAAGATGTCTTTTGAAAGTCTCCTCTAGGTTTGTAGTGGCTACTAGTGTGAGGAGTGGCTCTCCTCTGATAATTCCCTCAATAGGTTCTTCATTTACACGAATACCTTCAAGTTCTTTGTGAATTGATTAGAGAAATCTTCCTAGAGTGTCTCTCTGCCTCTTCATTAAATCATAATCCCTACACACTATTAGTGAATAGTTATTTGTTGATTATAGAGTATCTATTGGTCCTAATATTGGAAACAAAAACTTACTAATCTATGAAAGCATTAAAAGTAATTTTAAAACATAAATAAGAATTATAAACTTAGAACCATCCCCAATAACATTTCCAAAAATGTAGAGCTTCCCCTAATATCTAATTAATTGATGTAGATAACCACAAATACGGCTCAATGGACTTAAAGATCTCTAAATTAAGCAGTTCATCATTCAAGAGAGGGCTTCATTAAATTATCAACCAAAGAGTCATAGACTTTAGATGATGTTGGCACCATATATGTATTCAAGAATCCTAGATGTCCTATATCGACTGAGCATAGGTGATTTGAACAAAGATAAATGCATCAAAATATTTTAATTGGAATTAACTCCTATCTACAAAATAGGGTAAGAAAATAATAATAATTGTTAACTACTATGAGTACTTATCACTTATGATTGTAATTGATAACTAGTTATGTTGCAGCATGTAACTAATTCAACTAACTTTCAAGAGTATTGGACATAATAGAAACTAAAATACTTTCAATTCAAAAATTACAATACATTTATTATAGCATAAACTAGAAACTAAAATTGAGAACTTATAATGCATAATCTAATTAACCATCTAAACTAATGTGGCTCTACAGTACCTCAAGTGGCCCTTGCTTGAGTTGTTGCATTCGTATGATATTCTTCAATTACTCAACTTAGGAAAACATGTTACCGAAATATATTCTTGATTATATTCCAATCATACACAGAGTTCTGAGAAAAATGTAATAAAATATCTTATTCAATCTAATACATGCAAGGATCAGCTATTGAACTTATCAACATAACAATCTCCTATATAGGGTTGTGAGAGTCCACTTATTTGAAAACTACAAAAAAAATTAAAAGAAAATGTTCATTCTCCCATAAAAATAGGAAGAGGACTGAATTCTATAATAGAAAATAATTAGTAAGAACAAGAGTGTCAAGGTTGAATAAGGACTTTGCACTATTTTTAGATAACCATTATAAACTAGAAGTGTGCCCTAATAGAGAAGTCTTGATTATAATTGTTATTCTTTGTTGGAACAGACTCCTTTATCCTCCATATCTTATTGAAAAGATGGAGTGACACTTGGGCATTCATGATCTTGTCCTCAAATCATTACCTTCATCTTATTCTGAAAGTATGCTCATGTTGTAGCTGATTAACTCCTCTAACTACATTTAACTATCCTTTTGTTGCGGGTTGACGGATTCTTCAATGCAAGGGTTAGTCCTTATTTCTTTAAGGCATTTCATTGTTAGCAGCTATGATTAAACATGAAATTATACTAAACTCATAGACATTCAAAGTTCACACACATTTATTAAAATATTAATATCTCCTTCAAATGCTTCGAAATGCTTAAAGTATATAAAAAGGTTTGGTAATGTATTTTGGAATTTAGTAGAAATAAGATAAAATATCTAAATATAGCAAGGAAATTGGCCATTCTTATGGCTCATCAAAGGGATGGAGGGAGACGAAATATAGAGAGAAAAGAGGGATGGAGGTAGGGAGGGGATATAAAGAGAAGTAGAGGGGGAAGGGGAGAGAGAATTAGAGAGGGATGGGGGGAGGGAGATGTAGCGAGGTAGGGTGGGAGGAATAGAGGGAGGGAGAGAGAGGGAAGGAAGGAGATAGCGATAGGTAGGTAGAGAGAGGTAAGATGGAAAAAATAGAGGGAGAGGTAGGTAGAGAGAGAGTGAGAGAGAGAGGTAGAGGGAGGGAGAGAGAGGAAAGAAGGGAGATAGCGAGAGGTAGGGTGGGAGGGATAGATGGTGGGAGAGAAAGAGGGAAGGAGGGAGATAAGGAGAGGTAGATAAAGAGAGGTAAGGTATAAGGAATAGAGAGAGGGAGAGGTAGGGTGGGAGAGGTAGAGAGAGGTGTGTGTGTGAGAGAGAGAGAGAGACAATGGGAGAGGTAGGTATAGAGAGAGTGAGAGAGGTAGGTGGGAGAGGTAGAGGGAGGGAGGGAGAGAGATGGAAGGAGGGAGATAGGGAGAGGTAGGGTGGGAGAGATAGTAGAGGGAGAGAAAGAGGGAAGGATGGAGATAAGGAGAGGTAGGTAGAGAAAGGTAAGGTGCAAGGAATAGAGAGAGGTAGAGTGGAAGAGGTAGAGAGAGGTAATGTGTGTGAAAAAGAGGGGGGAGGGAGAGGTAGAGAGAGGGGTGGGTAGAGAGAGGGAGAGGCAGGGTGAGAGGGATAGAGGGAGGGAGAGAGAGAGAGGGAAGGAGGGATAAAAGGAGGGGTAGGTGGAGAGAGGTATGGTTAGAGGGATGGAGGGAGAGGGGATATAGAGAGAAGTAGAGAGGGATGGAGGTAGAGAGAGAAGTAGAGGGGAAGGTTTTGAGAGAGGTAGAGAGAGGGGGAATGAGGGACAAAAGGGAGGGAGAGGAAGGTTAGTAGGGATGGTGGGAGAGGAAAGATATAGAGAAGTAGAGAGGGATGGGGGAGGGAGAGGTAACAAGGTAGGAAGGGAGGGATAGAGAGAGAGGAAAGGAGAGAAAAGAGAGGTAGGGTGGGTGGGATTGAGGGAAAGGTAGGTAGAGGGAGAGGGTGAGAAAATATAGAGAGAAGTGGTGAGGGTGAGAGAGATAGAGGGGGGTAAGCTAGGAGATAGATTGAGGGGAGATAGAGAGAAGTAGATGGGGAAGGAGAGACAAAGGGAGGGAGAGGTAGGTTAGGAGGGATGGTGGGAGAGGAGACATACAAAGAAGTAGAGAAAGATGGAGGGAGGGAGGGAAAGGTGGAGAGGTAGGGTGGGAGGAATAGAGAGAGGGAGAGAGGGATGGAGGGAGGTAGGGAGAGGTAGGTAGAGAGACGTAAGGTGGAAGGAATAAAGTGAAAGATACATAGAGAGGGCAGATAAAGAGTAGAGAGGGAAGGGGAGGGGTAAGGTGGGAGGGAGGGAGGAAGAGGTAGGTAGAGAGGTAGGGTGGGAAGGATTGAGGAAAATGTAGGTAGAGAGGGAGAGGGTGAGTGAAGATGGAGAGAAGTAGAGAGGAAAGGTGGGAGAGGGAAAGAGAGAGAGATGTATATATTGCTCTCAGCTCCTTGCAATTTTATTATAATAAATATGATTTTTAAAACTCCCTTGCAACAATCCATCAAATAATTTTTTTATAATATATTATATTATTATATATAATATTATATTTATCTAATATAATATATAATATGCATATTAAATATAATGTCTATTACATTTAATATTAATATATCCTAGCACATATTAATTTATCATAGTATTATATTATATATATTAATATTTTAAATATATAAACATTTATATTAATATTAATATTATAACATGTTAAATTTTAATCTATAGTGAACCCCAAAAAATTATTCTTAAGTAAAATAAATGGATATCCATTCTTTTTTCCTCAGTTATTGCCTTGGGATTGCTTTGGGATTTGGCTTGGGGGTGTCCAACCTAAAAAGTCAACTGCCCCAAAGTGTTTAGAAGGGTTGCGATGGTTTTTCAAACTTCATCCTTCGTATTGAAAAAAAAAATCATCCAAATTTGATGAAATGAGAAGGGTTTATTCAATAAATTATCAACATGCTACCAATATAAGATATGATTTATTCTAAATTTAATAGATAATTTATTATTGATTTTCTACATGCATTATATGTAAAGTCTTGATTAATAGGTTGATTGAAAAACATCTATAATGTTTAAATGGTTACACATTTTTCAAATCTAACAGATGTGTCACACTCCATGCTTCACAAACTATAGCTTTAAAAAATCATAAATTTTTTACCAAGTTAAGGTGGCGAGATAAATTGTTTTTTAATATTTAAAAAAAATCCTACTAGAAAATTCATAACTAATTATTAACTTGAAAAAATTACCAAAAAATATATGTCACATCCAAGCATGTGTCCTCTACTTATATTAAAAGATTTTAAAAAATAATTTTGCTCATAATTAGGGTGGCCAAACAATCACCTTCTTTTTATTTTTTTCCAAAATTTAAAGCACTACTACATCAAAATTTTAAATTTTCACTAATTAAAATTACTATTTTAAAAAAAATCCTAGTAGCCTACAAACTACATTCAATTTGCTACAAATTCTATTCCTACATATTTTCCAAATTATGTTAATAACCTACTCAATTTTTTATGTGAAACTGCTTAAGTCTGTTTTTATGTATTTTTGTTGCTACTTAAGTGCCTTGATTGGCCCATCATAATCATGTACTAACTTGTATATAAGTTATTTAGGATTTTTTGGTTGTGTTTTATTTTTAGTTTGGTGTGTGCATTAGTTTTTTTGTGGTTTTCCTTGTTAATTTTCTCTTCCTATCCCTTTCATTTGTGACTCTATTGCCCTTTGGATAACACACTTATCTTTTTGTCAAGATTTTGGGTTCATTATGCATCATTTACAATCCTTGTCCCTAATTAGAGCCATTTGTTGTCCTCTTATTTAATGGCATCTACTTAAAAATAATTTTTCAAGAAATTATGTAATGAGTCTTCCTCATGCGATTGTCATGTAAAAATAGTGTTTTTGATCAAAATTGTAAGTCGCAAATCTTTCATTACTGGCAATTTGAGTCGTGTCATTTTCAAAGTGATTAAATTTTATGTGTTGAAACCAGATTTTTCACACCAAGTTCAATGAATCAATTCAATTATTCAAGTTCAAGCTCAGATGCAAGTGCAAAAATTGGTGAAATTGAAAAAATAATTAAATTTGAAAATTTGTATGAGTTGGTGTAAATTCCTTTAAAAGGAATATTCTTGAGGATATTTCAACCAATGTGGCAAGTTTCCAAGCTATTTCGCCTCACAAATTGTGAGATATTAATGCTTGTATTTTTCATGCATGAAGTTATGGAAACAATTAAATTTGCATTTTCAAAAGAGCTAAGAAAATATCGCTCACCGGGTTTCATCATATTTGTGTTTTGGATAATGTGACAATTTTTTGGCCAAATATAAGAAGTCAATCCAAAGTTATTGTAAATTCTTTGTCAATGAGCTCATAGATTATTTGGTCTTTCGAGATTATTCATCAATAGTTCTCCACATTTTTGGAATTAAAATATTTCAAATCATGGAATAATGTTCAGCCAGTGTTTGATCGCAGAGTAGTTGTGAAGAATGGTGGTGCGATTCAAAGTTCTTAATGTTCAAGTTTTAATAATTAATCTTTTTATAAAATGAGTAATTAATGGATAATGAAATTAAGTGGGAAAATAAAAATGAATTAAAATAAAAATTAGTTGTGAAAACTCACAACTTAAAATCAAAATAAAAAAAATTCACAACCCACTACAAGCCAAAAAATTGAGTTGTGAAAATTCACAATCCACGTCAACCCAAATTCCTAACTTAGAAAATTGGGTTGTGAAAATTCATAACCCAATTTCAGTTATCTTTCTCCACTTAACTAGCAATGTTGTTAATGAAACATAAAGCAAACTATTGCATGAGAAGTGTGAGTTTGTTCCACCACAATCTCTGCAATTTGTTGCTCATGTTGCCCTTTATGAAAGTCACAAATTTGAGTTAAATTTACCAGACTATGTACACACCTTCGTATCTGCAATGAGAAAAAATTTATTAAGGTGAAGTGTGTTTTTGGAAGTGTATGAATGATTAAAGACAAGTTCTAAATTTAAGTTTTGATAAACTTTTATATTGATCATACTCTGGTTGTGATGAATGATATCACACACCTGAATATGATATACTAACACCATTTCATCCTAAAACCCATCCTCTTTTTGCTTAATTGATTAAATTAGCCTAGCTATTTAATTAATTGCACCATTTTCATCTATTAATCTAATTGACCTAATTAGGTTAATTCACCCCCTTTCATGCTAACCTTTCGTCCTGTTAAATTGGATAAATCAAATCATCTAATTTAATCATTAAGTCCTCTTATTTAATTAAATAACCCTAAGTTATTTAATTAAATATCATATCACATCCCCATTTTCATTAAACCATTTTATTTAATGAATATCATATAATTCCCCTAATTTGCATAATTGAAACTTTATTTAATTATCAAATTACTAATTAAATCTAATCCTCCCACTTGCAAGGGAATATTCCTTGAGAATATTCCTCCTTTGCACATTCCTCCAAAAGGAATACTCATGGAATATTCCTTCCCTTTTTGTATAGTTAAATTTGGTTTTAATTAACTAAATATCTAATTTTCCTCACCCATGAGAATATTCTCTTTCTTCACTCATTTGGAAAAGGGAATATTCCTTTTTGCAACAAACTTCCGATAAAGCTTCTTGTGCAATTTTTGAAAGTGTGTTTGTTTGGATGAATGTAAGCCCTTGATTAAATATCATCGTGCATCCTCAACCCTTGATGGGAATCCATGATCCATGCCTCCATTTTCCTTCCATTATGACCATTGATTGATCCTTTTGATCTTGACCATTAGTTCCATTTTTCCTATTCTATAAATAAAGGCTCGCCTCTATTGAATATGGATCCATCTTTTAATAGTAAACTCGTGCTGTTAAAATCACTCTCATTTGCATCCACATTTAGCACATATTTAGCTCTTTTTTAGTCTAAATCTTGCATTATTAGCTTATAACATCCATTAATGGCTTCCATGGTAACTTAGGTGCATCCATTTAGCATATTTTGAATTTAGGGTTTTAATCTTTCAAATATTGCATACATTCATAATAGCTTTGCATACACTCACATTGATCATCTTAGCTTTTATCATGTTAAAATAGGCTTTCATCATGTTTTACAACACATCTTCCGTTGATTTCATTGATTCTCTTCAAGAGAATCGATTGAAACAAGCTCATTATCCAAGGGATTGAGAAAGGGTCGCTATTCCCCATCAATGTGATACCCTCCCCCAATAGGATAAGTTTCAATGGATTAGAATAGGTGTTTTATGAATTTTTCATATTTTAATATGTTAGTTTTAATGGATTCTTAGTTTAGTTTGCATTGAATGGTTTTATTGGGACTGATGCATAGTGGCTTAATTATACTTTGAATCCTCATGGATCAAGTGTAGTTAGCCTATACTACATTCATCATGTTGGATTGTTGATATGTGGTTGTCATTGATGTCAACACTATTGGCATTAATGTCTTCAAGGCTATATATGTCAAGGATATTGAGAAAATTGTAATGAAGTAAGTTACAAGTTGATAGTGATGAAGTGAAGCTCAGTATGTTTTCGAGATCAGCATGTTGATGATCAGAGGTTGTGGATTAAAGGGTTTTTTTTTAGTATATCTAGTTTATCCATGTTAAGTTTCAAATATCCGTATAAAGATTTGATCGAGTTATGAGAAGTTGTGTTATGATAGTTCTTTTTTTTGCTTCAGTTGGTGTTCCTGAATGAAGATGATGTGATTCTAGTAAGTTTAGTTGTTGTGGATGCTTCTTCGGTGATTCATGATGTTTGTGGATGTTTCTAGATCATGTTTTATCTGTGTTGCATGTCTACATTGATCATTGTACTCGTGATTGGTGATTTTCTCTTGTGTTTTCATGTTTTTCATGTTCATGACTAGCAGGGTAATTGTAGTGTGTTGTGGATCTTCGTGGAATAATTTTTGAAGGTGTTTCATGTTCGAGGATTTTATTTTGGGTCTTCATTATGTTGTGGCCAACATTGGTCAATTCACATTGAAAATTATTTATTATTTTGGGCCGACAGTTTGCATATGTTTTATTATTTTGTTGAAGCTGACATGTAGCGATGTAATATCTTGTTGCGGATATATATAAGCCATTGTTTATTCCTATTGAATGCATGTGTGTGTATGAGATGTGCGAATAATGTCCTAATCATTTGAAGGTAAAAGAAAAGTATGAAGAAGAAGTGAGAAGAGTGTGAAGAAGTGTTCATGTGCTTAACTGGAACTGTAATCAAGCATTAGTAGATGTTATTTTCTCAATTCAAAATCCTGCAGATGTAATCTGAATGTTTTTGTAAGACAGTGTGTCTTCCTTTGGGCAGTAAGCCTTGTTGTACTTGAGCAGTGAGCTCTAGGCAATGCGCCTGAATGCATGTGCATTCCCCATTCACATTTCTTTTATACTTTTAACAGGCTATAATCTTGTGGACTAACCTCCACCATGATTTTTCCCCTAACAGGGTTTCCATGTAAAAAAAATATTGGTGTTATGTGTCTCTGATGTATTGATGGTTCATGCTTTCATGTTTATTTATCAGATCTAAGAATAAGGTTAATAAGTTTAATAAGTTTAAATTTTTGAGACAATTGATTCACCCCCCTCTTAGTTGTATGCCCTTGTGTTGCCAACAATTGGTATCAGAGCCTAGTTCCTTGGAAGAAGTTTAATAGCTTGAGGTGATCTAGGATGGAAACATACAAGAAGGATAGTCTGAGATTTGATGGAACAAATTATTCTCTGTGGAAGACTCGAATGGAGTGTCATCTGAGATGCATTGGTGAACCCTACTGGAACATTATAAGGAATAGGTATGTTATCCCACAAAATGGTCCTTCTACTATTGTTGAGATTAAGGATGTTGAATACAATATCAAAGCTAAGGAAGCATTGTTGAGTGCTCTGTCTGATTCCAAGATGACAAATGTTATGGATTTGAAGACTGCTTATGAGATTTGGAAAAATTTGGAAACCTTGTATGAAGGTGATGCTCATGTGAAGATTGCTAAGTTGCAAAGCTTGAAAAGGAAATATGAAATGTTGAGAATGGGTGATGATGAGAACATTACTTCTTTTATGCAAAGAGTGAATGAACTTGTGTGTAGTATTAGATGTGTTGGTGGAACATTGGATGAATCAAAAATTGTTGCTAAAGTGCTCATATCCTTTCCTGATGCATACAAAGCCAAAGCTACTACTATTGAGGAGATCCAGACTGTGACAAATGTAACTAGAGATATGTTGATTGGTAAGCTTACTACTTTTGAGTTAAGTGAATTTGGTGATGCTCTTCCTAAGACAGAATCTGCATTCAAGGATACTATCTGAAAGATAAGCAGAGATATGATCCAGGAGAAAGTTCTTCTAGAAAGATATTCAAGTATGAGGAGGAAATGAGAGAGATTGAAGAAGAGGAAAGAAAAATAGACGAGCTCGAAGCACTTATTGTCAAAAGGGAAGCCAGAGGAGAAGGTAAGTATAAAGGAAAATTTCCTATTAAATATTTTTCTTGAAATAAGATATGTCATTTTGTCAAGGTGTCTGGAAAGAGTTCCTAAGCCAAGACCTAACAAGCCTAGATTCCAAAGAAAGTGTTATTATGTTGTTGATGAAGGTGTGACAGATGATGAATCTGATAAAGGGAATGTAAGTGAGGATGAATGGGTATTTATTGCTATCAAGGAAAATGATCCAACCCCTACTGAATCTGCTAGTTGCTCAAATGTGGAGAAATCCCTAGCTACTTGAGTTGAAGAGAAATATGAATGGGTGATTGACAGTGGATGCTCTCATCACATGACAGATGATAATAGAAAATTTGTGAGCCTAGAAAATTATGATGGTGGTGTTGTAAGATTTGGTGATGACAAAGATGGTGTAATCTATGGTAGAGGATCCATTGCCCTTGATGGTAAGCATAATATTGATGATGTCCTTTATGTGGAAGGTTTGAAGCATAATCTCTTAAGTGTTGGACAAATGGTTGAAAAGGGATACAATATTCAATTCAAGGATGGAAAGTACAGAATATTGGGGAGTTCCAAAAATGTGATTGCATCAAGTACAAAAACAAAAGGTAATATATTTCACCTGAATGCTGCTAGTAAAAGTTGTCTAATTGCTCAATTTGATGAAAGTTGGTTGTGGCATAGGAGAATGTGTCATGTAAACTTTGATAATATTATCAAGATAAGTTCTACTCAGGTTGTGAGAGATCTTCCTAAGTTGATAAAACCTACTAATATCATATGCAAGGAATGTCAGTTAGGTAAGCAAACTAGAATTTCATTCCGGAGCAAACAACATTGTTGAAATGAAGTGTTGGAGCTTGTTCATACTGATTTGTGTGGTTCTTCTAGAATTAGAAGTTTACAAGGAGATAGGTATTTAATGCTACTTATTGATGATTATTCTAGAATGATGTGGGTTACTTTCTTAAGGGAGAAATTTGAATCTCTAGAGAAGTTCAAGATTTTTAAGGCTATGGTTGAGACAGAGACATGTCTGAAGATTAAATGTCTGAGATCAGATAAAGGAGGTGAATTCACTTCCGATGAGTTTAATTCTTTCTATGAAGAGCATGGGATAAAGAGACAATTATTTGCTCCATGGACCCCTCAGCAAAATGGAGTTGTGGAAAGGAAGAACAGGATAATTCAAGATTTTGCTAGGACTATGATGCTAGAAGGAAATGTTCCTCATATCTATTGGATAGAAGTTGTGATTACTGTTGTTTACACTCTCAATCGGGTACAAGTCAAAGGTGATACTTGTAAGACTCCTTTTGAGCTATGGTTTGGTCACAAGCCTACTGTTAGGTACTTCAAAATATTTGGGAGTAAATTCTTTATTAGAAGAGATGAAGATATAGGAAATTTTGATGCTAGGAGTGATCAAGGAATCTTTCTTGGTTATTCTACTAAAAGCAAGGCCTACTGGTGCTACAATAAGAGATTGAGGAAAGTGGTTGAAAGTGAAAATGTCAAGGTTGATAAAGACATAGTTAGACCATCCAAAACCTGTGGATATGATTCAAATGATCACAATGACAGTTCAAATAAAGGAAAGAAAGTTCAGACTTCAAATCAAGTTCAAATCATTCTGGTGAATTAGGAAAATCAAGAAGGAAATAGTGAAAGTGCAGAAGTGAGATCACAAGAGCCTAAAGTTCAAGAACATCCTAAGACTCCAAGGTATGTAAGACTAAATCATTCAGAAGATCATATCATAGGTGATAAGAAAAAAGGTGTTCAGACTAGGAGAAAAATTGCAAAAGAATATTGTTTGATTTCAAAGACTGGGCCTAATAGTGTGAATGAAGCATGCCAAGATAAACATTGGGTAGAATCAATGAAAGAAGAACTATAACAAATTGAGAAGAATGATACATGAATTCTTGTTCCTAGACCTAAGGAAAAATTTAATTGGAACTAAATGGGTCTTTAGAAACAAACTGAATGAGCAAGGGGAAGTTGTTAGAAACAAAGCAAGACTCATGTGTAAATGACATTCTCATATGGAAGGAATTGACTTTGAAGAAACCTTTGCCCCTGTTGCTAGGATTGAAGCTGTGAGACTATTTCTTGCTTATGTTGCTTAAAAAAACTTCAAGGTTTATTAGATGGATGTCAAATCAACATTTCTAAATGGTGAACTGGAAGAAGAAGTGTATATTGAGAAACCTGATGGATTTCAATTGACTGATCAGGGAGATATGGTTTGTTAGTTGAAGAAAGAATTGTATGGACTTAAGCAAGCCCCAAGAGCATGGTATGCCAGATTGGACAAGTATTTGTTGAAGCTTGGATTCAATAAAGGTATTGCTGATAGTAATTTGTATTTCAAGATTGATCATGATAAAAATTTGATTGTTGAAGTCTTTGTTGATGATATATTTTTTGGAGGAGATGATGGTTTGTGCATGAAGTTTTTTGATGAGATGCAGAGTGAGTTTGAGATGTCTATGATTGGAGAGATGAAATTCTTTTTGGGATTGCAAATTACTCAGCTAGATAAAGGGATATTCATATCTCAATCCAAGTATGTGAAAGAATTTCTAAAGAAGTTTGGTATGGAAGATTCAAAGCCTTTTGGTACACCTATGGTGACCGGATGAAAATTGACACAAGATGATGATTCCCCGAAAGAAAATCAAACTAGATACAAATCGATGATTGGTGGATTGCTTTATTTGACTCAAACTAGACCTGATATCATGAATGTCATATGTATTGCTGCAAGATTTCAAGCTAATCCTAAGGAATCACATGTAACTGCTATGAAGAGAATTTCCAGATACTTGAAGGGGACAGTTGATTTTGGCCTATGGTATCCTAAAGATGATGTTGATTGGGTAGGATATGTGAATGATAGAAAAATTACTAGTGGTGGTGCATTTTTCTTGGGAAAGAAGTTGATTTTATGGTTAAGTAAGAAGCGGAATTCCATTTCTTTATCTACTGTAAAGTCAAAATACATTGTTGCTACTAACAATTGTACTCAAGCATTGTGGATGAAGCAAATGTTGAAATATATCAAAGTTGTGTATAATGAACCTATTGCTATATTATGTGATAATTCAAGTGCAATTAACATTTCTAAGAATTCGGTGCTGCACTCAAAGACCAAGCATAAATCTATCAAGTTTCACTTTTTGAGAGAGAAGGTGAGTGAAAAGGAAGTCAGACTGGAGTATGTTCCTACTAAGGAACAGATTGCAAACATCTTTACAAAGCCTTTTCCTAAGGATACTTTTGAGTATCTCAGAGGGAAGCTAGGGATGATTACCCCTCCTAATCAAAACTAATATGCATTAACTTGCATCAATTTGTGCATTTCATAGTCATATCTTGATCCGGATTGATGTTGCAGTGGCTGCTACTCAAGGAGAGTAGTCAGATGTTTAGATATGTGGTTCAAAGCTTGTGTGGAGAAAGATAATGCATATCTTTGTCATTGATGTCAACGGGGGAGAAGAGTCATGTGAAAAAATTTGTGGGGAGAAGAGTCATGTGAAAGAGTTAAGGAGAAAAGAGTCAGAATCTAAGGGGGAGAAAGTGTTAAGAGTTAGTTGAGTTGATGGTGTTTTTCACATCATGTATTTCCATCAATTCCAAAGGGGGAGATTGTTGGATATTGTTGATATGTGGTTGTCATTGATGTCAACACTATTAGCATTAATGTCTTCAAGGTTGTATATGTCAAGGATATTGAGAAAATTGTAATGAAATAAGTTGCAGGTTGACAGTGATGAAGTGAAGTTTAGTATGTTGTTGAGCTCAGTACGTTGATGATCAGAGGTTGTGGATTAAAGAGTTTGTTTTCAAGTATATATAGTTTATCCACATTAAGTTTCAGAGATTCGCATAAAGATTTGATTGAGTTATGAGCAGTTGTGTTATGATAGTTCTTTTGTTGCTTCAGTTGGTGTTCCTGAATGAAGATGATGTGATTTTAGTAAGTTCAGTTGTTGTGGATGCTTATTTGGTGATTCATGATGTTTGTGGATGTTTCTAGATCATGCTCTATATGTGTTGCACGTCTGCATTGATTGTTGTGCTCGTGATTGGTGGTTTTCTCTTGCGTGTTTATGTTTTTCATATTATGAATGGCCAACAGGGTAATTGTAGCATGTTGTGGATCTTCGTGGAATAATTTTTGAAGGTGTTTCATGTTCGAGGATTTTATTTTGGTTCTTCATTATGTTGTGGCCGACATTGGTCGATTTGCATTGAAAATTATTTATTATTTTGGGTCGATAGTTTGCATATGTTTTATTATTTTGTTGAAGCCGACATTTAGCAATGTAATCTCTTTTTGCGGATATATAGAAGTGATTGTTTATTCCATTTGAATGCATGTGTGTGTATGAGATGTGTGAATAATGTCCTAATCATTCGAAGGTGGAAGCAAAGTATGAAGAAGAAGTGAGCAGAGTGTGAAGAAGTGTTCATGTGCTTAACCAGAACTGTAATCAGGCATTAGTGGATGTTATTTTCTCAGTTCAAAATCCTACAGATGTAATTTGAATGTTTTTGTAAGACAGTGTGTCTTCCTTTGGGTAGTAAGCCTTGTAATTGAGCAGTAAGCTCTAGGCAGTGCACTTGAATGCATGTGCATTCCCCATTCACATTTTTTTTATACTTTTAACAGGGTATAATCTTGTGGACTAACCTCCACTATGGTTTTTCCCCTAACAAGTTTTCCATGTAAAAAAAATTGTGGTGTTATGTGTGTCTTTGATGTTTTGATGGTTCATGCTTTCATGTTTATTTATCATATCTAAGAATAAGGTTAATAAGTTTAATAAGTTTAAATTTCTGAGACAACTGATTCACCCCCCCTCTCAGTTGTCTTCCCTTGTGTTGCCAACACGTCAATCACATTTTGGGGCTAGAAGGAGGGCTTGAACTAAACAATTTGACGAATTTTTTGTTAAATCTCTATTTTGCTTGTGTTTTCAGGTTCAGCGACGCTATTGAAGATTCACCAATGCATTTGATAATGTGTCTCTATACAACAATGCACTTGGGTTTTTATTTTAGCAATACATAAAAAATTTAGCGACACATTAAATTTTGTCACCGTACATTTAAATAGCGATGCTAAGCTATTTTTTTAACGCAACATGAATTTTAATATAGTGACGCATTTGATGTCACTGTTTACTGCAGAGTGGCACTTTCAACTTTTCAATACAACAATGCAACTTCAATACAATGATGCTATTGCTGAAATTTAGCGACATAATTGATTTCAACATCACGATTTACTAGTAAACAAAAATTGAACCTAAATTTTGACATGTGCTTTAATTTTTTACTTTATTTGATTGCTAACATGTCATTGACTTCTCATTTTGGTTTTTTAGGATAACAAGTTTTACAGGTTTGGACGATAAAATTCAAAGTGAAGGAGCATATTACCATTTGAATATAATTGTAACAAGTGTTTCAACACTTATGGGGTAATTATAACCCATTTATGATGCTTTATTTCACGTTTTAGGACCAAACTAGATTTATTTTTGGGCTTTAAAATGAACGTTCAAATTGGTTAAAATTGAACCCTCGCATCATTATGCTTGTTGGTTTAAAATTGAACAATACAATCCCAACACTTCAAAATGATGCTTAAAATGAACTCATTTTGCTATGATGGATTAAAATGAGCATGTGTCTGAATTGCTTGAGTATGCTTGTTGTGCATATCCAATCCCCTTGTGCTTCATGCGATCTTGGGTGAAGAGAAACACGCAAATATACCTTTTCTTCTTGGAAGCGCTTATCCTCTCCCCTTGCACCTGCTGGCAATATTGGATGATGAAAAGCATTTTACACTTCAAACATGTGTTACCTTTAGAGGGCTTGCCTCCCAACTTGTGAGAGAGAACGACCCAAGCAGTGCTTTCATTTTAGTCTGCTATATAAATAACCAATTGTGACTAAATTCATTAATCGGCTAGTTGTGGTTGTCCCATATTGACAAATGTCTCTTTTAGTATCCTTGTGATGCGTTAAAAAACTTAGATATTTCTAAGGGTTCATAGGCCTCTTCATTGAGTGAATCAATGCGTGTATGGCACCAATTTATCCTAAATATGGTCATTAAAATCCTTGTTTATAGTGGCTAACCAAGTCCAATTCTGAAATGTATTTTAAGGTAGTGCATTGGAGTAGCACAACTCCAAGAAGTTACTTACCATGTCTAGTTTTTTATGGAGGCAATAAAGCAAATGGGGAAGGGACTTCTTTGCTTGGCATGTCAAGACATTACATTTCCTTGACATAGCCTATTTTTCCATTTCATCTTCAAGGATTAATCATCTCTTTTGATGATGGTAAGCCTACTAAGAAATGCGTACCCGCTCTACCCAGGATTGTAAATGCTTGTGAGTCTGTTTAACACTTGCTTGCTTCCAAAACAATTACAAACAAACATCAATAAGTCTTTTCAAAATTTCAAACCCTTTGGTCTAAGTATGGATACCCTTTGAAAAAATGTTGATATTGATGCTTGTCATAAGGATTTATTTTGAGACTTGTAAATATTTTGGTTTACATCTCAATCCATACTTCCCAAAGTAACCTAGGTAACTATACCCCTAACTTCATCCTTTTCACAAAATGGACTTTGTGGAATGAATGATGTTTTTGACATAGACATTTAGTTTGAAACTTAAGCAAGACAAGTGTTTTTGGTAAAAAGAAACTCATTTAAGCAAGATAAATTGACAAATTGAACCCCACATTGACCATTTGGCATCTTGATCACTCCAGTTGAACAAACAAACCTTACGCTGCTATCATTCAACCAAACTTTGAACTAATTGAGGGAAAACAAGAAAATATAATTAGTAGCTTGAGGAGCTTCACTTTTGAAACAAAGGAAACACCAACCCAGTGGAGAAACATGGCATAGATCTTAGACGAACAAGAACAAGCCGATATTGTGGTTGGAAGGCCCATATTACCACCTCCTGTGTGGTAATAAATATCCTCTTTTGCCCAATCTTGTGCTTCTCTAAATGATCTCTTGCAAAATCAAAATCCCCAAGAGAAGGTCTACTTGCCATCACTTCAAACTTAGGCATCATAGTCAAAATCCCGTCAAGAAACATCTTATGAATCTCTATCGCAATAGGAACATTTTGGTAGGAAACTTTTATAGACATGTTTCGATGAATGATCCAGACATGTATGCCCAATATGAACCCCTCATTTTAGTCAACATTTGTCTTTTGGATTGAGTTACTTCTAATGTCAAGCATCTTTCTCACTACCTTGGTCTTGGAAAACAAAAGGTTCACTCTAGGTCAACATTGGGTCAAACATTTCATCCACCCCTTATCAAAATTCATCCTTCACTTCACCAAACTTTGCAAAAATTTCAAACACACTAACACTTTTTGACTTATGCATCTATCAACCCAAACCCTAACTTAGCTACTTTATATCTTTAGACTAGTTTATCTTGAAGGTCACAAGTCTACCTTAAAGATTCACAAGTTCATAAACATCCTCTATCCAAGCATCAAAAAATCAAACTTATGTCAAAAGTGTTGTCTCAAAACATTTGCAAAGATCACTCCCCATATCATTCATCTCTTCATCTCCCATTACCATCATTGCTCCAAAATGACTTAGAGCATCCCTCTTACCTAGATTTAAGTCAACTAGAGAGTCTAAACATTACAAATATCAACACAACTCTCCCATAGGTGACCCAAAATTTATGGTAAAGACAAGATCAAAACACAAGAGAATCATGAAGAAAACCAAAGTCACATTCACCTCAAGTGATCCCAATCCTTAATAATTTGATCCAAGAAGTCAAGTTACCCCATCTCAACAACCCTCATCTCCATTAGGACCATTTGAGATAGAAGACATCACGAACAACCCATTTGGACTTACTAAGGAAGAAATAATGGAGTACAAACAAGAACATCAAGCCTTTGAAAATGTAGCTCTGATTTTCACATCTTTTGCTATGCAATCATCGACATAAGGCTTGGCTTCATCCACTATTCAAACAAATCCATCACTAGGGTTAAGTTACACACCAACTTGTAGTCTTGAAACTAGACTTGCTAAGGATTTTGGTCATACTCTTCCATTTAAAAGCAACGCACTTGTGGGTACCCTCAACACCAATCCTTCTCAAACCACCACTTGGACACCAACATTTGGTGCTCCCCCCATTCCCGAGAATCCTTTGCATCAACATAAACCACTTGCACTTCATGAATCCATGATGACCTCAACATATTGAGGGTACCCCTCTTCATCCATCCCCACAAGTACCACAAGTGTTCCCAACATCACGTAGGGAAGTATAGACCAAGTATCTCAAATGGACCCAAAAGGAAAGTTAATCCCCTTACACAAAATCAACCTTTAACACAATATGGTATATCTTTATAAAACCCCCCAATGAGTTCATCCATCCCATTGGTTACCTAAAATACATTTGTCCCATCCACCACCAACCCAACTCAAAACTACACCTTGGTCATGAACCCCATCAACCAAGGCAATACCTTGACCACATCCCAAACACAAACAAATCCCCAAAACATCGGTCAAGGGAATCCTTTTAATCAATGGACTCAAGGTCCTAATATTGCATTGACATCGCAATACCTAATGGCACCATCATCATCTTTCCCCATGGTCCCTCTCATCATGCAAAATTAAATGGGACCTCAAACTTACATTCCTCCATCTCAATCCACCATCTTACAAGGAATGTTAAACCAAGGGAACCCCCAACCACTCATCAGCAACCCGCTACCTATGCAAAACTTCAACAACCAAAACCCATCACAGATGTCCCAACAACCAACTGATCTTACATTGCAAGAACATGCCTTTGCTTTATAGCAAGTGCAACAAGCATATCATCAAGTCGTACAACAACAAAGCAAGCAGCCCTAGCAGCACAACAAAATTAGTAACAACAGTAAGCAGCCTTAGCAATACAACAATACAACAATAGCAAGAAACCCTAGCAGCACAACAACAGCAACAACATCAAGCAGCCTTGGAAGTACAACAACAACAACAAGCAGCCCTAGTAGCACAACAACAGTAGCAACAATAACAAGCAACCCTAGCAGCACAACAACAACAACAAGCAGCCCTAGAAGCACAATAATAGAAGCTACAACAATAAGCATCCTTAGCAACATAGCAAGTAGCCTTAGTAGCACAACAACAAAGTCAAGCCCACCAAGCAGCCTTACCAACACAACAAGCCCTTGTGGACCAATAACAATAGCAAGCCTTACTAGCTCAGTAATATTCCCAACAACATCAACAAGGTTCCTACTATAACCCTCAATAAAACATCATCAATACAAACACGTTAGGAATATATACACCCCACCACAATAACCTTCGCAATATCTTACACCCCCATACACACCATACTACACTCCATCATATCAAAATACCACATACAATCCATCTGCTATCCCACAATATGCAATGTATGATCCTCCACCAAACCCACAAGACAATGTCACATTGCAACTCAAGGCATTGACACAAGAAATGTAAGACATCTAGA
The DNA here is from genome assembly GCA_007258455.2 of Sequoia sempervirens. Lineage (NCBI taxonomy): Eukaryota > Viridiplantae > Streptophyta > Pinopsida > Cupressales > Cupressaceae > Sequoia > Sequoia sempervirens. The sequence continues at coordinate 39,263 of VDFB02257962.1, read as the reverse complement.
TGGGAAAAATGAAGAAGCCCCATACATAGAACCTATGCCCACATCCATTTGATCGAAACATTGCAATGGTACCATTCCCTCCCAATTTTGAAGTCTCAAAATTTGATAAATACAAAGGGAGAGGAAGTCATGTGGACCATGTTAAATAGTTTAATTTCATGTGTATGGAGGTCTCCTACAATGAATCCTATTTGATGCGCCTCTTTCCACCAAGCTAGATAGGCCCAACCATCAACGAGTTTTCTCAGTTGCCTCCAGGCATCAAAACCTTCCAAGAAATCATTGATAGATTCATAGATCACTTCTCCTTTAATCTTGACATGGATGTAATCCTAGAATATTTGTACACTCTCAAACAAAATAAAGGAGAATCTTTCACCAATTTCTTGTAACGGTGGAGAAAAAAATCTAGTAAGAGCAAGTGGTCAATTTTTGATGAACAACAAGTGGGGATTATCATAGAAAATTTAGATCCATATCTATCCTTCCACTTAAATATACAGTGCATTACCTCTTATGATGAGCTTGTCCCTAGATCCCTTAACATCGAGAGAGCTCTAATCTCACAGGGAAATACTCAAGCCTACAAAGATAACTGCCCATCAACTAGTTCAAACAACAAGCCTCATGTCTGGGCTAAAAAAAACATGATAAATGATGGCATGGTAGATTCTAAGGTGGTCCTAAGTGCTCCTAGGCTAAACAACAATCAAAATAGCTAACTTTCAACTGACTGTGCAACAAACTACATCACCACAAAACAACCAGATCAATAACACTGAAACACAACAATGACAAACTCCCAACAGAAACAACTATCCAAAATGCAAATACACATAGTTTTCAGAACCTATTGAAACCATCATGAAAAAATTGGTAGATTCAAACTTGATAACGCTTTCTAATTTTGAAAACTACCAAGAACCACAGGATAAACCACCCTGGTACAATGAAAAAGTTCTTTGACTTTCACAAAATCAAAGGACATGAAACATAGAATTGTATGAGACTAAAAAATGTTATCTAACATCTTATTGAAAATGGAGACATGTCTGTTGAGGTACCAGCCGGCAATCAGGATCTTAAGATATACAAGAACCCTATGCCAGATCATAGCAAAGAAAACAACTCTGGAAAAGCTAAGGATTACACAAACGTGCAACATACCTATTCCAATGTAGTCACTTCTTGTGATAGTTTCATCACCATTGTCACCATCAAAGGGCCTAGTGTGGAATTTGGAGTCACCACACGATGTGGAAAAGTCACCATCCAAGGAGTCCCATCTCAATCTAGGGAACAATCTACTTTTCCAACATCAAAACCTAACAAGTACATTCTCCTAGTTTAGCTTAAGAAGACCCCCACATAGATCCCTATCTTAGAACTATTGAGGTTATCCCCCAAACATAGGGAAATCTTAGAGAAAGCTTTATCTTCATCATCTGTCCCTGAGGATATTGATATAGAACAGTTTCAAGCTATGGTAGGGCATATTACTAATCATCTTCTCACCTTCTCGGAACAAGACCTACCATCATAGCCATCTCATAACCATGATTTACACCTTGAGGTCATTATTCATAAGAACAAGGTTAAAAGAGTCTTAGTAGATGGATGTGTTGATCTGAGCATTTGCGCCATTCAGTTGATCAAAAAATTGGTCTATTTAGAGGATATTATTGAGAAAGAAAATAGTACCACCATCAGAGCATTTGATGATCAAGAACGGGTATCACAAGGCATCATCGCACTACCCATCCAAGTAGGACCTGTCATTGCAAAAACTACATGCCAATTGTTAGACCTTGATCTTCCCTACAATATTTTGCTTGGTCAGCCATGGATCCATGTCCTAAAAGTTGTAGCTTCGACCTACCATCAATGTGTAAAGTTTCCTTTTGAGGGAAGAGAAATTACCATCCATGGAGATCTTGAGCCTTTTTACTACTGCAAGAACCTTGAGGCAAAGTTTTAAAAAACACCCCAAATCCCTAAAATGATGAAGGTCCTACACCTTCCACCTCATTCATTGACCCATCGTCCCTTACATCTACCTCAGAAACAAAAACACCTATTGTGCAGAACATTCCCAACATCAAAGTAGTGATCCAAGATGATGGTTGTGGAAGCTATAAACTAATGAAGGATAATTTTATGTTAGGGGAGCTACCTCTTTCTCCCAAATCTCATGGGAAACCCACACCTAGCACCAAAGTTGTCAAAACAATAAAGATGGCAGCTACTACCTTCACCAAGTGGGGGGATTTGAACAAAGAAGATTTCAATGAGGAGGATGTATCAAAACTGTTATATCAAGATGAATGACCCATCCCTATTCTTCCCATGGAAGATGACAACAAAGGCTTGCAACTAATGAAGGGGTGGGGATAAAAAAATAATGAGAAACTAGGATAAAATGATAATGGTTTGCTAGAACCCATCGTTCCTAAGAAACGTCCAAAGAATCTTGGCTTAGGATTGTTATCCTCAAATCCAACTGCACTAGATTCATGGGATAACCCCCTATGAAACTTGTCTATTTCGTAGTTGTGTACTTCAAGCATGAAAAATGAGGCAAATTTCAATTCACCTCAATGTGTAGTCCAAAACCTCAAACATTCCATTTGAGTGTTCCCCCCCATTCATCTTTCGAAGAGCTTCGAAATGAGTATCTTCGTTAATTCCCAATCCCTGGGAGTTAGTCAATTTTTGACTCATGTCTGAGCGCTAATTTTTCAGCTCTCCTACATGAGCTTTAAGTTAAAAAATCAACTCCAAGTGTTGGAGCGCTGAAAATGAGCGCTCCTACACTTTGCTCACTTAGCCTTTGATGCACAAGTGGTGATTTTCATTGCTAGTGCACTTTTTGTTTTATTAAGTCTTTTACATGTACAAGCAGTGATTTTCACCGCTAGTGCATATTTTTCACCATTATGTGCACCTTCATTAATGTGAACATTGAGTTCATTAATGACCTTCTCTTAGTGACTTAATAAGTCATTTTAGGCTAATCTATCTTCATTCTATCTGCCATTCACTCTTCCTCTGTGTGCTGGTCTCCATCCAACCTCAAGTCGATCGGTGTCTACAAAATCTTCAAGTTTTCAAGCTAGGGTTTCAATGTTTTCCATTTTCTTCCGAGTACATTTTATTCTTTCTTCTTCATCGCCATTTCTCTCCATTTTTTGCTTTTGAAACCCTGCACTTTGTTTTCTCTTTGTAAGGGCTTGTTAGTTCTTGTTTTGGATCATTCCCTAATCTTTTTCTGCACATTGTTTTTATTGGTGCCCTCGTTTGTTTTTCTCCACACACATTTTATTCTTCTTTGTGCATTTTTTTTTTTGTCTTTCACCAATTTTTCCCCATTTGTTGAAACAGTGAAATTTTTAGTTTTAACAAATCAAAATATGAAATTTTTGATCACTCTCATTATTTTCACATGTTCAAGCAGAGTTTTTCACCGCTTGAACATTGATAGGTCCTTCCCCCAATTGTCAAAGCAGTGAAAATATCTGCTATTACACTTAAGATATTCCCCAACTCCTACATGGAGTGTCTCCTCTTAAAATGCTAAAGCAGTGATTTTGTCCACTTGTACACTTGACCCAAACAAAGGATGAACATGTTGAAGTGCTAAAATTCAGTGCCTATGCATGAACTAAGTCCCTCCCACATGCACCAGCATTGATTTTTAGCACCCCAACACTTTAATTTCCCCAAAGTGTTGAAGACATGTAGGAGCACTGAAAATTAGTGCTACTACATGCAACTCACAATCTCAAGATGTAAGAGTGTTGATTTTCAACACTCCTACACAAAAAGCAATTTTCTCTTCTAACACCCTAAAATGACTTTGTTTGCACTTCGAATCTCATTTCTTCTCCAATGCTCCATTTTCTGTGATAAATGCTTGTTTGCACTTTCTTTGAATTGCATGCTTGCTTCATGCTTTCCAACACTGCATTTTCTCCTAACATCTGCTAATCCACTATTCTTGCAGTTCCTCTCAAGCTCTCATCAGGTGATCCAAGAAAGTGGCATTCCTTGATCTTGGTATTTTTAGATGACAACAAAAAATTCTCCATCGTCTTCTAAGAAGGACGGAAAGATGAAGTACAAATATCAGGGTGTCTTTTTTCCTACTGTGGTGATCTCAAAGGTGGATGAAATTAAAGACACCGAAATTGGTCATCAAGACCTAGAAGATTTTGTAAAAAGAACTGAGAAAAGGCCCTTACAAGACAACTTGAGATCCATTGTTCATAGCAACTTGCACTTGGTGTCTACATTCCCAACTTCTACTCATAACAAAAAGTTTGTTCTCCAATTTGCAACTCATTACATCCGAGATGACATAAGTGTAAGAGATTCCTTGAGACAAGTCATGATGAGATTGGATCCTGAATTCTTTAATATTATTTTTCGGGTTCCACACATGGAACAATATACAAAGATCTCAATTCAACAAGCATAGGAGGTCTATGATAGTGATCCCAACAAAGCCAAAACATTGATTAATACTCAATGGTTGAAAAATCCAAGGCTTACTATCTCAATATGGCCTAAAGGGCTTCCTCAAAGTGATTTCAAAGAGGATGTCAGGGATATGATTACTCTCCTGAGCAGTGTTAGAGGATTGCATGTTTCATGTAATATTCAAGATTGGATGTATGAGTACATCTGCATCATTCGAAGAAAGAAAGAACATATTGATTGGGGAACTCAGATAAGTGATGAAATCCATGAACATTTGATCAATGTGTTGACTACCTTGAAATTTACATGACTTCTTATTTGGTATATGATGTTGTAGTAATGAGGCAATTTTCAGGGCTGTCTACAAAGGGAAATAGAAATTTTGTACCTGTGTATGAGTTGTATTATTAGTTGAAATTAAGAGAAATTCTTCATCATTTTAGAAGAGTCATCGATGCCTTCTTTGCACCCCTATTGTTCACTTTTGATCTAAATCTTGAAAAGAAAAGAGTATCAGATGAAGCCTACAAAGTGGTTAGGAAGGTTGGTTGTATATTTTTGCAGTTTCCAACTTTCACCTACATAAGAGTAGGTTGCTATACTGGGTTTCCATACATGCTTCCCAAATATCCCTCAGATAAGTGAATACTAATGGAGCTGTGTAGATAGTTTATCTCAGTTCACAAGGAACGCCAGAGAATACACAAGCCAGGTTTTAGGTTTCCACTAACAATTGGGAGGTATACCATACACAGTGTAAAAAAGAAAATTCAGTCATTGCAAAAATGCAAATCATAACTATCAGAACATATAAATATAGATTTGACTTTGACTACCGAGATGCAAAGATAAATTTGAAGAAGGATCACAGACATTTCTACCGCTTTGAAGACATATGGGCGGACTGCAGAGATGAGGAAGACATCCATAGAATGTTTTTTTGTTGGCTAACAGTAGAGCAGATCAGAGATCTTGGTGTAGTTGATCTACCAGAAGATTTCAAAGATCCTAGCAACATCATAAAATTTTCTTATGAAGAAGATGAGATTGATAGAAGGCCCTTACCTCCAAGACAATGGTCTAAAAAGGAAAGTGTCTCTATCAGAGAAAGGCTTGCTCCACTCTTACACAACACAACAAAATGGTTGGATAACAATGGATTCCAAATGAAATATTTGAGGACCAAATCCAAAGGAGAAGCACCAGGAGGAGAAACCAGCCAACAACAGGAACTCCACATAAAAAAAAACATGCGGCTACTCCCTCTTCTTCCCAAAGAGTTCCTAAAATCAAGTTTACCTTTGGTAATAGTGCTACACAAACGATTGAAGAACATGAGGCAACAGAATCTAAACAAACACATGCAAAAGGAAAGGAGCTTGCTTCTGAGGAACAATCATCTGAAGAAGAAGAGAATGAGAGTGAAGAATTGGAAGAATCTAATGAAGAAGAATCCGATGAGGAAGAATTTGAAGAAGGTGAAGTTGAAAAAGAAGGTAATGAGGAGGAACTCAAGCATGATGGTGAACAACCTCTATCTCCCCATGAGAATATTGTTGAATATATTCCCCATACATCATCACCTGTTACTACCAATGTTCCTCATACTCTTTCCAATCCAACTACTCCACCTCCTCTTACTACCTCACCTCATCCTACAACAATTTCAGATGTAGTGAATGTTTCCATTTCCCCTGCAGTATCAACCATCCTTGCCACTCCTCCTATAGTTTCAAATTCACAAAATATTGATGTTTTGTCAAGTTCTCCCTCATCCATTCCTAGTTTTTCATCTTCATCTTTTGATATCTCTTCAAAGGCTAAATTTCATAGGTTCATGAATGAGTCTTTGCAGAATCCACTCGGTTTGCAGTCCACCAGAGCTATCATGACTGATACTACTTTGATTGTCACAATGTTGGCATTTAAATTCGCACCTCTAGAATGCGTATTTGAAACAGACAGCTATGCACAGATAAACTACTCTTCAAATTAGGAGGGGAAGCTCCCTCTTACTGATGGTGTTTGAAAGAAAGTAAACTAAACTAAGTTGCCTATCTTTTTTATCAGCTTAGAGCACAAGGTTTATTAAACACAAACACTGCAGCTGAGAATTTTCTATTTTAAAACTTCAACTACGACTAACTTAAACTAAAGACGTTTCTCACTTCTCAAGTAATAGCAGAGCAAGAGAAGCTAGAAATTAACAAGGTAGATCTTCTGACAAAAATACTTCAATAATCTCTCTCTCAATGAACACCTACACACTTCACTGTAAGTTGAAATCAAAGATCATAAAAGTAGAACATAGATAACGGAGATCTAAGATTTTGGACCAAGGCAAAAGAGGCTCATGATTTTATTACTCAAATCTCTAGAACAAAGCTCACTTCTAACATGCCTGGAACAAGAAATTGTAGCTAAAGAGGCTTGCAATCTTGCTCTTACACAATAGAAAACAACAATCACACTAACTCCTTGTTGGCTAAAGAGGCTCAACAATTTGCTATCACAACACAATTGAACAATACTTGAGCAAAAAATAGAAGACACAATAGGCTCAACGTTTTGTTCTCACTAGCATGGTTAAGAAAAACTAATGAGAAAAGGCTCTTATTTATAGACAAGCAGAGGAGTAGGGAACCCTAAAATCTCCTTGCTTTCACAATCTAGGGCTTGCTCAGCAAGCAAGCTTTATTACTAAATCTAGAAAGAAGATAACATCTAAAACCCTAAGAAAGCATAAAAAGCGGGAAACACCAACTATTACATTTTATCCTCTTTCTATCCTCAAAGAATGGATAAGATTTATTCCAAGAATAGAAAGAAAGCGGGAAAGAAAGCTTCTGGAAGAAAGTTGCTTTAGAGCTCGATCACATTTGCTAGGAAGTTAGAGATTGTGTCCGGTTCGGTGCATCTATGCCATCAACATCAAATCACCGCTTTTCTAGGATATCTTCAGCATCTGCAATAGATCTCAAGAAATCTTCAACCTCATTGGCCGCTTTCTCGAACTTTGCTGACATCACCGAAACATGACCTATCCTTCCGCCAACTGTATTGCAACTGCGAACAACATTCTGGAACTGAGTTTGTACTTCCTCAAGCTCGACGTAGGAACCATCTTCAAGACTGTACTGAGAAGGAATCTCTATGACAAATTCGTTGATGAAAAGAAGAGCTTCAACCACCCTTTGTCTGTAGGCGATGAATTCTTAGATATCTTCTCATAGGTTCTAACTTTGAAAACGTGACGCTCCCTCCAGGCAAGGATTTGCCTCTTGTGTTCCTTTGAAACTGATGAACCATAGGTTGTATCCAAATCAACAATGATGATCTCATGCCTTGGTCTTACTTCAACCAGTGTTTGTTCAAATCCCTGGATGCCTTGACATAGCTCATGAGCATTCTCCCTTAATTGGAACATCTGTGCCAAGATCTCCTTTCCTCTAACAATGAAACTCTCGATCCATTCTTGAGTTTCTTTCACACAAATAACCAACTCTCTCAGCCGATGATGATCAGCTGGTGTCTCTAAAATCTGGGGCAGCAACTGGGTTGCCTGTGAAGAACCATGGACAAGGTTAGAAATAAAAAGCCTAAGCTGCTGATTTTCAGCCTTGAGGGCTGCCTTGTCTTCTCCATCTTTGAGCACTCTTTCCTAAAGGTTTTCAGATACAACTTTGAAGAGGCTCAAATCCGCATGTCTGGTATTTCTACCAAGATTTTCCTTGACCATGACGAAATCATCCATGTCTACCTCATCCCTGTTCTTATCTTCTGAGGGTAATGCGGTCTCCATGACTATCTCACCATCAGGATTCGTATCAAAGTAAACTTGTTTCTTTGCCTTCTTCTTAGGAGGCTCCTGATAAATGGTGTCAAGATCATCAAAATTTACTTGATACGAAGGCCTTCTCCTCACCCTTCCTAAGGAGTTCTCAAGCCAAGACACGGTAGTATCTTTACTAACTTCCTTATGGGGTGCCACTGCAATCTCCTCATCATCTTCAATATCAAGATCAATGTGCATTGGTAAAGACTCTGTCAAAGGTGCAAGAACATGTGGAAAAGGTGGCTCCTCTGTTTCTTTCTGAGGTATGGGCTCGTCAGGAGGAGCTTTTGTTACTACTATAGGTTGCTCCTGTATGACTATGCCTGAGAAGTCTAACCTTCTTCTTACATTTTTTCTCGATCTACTACCTTTGACGCCTTCTTGAGACTGACTTTTTTCCTTCCCTTTTGACTGTGCCCTGGAAGAAGAGGGAATTTTCCTTGGTGGCTCTACTACTGGAATGGAGTTTTTCCTTTTAAGTATTAGGAAAACCTTGCTATACTCAAGGACTTGTCTTGTCCTATCTTCAACCGAAAGGGATTCCTTATTAGCCCAGTTGACCTATGGAAGAGGTTGATCTTTGATTCGCTTCTGAGTGTACATAGGGAGAAGCACATCCTCGTCATCATCTGATAACCCTTCTATATCTTCATTTAAGTAGTCTTTCATCTGATGGAGAGTGAGCCTGCTGTAACTACACCTCCACACTTCAAACTCATCTACACAGTTAGCCCAAAAATCTTCAAGTGTGGCTATATGATCATAGTTCTTCTCCAATCGGCTAGCGTAGACACCATGAGGGTCAAATGATCGTCTCTCGCTATAAGATTTGAGGCCGAATTTATCTAACTCTTCTCCTATTGTCTTGGCATCTGCAGCAGTCCTGCATGTATAAATTCCCAACCCTAATGGAAAATGGAGAGAGGGTTTCCTTATGTTCCTCAAGACTGTGTGGACACCGTGGCCCTGCCTCAAGAACTCCATGAAGATGACCTCATCTGACGAGTACCTTGGCAACATGAGCAGGGCACCTTAATAGCCATAGACCCGGAGATAGGTGAAAGTAGGAAACTAAATAAACCAATCTGCCCACTTCACCATCGCTGCCCTGGCAACTGAAGAGATACAGACGTGCAACTCATTGTCCAGGTCTCACACTGTATACATCAGAAAAGCCTCGTTCACCCTCTTGTAGTGATGCAACGACTTCGTGAACTCCAACTAAGGATAGTAGTTATATATGTGTTGTATACTCAGTGATCCCTCAGCATTTAATCCTCTGAATTGACCTTGATAGGCCACTAGGTAGACTAGATAAGACACCATATGGAATACATGGAACTGGAAGTATTCTATTATTTGCTGATGTATGCTGCCACTGATCAAGGTAGGCCAATCATAGAATTTGGTTTTTTTCATGATGTGGGGTATGGCGTAAAACATCCAAGGTTGAAACTTGGTGGCATCTTCTGAGCCAATGACCCTGTTGAGCAAGGTAATAATGATGGCAATTTCATCCTTAAACTCTCCTTGCCCGACGTTCTTAGGCAATGTTTTGTGTTTCTCCTTCATCCACCTTTGTGCAATCTTCTTACTATATTTGTCTTTATGCATGTCCCATATCCTTTCACATTCACCCTTTGAGATAGTAACGCTTTCAGGCCATGGGGGAATGGAAAAACACTTCTCGATCATATCAGGCTTTAGACTACAAATCAATCTGCCATCTGTTGACTGGATCTCCCTGGTAGCTGGGTTGTAATGCTTAATGCAAGCGATTACGAACTCAAGACTCTGAACTGATATAGGAATTGATGTTGCTGCGAGGAGTCCAAAATGTCCCAGGTTCCTGATTGAAGTGTTGCTTGCGTTCTCCAAAGCATGTAGATCGAACATCGGCTTAACATGATGCAAGTATGTCTTAGTTGTTTTGATGTAGTCATGATAAAGAGCTGATTTAGTCTTGAAAACATCAGGAGTGTACTCCATTTCAGAAAACTTGAAGAAGGACTGTAAGCTTGGCTAGGTGCAGACAAGTCTTGAGCAATTTCTATTTTTAGAAAGCTGATTTTCTTGCTCCAATGGACAAATTTTTTGAAAAAATTTCTGAGATATGGGTTTTCTTCCGAGATTTGTTGCAAGACAACCCAGATTGTTTAATTTTGAAAATTTTGACTTTCGCATGAAAAAGCAGCAAACCCTAATTTCTTCAATTTTTCCCAAAAAAAGCTGGCATCTGGGTTTTGTTCATAATATGATTAGAAAAGGACCCAGTTGATTAGATTTGCAAAATCCTGACGACTGATCGAAAAAGCCAACCCTAGGTTTTGAAATTTTCTTGAAAAAAAGCTGTGATATGGGTTTTCTTCAAAAGATTGATTTGAGAGGACCCAGATGGTTGAAAATTGAATGCACTGATAATTTCACTGACATGCAAGATAAAAGCAGCTGCTACAACTTGATGAAGTTCTTGAAAATTTCCTTCAGAAGATTGAAGTGAAAAGACCCAAATAATTGAAAACTGAAAACCTTGGCCTTCTCTTTGAAAAATTTGATCTTCTGGAAGAAAAAGCTTGAAAAAGAAAGGGTTTGAGTTGTTGGTCTAAAAATTTTGATGAAAAACCAGCAAGCTATGTATTCTTGGATCATGAAAATTCTTCAAACTTGCTGCTCCAACTTTCTCCTCTGACTGCTACCTGCAAAAATAATGAAAATAACATAAAAGAGAGGTGTTAAATAGATTTAGGGTTTTGTTTTTGCTTTGCTTTCTTTTTCTTTTATTTCCAAACACCCTAAACCTCAACTTCATTGAACTTGGATGCCTCTTTCTCCTTGCAATTTTGAAAATCTTGAAAAATTATCTATGGCATGAGAAGTTGGGTGCCCTTCTTCACCAGGGGCACCCACTTCACCCAGTGTTAGCCAAAATTTTTGCATTGTCAACTTTTCTTCATTTTGACCCTGAACTTCACCTCTGATTTCCTGTTTGTAAACTGATCCGATGGGCGAGCTGATGGTTTCATCGCGGAGCCAGACTAATTATGAGAAAGATGTTCTTGAGGCACCTCTGGCGAAAGACTTCATCTTGACCTCCGAATTCATGGGAGCCTTTTCCCTCTAGGGATTCTGAACTTCCACAGTGTTAGCCATTTTTATAATCTTCAATTTCTTCAATAACTCCTCTTCTACAGATGATCTCGTCGAATCTAGAGCTCCAGACGTAGGATTGATTGGCGGTTATGCTCATCGCGAAGCTATCGAGATATGAGGAGGGGTTTTCTGGGATGAACTCTATGAAATAATGAATTTTGGACCCTTAAAAGTTTGGGCACCCATCTTGGCTGGGGGCACCCATGTTCACCAAAGTTAGATTTTTTTTAAATTTTTCTTGTTTACTTCTTGATCTTGAAATTCAACTCTCGCCAGACCCTCTGTTCGGTGCTTCAAATCTGGCGACTGCGACCTCTGATTGATGTGAAGAGTGTCTCGTTGGAAAGCTAGATCAATCGTCAAGAGATCACGTTAGACACTCGCCTGCAAATTCATTTGATAGAGACCTTGAAAACTTGGGCGCCCTTCTTCACTTGGGGCACCCAAACTCAGCAGACTTAGCCATTTTATCTGTTTTTCAACTTCGAGTTTGAAATCTTCATTTTGTACCTTCGTCTTTGATCTGAATTTGTTGGATGTTGAATGGTCAGACGTGCTGACAAAGATAGGCATCGCGAAGCTAGCAGGATACTGAAAAGATCAAGCATATTCTTGAACCCTAACAGCTGAATTAGACCCTTCAAAAAGTTGGGCGCCCTTCTTCACCTAGGGCACCCAAAGTCACCAGTGTTAGAAAATTTTATCATTTTTCAACTTCCTCTTTGTTCTCTGTGCTGGTTTATCATCTTGCCTTCTGTTGAGAGCTCTGAATGCTAAAACTGATGCCTGGCAGCTGACTGACCTCCATTAATGACCTTGGAGATCCCGGTATGCTTCTGAAAAAGCAAAATAGACCCAGTAGGGCAAAACTGATCTTTTTTAGATTCTAACTGCACCAGCCTGATACAGACGTATTTTTAGCCAATCAAAATCAATTTGGAACCTGTCGGACCAACTTTCTATTTTTAGAAACTTTTGCCAGTATCCATTTCTAAAGAAACCCAGAAAAACCCAGAAAACGTTACTAATTTTAGAAAATTTCTAAAAATAGCAGGTTTCCTAAAATTTAGGGATGAAAAATTGAGATCTGGGTTTTGTAGGTTAAGTTGCTCTAAGCAGACCCAGATCGTCAGAAATTGAAAATTTTGTATTTTAACCCCTCATGTAAGACATGTACACCCAAATTTGACCTTTTTGACTAATTTAACAAGACTTTTACTCATTTCTTCAAAATGTCTAAGTGTAACAAAAATTTTAATTTTGGGGTATGTTATCACGGAATCTAGCAGGGCTTGTTCCATGGATAACCCCCCTACGAAACTTGTCTGTTTCCTAGGATTCGTGAAGTTCAAGTACGCATAACAAAGTGATTTTTGAGTCACCTCAAAATGCGTTCCAAAGCCTCGAATAGTCAATTCGAGCATTCCCCCATGTTTGCCTCGCAAAGACCTTCGAAACGAGCTCCTTCGCGAAGTCTCACTGTTCGTACTTAGTGAATTGCGAAAAATGTAGTGGCACTGAAAAAGTGCGCTCCTGCCCTGAAGCCAAAATTGGCTAAGTCTGGAAAATGCAAGGGCACTAAAATTTAGTGCCCCTGCATGAAAGTGAACTTTTTCCAAAATGTAATAGCTCTAAATTTTAGCGCCATTACACTTTTTCCTGACACTTAAACTTTTTTGGCCCTGGCACGTTTCTTCATGATTTTCGCGTTTTTTGTCAATCGTGCCACTTTTCGTGCCTAAATTTATTGCTCGACTTGAGTTAGATTTTTGATTTTCTCTTTCACTTAAAGGTGTTTTAATTCGCCATTTTCATTGTTATGATTTTTGTTCTTCCTCTCTTCATGCTGGGCGAGTTTTCTTCAAACTGCAAATACGTTTTTTGAGTTTTTCGACATCCCTCTCCATCGTTTTTCGCGTTTCATCTTTGTAAGTTGTTACCCTTGCTTTCTCTTTATTCTCCAATTTCAATGGCAACTCCATGCAGACAAACACTTTGCAAACCCCGAGCGCCGTTTTCATTCACCATTACATCCGTTTTCCAAAATCATGTCTCAGATGCAGAAGTGCTAAAATTTAGTGCCCTGACATGTTGAACATGTTGAAATAAATTCTAACTCTGAGAAATGCAGGAGCGCCATTTTTTAGCACCCCTGCATAAAAGATTGAAATCTCCAAAAATGTAAGGGCACTGAATTTTAGCGCCCTTACACTTTTCACAATCTTTTTCCAGACTTAGTCATTTTTGTGCAATGGAGCTGAATTTTAGCACCTTTGCACTTTTCTTCCAGACTTAGTCATTTTTGTGCAATGGAGCTGAATTTTAGCACCCTTACACTTTTCCCAGTTTTTTCTTAAAACACTTCCATTTTTCCCAGTTTTGCTCCAAACCTTGTTTTTTCCACTTCGTGCATCATTTTCCGTGCATCATCCTCCGTTTCATGCTTGCTCGACATTGTTGCTCGCTTCGCGCTTCCCAATGCTACTTTTTCTGCTAATGCCTGTTGATTCACCATCCTTGCAGTTTCTCTCCAGATCTCGTCAAGTGATTCCGAAGGTGATGTCCTTTGATCGTGGTTCTTCCAAATAAAAAGTTCATGCAGGAGACCAGGAAGAAGTATGAAGACTCCGCGCAAGAAGAAACGAAGAAGCTTCCTGTTCTCCAGTGTTAGACATTCCCGGTGCATCCCATTATGCATCTTGCATTCTCGACATTGTAATGGATGCATTGTTTACAGCAAGTCCCAAAATATTTTCAAATTTTTACAATTCACTTTAACATTAGTCCTCCTAAAATCGTGCTCCCCATTTCTCAATCTCTTTCCTTATTTTGCTCATCCCTCTTCTCCCAGGGATTTTCAGCTAATATTATCTTTTAGTCTTTTGCAACGAAGTGCTGCCCTTTTGTAAGCAAATTTGTGAAACTTTGCGTTCATGCTTTGTGAATGAGATTCGATTAATAAAGAAAATGATTGCAAGCCAAACTTTGCGTTGGATTCGATACTTTTGTGAGTTAATCTTATTTGGTAGTGATTAGTTCGAAGAATCTGAAAGACTCTAAGTAGTTTATGTAAACTTTGTGTTACATCTATTATTTAGATTGCATTGTTATTTTTGTTTTTTGGACTTTGGTCAAAGTTAGGTGAGATCTAAGTGACTCGCTTTTGTAATAAGCATCATCATGAGATTCTCTTGCATGGATTTACTTTGTGAGTTAATCTTATTTGGAGTAATCTACAAGATCTTTGTGCTTCTACGTAGCAAACGGTACGTCTACACTCTCCAACATTGATAAAGCTACGGAACGACTTTGTGCCTTCGTGAGCTTTCCCTTTTTACTTTATTTTGTTTGTTATTAATCACTTCTGGTATCTCTATGCTTCGCTTTGACGAGATAGAGATATTGGTATTACTGCTGGTTGTTAGTTTTAGGTTATCAAGAATTCTGAACTTTCAACGGTGAAGCATTGTAAACATCTTCTCTAAAAAAAGAGAGAAGGATGAATGTAACACACCCCCCCCACTCCATGAATTTCATGTACATTTTGTAATTACTTGTTTGATTTACTATCGCTTCTGTTAGCAGTAAGAAGGGTGCCTCCCCTTTCCGAGAGGAGAGATTCACATCTCACATAGATGTGGCTGAAGTCCAAGTTGTGTAATCTATCGAAAAGTTGATTACATAATTTTCACCCAACAGGGTACAACATTGGCTCTGTTTGGGGACCATGGCAGATACTTACAGCATAGGAGAACCATAGAATCTCTGGAGTTTTGAGCTTAGACCAGTACCTTATCCATTGGGTATCAGAGTCAGCATCATTTCCTAATCACCTATTTTGCAATACTTCCCTAAGTCACCTATAACTGGACTTCCTATAAATCACCTAATAGTTGGACCTCCCTACTAATCACCTAAAACAAGACTCTTAATCACCTATTACACAACAGGACTATTACGGAAAGGGAAAACACAACATAACGAAAACATCACGGAAAGGGGAAACACATTACGAAAAACAAGGAAAAATATTTACAAAGACTATTTTGCGGAAACTTACTCCACCCTCGAAGGGACGAAGTGCTTCAGGTACTGCCCGCTGTGTGGTAGAGGGAGGAGACTTCCATCCAAGTGCGAGAGAATATAAGTGTTCTCCCCTACGGGTTCATGAATCTTGAAAGGTCCCAGCCACAAGAAATCAAATTTTCCATGCATTCCCTTGGGCTCATGTCTCTTATCCCATAGGAGGACTTGATCTCCTACCTCGAAATCTCATTGGCGAGCTTTCTTGTCAAAAATTTTCTTCACTCACTCCTGGTACTGAGTGATTCTATCTACCACCTCCACCCTTTCTTCTTGAAGCTTTGTTAGGTACAAGATGTGCTTTTGAATAGGATCTGTAAATTCTCCATCTTCTACTGAGGCTGCTAGCTCTAAGGCGGACAACTCCAATGTGATAGGTATCATTACTTCTGTACCATATAGGAGGATAAAAGGTGAGGTACCAATGGCTCTCTTCAGAGTAATTCTATCAGCCCAAAGAGCATCATAAAGTTTCTTGTGCCAAGTTTGTTGACTGGAATCAACCAACTTGCGGATGATCGTGACAATGTTCTTGTTTGATGATTCAGCTTGTCCATTACCCTGGGGGTAATAATCTGATGAATCAGATAAAGTAATGTTGTGATCAAAATAGAACTCCATTAGCTCCTCAGATGAGAAACACGTTGCATTATCTGTCACGATTTTGCAAGGAACCCTGAAGCGCGTAACAATGTTTTCCTTCAAGAACTCACACACGACCTCAGACGTAGCTCATTTGGTGGGAATGGCCTCAACCCATTTTATGAAATAATCAGTGGCTGTAAGGACATAAATATTCCCTTTGCTGGAACATGGGTTGATAGGACCAATGAAATCTAAACCCCATTGTTGAAATGGAGCGTCTATAACAACTGGCCTAAGAGGAGCGGCTGCCAACTTTGCTTTGCCAAAAAATTGCTGACACAACTGACATTTATGTACCCACTCGTATGCATCATGGAACATGGTCGGCCAAAAGAACCGCAAAATTTTAAAAGTTGTCACCTTTGAAGAAAAGTGACCACCGCATGCTTGATTGTGGAAAGCTTCCAGCAAGCGTCGTTGTTGATCTTTGGTAACACACAACAAAAATGTTCCATCAAGACCTCGCTTGTACAGAACGTTGTTGAAGATTACATAATTCTACACTTTTAGCTTAAGCATCCTCCTTTGTTGCTTGTTCAGGTGATTAGGGCAATCACCATATGCTAGATAATACCATATCTCAGTAAACCATTCTCCCGAAGACTCGATCAACAAGACCATTGGAAGATCCTCTTTTACTTCAGGCTCAATCTCAGGTATACCTTTGGCTTGAAACTTCTTATCTCCATCTTTTGCTATCAACTGACAAAGACCTCTCCCGCGGACGAGTTTGGTCATCTTGATCTCCAAGTCATATTCTTGCACCTTCGCGACCCAGTTTCCTCTTTTTGAGCCCATCTCTTGTTGAGTTAGCACACTTTTCACTGTTGGATCTATGACATATACAATGGTATTAGTATTCAAGATGTAAAATCTGAAATTCTTTACAGCTCGAACCACCGCATAGGCATTCTTTTCAATATGAGAGTATCTTGATTCGCTGTCCTTGAAACTATAGCTCATAAAAGCTATGGGAGATTCAGTTTCTTCATTTAGCTTCTATGTCAGGATGGCAGACAGAGTATGCTCTGATGCATAACAATAAAGGATGAATTCCTTCTTAAAATCAAGACGGACTAGTACTGGAGCTCGACTAATGGCTTCTTTTATTGCTGCGAACGCCTTCTTGCCCTCTTCCGTCCACTTAAAAACTATCTTCTTCATCATAGCAGATATATCTTTAGTCAATTTAGAAAAATTTGGTACAAATCTTCGTATGAAATTTACCTTACCAAAGAAAGAGTGTACTCTTGTTCTGCTTGTTGGAAGAGACAAACTTCGGATAGCTTCAACTCGGCTCAGGTCAATTCGAGTTCCCTCCTTGGAGACGATGTGGCCAAGCAACTTGCCTTCTGTCATCGCGAAGATAGAATTTTTGGGATTCAATGATATTTTATGGTATCTGCATCTCTCGAAGACCTTCCCTAGATGTGAAAAATGACCTCCACGTGTCTTTGAGAAGAAAGTGAGGTCGTCTAAATAGACAACAATTACGTTATTCTTCAAGTCACCAAACGCCAAATCCATGGCTCTCTGAAAAGTAGCACCGACGTTGATGAGACCAAAGGGCATTATTTTATAGGCAAATGTTCCCCAAGGGGTTGTGAATGTCGTCTTGAATTGATCTTCTTCAGCTACTACTATTTGATTGTATCTAGAAAAACCATCCAGTAAGGACAACATCTCTAAACCGGTAACCGTTTGCAAGGTATGCTCCATGATCGGCAAAGGATAATTATCCTTGAGCGATGATTGATTTAAGTTCCTGAAATCCACACAAATTTTGATTTCTTCGTTCTTCTTGTGCATAGGAACTATATTCGACACCCAGGTGGAATGGTGGATTGGAAAAATGATCTTTGCATTCACCATCTTCTGGATTTCCACATAGATGGTATCTTGAATCTGCGGATTGTAGAGTCGTTGCTTTTTCCTGAAGGGCTTTACTTCAAGTTGAAGAGGAATTGTATGAGACAACTCTCTTGGTGTAAAAACTTTCAAATCTTCATATGACCAGGCGAAGACATCTCGATATTACTTGAACAGAGAGATGAACTTCTCACTTTCTTCTGCAATGTAGCATGTACCCAGATTAACAATTCTAGGCTTGTCAACTGTTCTGATATTGATTTGTCAATATTCGGCAGAGGTTCTTTCACTTGAGTTTCTCTGATCTTGTATTTATCTATCGTGCCTGTCAAAAATATTCTCCAAAGAAACCAAGCCCTTGGGAATTTTATTTCCTTTCAATTAGATTATGCTAGAATCTAGTTCTTTTGAACTTTCTTTATCTTCAGCAATCTTTGGCGTGTCCAGAGCTTACGTTACTGCTTCCCTATGAGTAGATGAGCTGCCCTTAAAGAACAATTCTTTGAAATTATCTCCCATAACAAGAAACTCCTTAATGTGGTCATCATCATTAAAAACTTGCCAATTATCACAGTTAGGTACAGCTGGCCTGTAGATTAATTCAATGGCAAACGCATTCTGACGGAAGTCAGAATGTGGCATGAAGAGTGAAGCTGATACTGCGAGGGCATCTGCTCTACTATTTTCTAGACGTGGAATGTACTTGATATCAAAAGCTTTGAACCAATATATTGCATTCCACACTCTATTTCTATAATGTCGAAGACGATCTGCTTTGACTCTGAATTGATCTCTAACTTGTTTTACAACAAGCTCTAAATCACCTTCGACTCTAAGATGTTTGATACCCATATCCTTTGCATTTTTTAGACCTAGTAGAAGCGCCTCATATTCCGCTGTGTTGTTTGTACATTCAAATTGCAAGTGGTATGCAAAAGGATACAACTGTCCTTCAGGAGAACTTATCACAACTCCCACTCCCGAACTAGTAGTGGAACAACTACCATCAAACTATAAAGTCCACAGCTTGGGATCTTCTGCTGATTTGTCTACGGTACACGTGATCTCTTGACTTTCTTCAGGAATCTCTGACAGCATGGTGTAAGTACCAAGACCCGTTTCTTGATATAAAATTTGAGCTTGAGGATCTTGAGACTTCATGACCGCAAACCGAGATTTGGGTTCTGGTTCCAGCTTGAAAGTTCCATTCTTCAATGGAATATTCGCATAAGACCAATCCATTTAATCTCTCCACCGAGATCCTTGCAAAAGCTTCTTCTTAGTAGCATCTTGTAGCTTGCTAGAATGTCAGCTACCAGGATTGTCATCATGATTTTCTTTTCAGGACAGGCCACTAGCCTCACTTGAGCATCTTTTAATTGTCCGACTAATGGCACTGAGTTGGACTCCAGCGAGTAACATTTGTCTCTTGTCTTGGTGCACAAAAGTCCTAGAGCATTCATCACTTGTAGAGGCATGACATTTTTCGAAGCTCCAGAATCGATGATACAATTGCTTAATTTATAACCCCCTATATACAGAGAAATATAGAAGGGTTTAGGTTTGTCTTCCACTGGAACGGATGATTCGAGCAATGTGGGTTGCTTGGCAGGTCCTTTCTTCACAAATTTGAGAAGTCGGTCCACTTGCTCTGGATGATCTTGGAGATACTCTAACTGAGAAATCTGTACTTTGTTCTTCATCAAAGAATCTACAATATCGAAATTTGTTGAGGATGAACCTTCAGCAACTGCTTTCATGTTCTCTTGTGAAGACTTAACATTTGAAGTAGAAGCTACTTCTTTTCCTTTTTCTTTGTCTTTTGATATTTTTAGTCTCTCATCTTCTTCTTCTTTGTGTGCTCTTAGATGTTGAGCTCTGGTGAACACAGGAATCGTATGATTCTCAGGATTTACTACAAGAGAGTACTGACGAATATCTTCTTCTTGATCTTCAAAATCGGGTTCACTTTCAAAGTAGCCCATTCTGGAGTCGCCATCGAAGTTGTCTGATTGAGGTAAGACAACATTCGAACTTGGAGTTGGTACAAAACTTGGTGCAAGTGCAGCTTTGGCATATCCCATTATTTCGTTCATTCTGACATTTTTGAGGCAAGTGGAGCCGGTATGTTCAGTAGAATCATGAAAAGAGCAAAACACGGCATTTTGTGTATTGTCAGCCGCTTGTCTTGGTGGAGGTGGCCCTTGTGGCCTGTAATTGTTGTAAGGCTGAAAGTTATTTCTCCTGGGTTGATACGGCTGCTGTGGTTGATAAGGCTGCTGTGGTGCAGGCAAGGCAGGTGGTGGTCCAACTTGAGTAAGAGGCATAGGCTAGAGTGGCAATTGCCTCTTGAGAATAGTTACTTCATTTGCAACCCTTTGAAGTAATGGATCAGTAGAACTTTGAACCAAAGGCCTAATAGCATCGCCTTTGATCTTTCTTGAAGTGATCATGTTGTCTTCAATTTCTATGGCACCTTGTTGCGCCTCTCCCAGTTCTATCTCGTGGGCTGATCTTAAGATAAAGGCTATCTCTGATGGAAGTGCGTTGACAAAACTGCTTAATAGGATCTCAGGCGATGGATTGAGTGTGTATGAGAGACAAGTAACCAGGCGGTTAAACCTCGCCATGAACTCCCTCATTGGTTCATTGTCCTCCTTCTTTGAATTTGAAATCTGAGCGAACAACTGGTGACTATCTTCGGCTAGTTTGAACCTTGCAAGAAAATTTTCAGTCATAGTATTCTAGTTGGTTATGCAACCCGGCTCCAAGTGATTGAACCATTCGGCAACAGCTCTCGCGAGTGTCTCAACAAAGAGACGTACAACAATATCTTCATGAGCTACATGCAAAACAGTGCAAGCCATTGAAAAGGCTGAAAGATGATCATCGGGATGTTGACTTCCATCACCTTGGAATTGTGGAAAGTTCTTTCTTGACCCCTTAGGCAATTCATGATTTTCTCCTAGGGCCAAAGGTCCAATATGATCACCCCAAGGCAGTGGGGGACCTCTTCTCCGATTGCGATTGTTGTTGTCGTGATCGTTGTTGTTGTTATCACCCATCGCTTCGGATTCCTCTTCTTCGAACGCAGGTATGGTGTTGAACTCAGGAATTGTGTTGGATGACTCTCCAACTTCTGTAGGATGTGTCTGCGGAAGGAAAGGATCAAGTTCTTGGAAGAGCGGATTAGTTCTTGTTCTCCTCCTTGAATAGACTATGTACGCCAGGATTGTCTAGTCCCATGCGGGTGGTGGCAAGACAGGCCTTCCGGCTGCAATATCGGCTTTCTCTTCCTCTTTGTCTAGAATAACAGCAGCGTTTCTCCACTAAGCAAGGTCTCCTTCTTCTCAAAGATGAAACTCCTTAAGCTGCTGATGATGTCTATTTGCTCCCCTTCAATTATCTAGAAACTCGACTAGATAACTGGAGGTGTAAGATCAGGTTGTTCGACTGGAGCAGTAGGATGCCAGATAGTCATACCTGTGACATAAAGCCTAAGCTTTCTTTGTTGTTTAAAGCCTCGTGCCCCACAGTGGGTGCCAGAAAACTATTGGCATTTAAATTTGCACCTCTGGAATGCATATTTGAAATGGACAGCTATGCATTGATAAACTGCTCTTCAAATTAGGAGGGGAAGCTCCCTCTTGCTAATGGTGTTTGAAAGAAAGTAAACTAAACTAAGTTGCCTATCTTTTTTATCAGCTTAGAGCACAAGGTTTATTAAACACAAATGTTGCACCTAAGATTTTCTGTTTTAAAACTTCAACTACGACTAACTTAAACTAAAGACGTTTCTGGCCTCTCAAGTAATAGCAGAGCAAGAGAAGTTAGAAATTAACAAGGTAGATTTTCTGACAAAAATACTTCAATAATCTCTCTCTAAACGAACACCTACACACTTCACTATAAGTTGAAATCAAAGATCATAAAAGTAGAACATAGATAATGAAGATCTGAGATTTTGGACCAAGGCAAAAGAGGCTCATGATTTTATTACTCAAATCTCTAGAACAAAGCTCACTTCTAACATGCTCGGAACAAGAAATTGCAGCTAAAGAGGCTTGCAATCTTGCTCTTACACAATAGAAAACATAAATCACACTAACTCCTTGTTGGCTAAAGAGGCTCAACAATTTGCTATCACAACACAATTGAACAATACTTGAGCAAAAAATAGAAGGCACAATAGGCTCAGTGTTTTGTTCTCACTAGCACGGTTAAGAAAAACTAATGAGCAAAGGCTCTTATTTATAGACAAGCAGAGGAGTAGGGAACCCTAAAATCTCCTTGCTTTCACAATCTAGGGCTTGCTCAGCAAGCAAGCCTTATTACTAAATCTAGAAAGAAGATAACATCTAAAACCCTAAGAAAGCATAAAAAGCAGGAAATGCCAACTATTACATTTTATCCTCTTTCTATCCTCAAAGAATGGATAAGATTTATTCCAAGAATAGAAAGAAAGCAGGAAAGAAAGCTTCTAGAAGAAAGCTACTTTAAAGCTCGGTCACATCCGCTAGGAAGTTAGAGATTGTGTCCCGGTTCGGTGCATCTATGCCATCAACAGCAAAGCACTGCTTTTCTAGGATATCTTCAGCATCTGCAATAGATCTCGAGAAATCTTCGACCTCATTGGCCGCTTTCTCGAATTTTGTTTACATCACCGAAACATGACCTATCCTTCTGCCAACTGTATTGCAACTGCGAACAACATTCTGGAACCGAGTTTGTACTTCCTCAAGCCCGACGTAGGAACCATCTTCAAGATTGTACTGAGAAGGAATCTCTATGACAAATTCGTTGATGAAAAGAAGAGCTTCAACCACCCTTTGTCTGTAGGCAATGAATTCTTCAGATATCTTCTCATAGGTTCTAACTTTGAAAACGTGACGCTCCCTCCAAGTAAGGATTTGCCTCTTGTGTTCCTTTGAAACTGATGAACCATAGGTTGTATCCAAATCAACAATGATGATCTCATGCCTTGGTCTTACTTCAACTAGTGTTTGTTCAAATCCCTGGATGCCTTGATGTAGCTCATGAGCATTCTCCCTTAACTGGAACATTTGTGCCAAGATCTCCTTTCCTCTAACAATGAAACTCTCGATCCATTCTTGAGTTTCTTTCACACAAATAACTAGCTCTCTCAGCTGATGATGATCAGCTGGTGTCTCTAAAATCTAGGGCAGCAACTGGGTTGCCTGTGAAGAACCATGGACAAGGTTAGAAATAAAAAGCCTAAGCTACTGATTTTTAGCCTTGAGGGCTGCCTTGTCTTCTCCATCTCTGAGCACTCTTTCCTAAAGGTTTTCAGATACAACTTTGAAGAGGCTCAAATCTGTATGTCTGGTATTTCTACCAAGATTTTCCTTGACCATGATGAAATCATCCATGTTCACCTCATCCCTGTTCTTATCTTCTAAGGGTAATGTAGTCTCCATGACTATCTCACCATCAGGATTCGTATCAAAGTGAACTTGTTTCTTTGCCTTCTTCTTAGGAGGCTCCTGATAAATGGTGTCAAGATCATCAAAATTTACCTGATACGAAGGCCTTCTCCTCACCCTTCCTAAGGAGTTCTCAAGCCAAGACACGGTACAGTATCTTTACTAACTTCCTTAGGGGGTGCCACTGCAATCTCCTCATCATCTTCAATATCAAGATCGATGTGCATTCGTAAAGACTCTGTCAAAGGTGCAGGAACATGTGGAAAAGGTGGCTCCTCTATTTCTTTCTGAGGTATGGGCTCGTCAGGAGGAGCTTCTGTTACTGCTGTAGGTTGCTCCTGTATGACTATGCCTGAGAAGTCTAACCTTCTTCTTACATTTTTACTCGATCTACTATTTTTGACGCATTCTTGAGATTGACTTTTTCCCTTCCCTTTTGACTGTGCTCTGGAAGAAGAGGGAATTGTCCTTGGTGGCTCTGCTACTAGAATGGAGTTTTTCCTTTTAAGGATTAGGAAAACCTTGCTATACTCAAGGACTTGTCTTGTCCTGTCTTCAACTAAAAGGGATTCCTTATTAGCCCAGTTGACCTATGGAAGAGGTTGATCTTCGATTCGCTTCTGAGTGTACATAGGGAGAAGCACATCCTCGTCATCATCTGATAACCCTTCTATATCTTCATTTAAGCAGTCTTTCATCTGATGGAGAGTGATCCTGCTATAACTATGCCTCCGCACTTCAAACTCATCTGCACAGTTATCCCAACAATCTTCAAGTGCGGCTATATGATCATAGTTCTCCAATCGTCCAGCGTAGACACCATGAGGGTAAAATGATCGTCTCTCACTGTAAGATTTGAGGCCGAATTTATCTAACTCTTCTCCTATTGTCTTGGCATCTGCAGTAGTCCTGCATGTATAAATTCCCAACCCTAATGGAAAATGGAGGGAGGGTTTCCTTCTGTTCCTCAAGACTGTGTGGACACCATGGGCCTGCCTCAAGAACTCCATGAAGATGACCTCATCTGATGGGTACCTTGGCAACATGAGCGGGGCACCTGAATAGCCATAGACCCGGAGATAGGTGAAAGTAGGAAACCAAATAAACCAATCTGCCCACTCTGCCATCGCTGCCCTGGCAACTGAAGAGATACGAACGTGCAACTTGTTGTCCAGGTCTCGCACTATATACATCAAAAAAGCCTCGTTCACCCTCTTGTAGTGATGCAATGACTTCGTGAACTCCAACTGAGGATAGTAGTTATATATGTGTTGTATACTCAATGATCCCTCAGCGTTTAATCCTCTGAATTGACCTTGATAGGCCACTAGGTAGACTAGATAAGACACCATATGGAATACATGGAACTGGAAGTATTTTGTTATTTGCTGATGTATGTTGTCATTGATCAAGGAAGGCCAATCATAGAATTCGATTTTCTTCATGATGTGGGGTATGGCGTAAAACATCCAAGGTTGAAACTTGGTGGCATCTTCTGAGCCAGTGACCCTGTTGAGCAAGGTAATAATGATGGCAATTTCATTCTTAAACTCTCCTTGCCCGACGTTCTTAGGCAATGTTTTGTGTTTCTCCTTCATCCACATATGTGCAATCTTCTTACTATATTTGTCTTTATGCATGTCTCATATCGATCATATCAGGCTTTAGACTGCAAATCAATCTGCCATCTGTTGACTAGATCTCCTTGGTAGCCAGGTTGTAATGCTTAATGCAAGCGATTATGAACTCAAGACTCTGTACTAATATAGGGATTGACGTTGCTGCGAGGAGTCCAGAATGTCCCAGGTTCCTGATTGAAGTGTTGCCTGCATTCTCTAAAGCATGTAGATCGAACATCGGCTTAACATGATGCAAGTTTGTCTCAGCTGTTTTGATGTTGTCATGATAAAGAGCTGATTTAGTTTTGAAAACATCGAGAGTGCACTCCATTTCAGAAAACTTGAAGAACGACTGTAAACTTGGCTAGGTGCAGACAAGTCTTGAGCAATTTCTATTTTTAGAAAGCTGATTTTCTTGCTCCAATGGACAAATTTTTTGAAAAAAATTCTGAGATATGGGTTTTCTTCAGAGATTCGTTGCAAGACAACCCAGATCGTCCGTTTTTGAAAATTTTGACTTTTGCCTAAAAAAGTAGCAAACCCTAATTTCTTCATTTTTTTCCTAAAAAAAGTTGGCATCTGGGTTTTGTCATAATATGATTAGAAAGGGACCCAGTTGATTAGATTTGCAAAATCCTGAGACTGATCGAAAAAGTAGCCAACCCTAGGTTTTGAAATTTTCTTGAAAAAAAGCTATGATATGGGTTTTCTTCAGAAGACTTATTTGAGAGGACCCAGATGGTTGAAAACTGAATGCACTGATAATTTCACTGACATGCAAGATAAAAGCAGCTGCTGCAACTTGATGAAGTTCTTGAAAATTTCCTTCAAAAGATTGAAGTGAAAAGACCCAGATAATTGAAAACTGAAAACCTTGGCCTTCTCTTTGAAAATTTTGATCTTCTGGAAGAAAAAGCATGAAAAAGCAAGGGTTTGAGTTGCTGGTCTGAAAATTTTGATGAAAAACCAGCAAGCTATGTATTCTTGGATCATGAAAATTCTTCAAACTTGTTGCTCCAACTTTCTCCTCTGACTGCTACCTGCAAAAATAATGAAAATAACATAAAAGAGAGGTGTTAAATAGATTTAGGGTTTTGTTTTTGCTTTGCTTTCTTTTGCTTTTATTTCCAAAAACCCTAAACCTCAGCTTCATTGAACTTGGACGCCTCTTTCTCCTTGCAATTTTGAAAATCTTAAAAATTCTCTAAGGCATGAGAAGTTGGGCGCCCTTCTTCACCAGGGGCGCCCACTTCACCCAGTGTTAGCCAAAATTTTTGCATTTTCAACTTTTCTTCATTTTGACCCTGAACTTCGCCTCCGATTTCCTGTTTGTAAACTGATCTGATGGGCGAGTTGATGGTTTCATCACAGAGCCAGACTCATTCTGAGAAATATTTTCTGGAGGCACCTCTAGCAAAAGACTTCATCTTGACCTCCGAATTCATGGGAGCCTTTTCCCTCCAGGGGCTCTGAACTTCCACAATGTTAGCCATTTTTCTAATCTTCAATTTCTTCTATAACTCCTCTTCTACAGATGATCTCATCGAATCTAGAGCTCCGAACGTCAGATTGACTGGTGGTTATGCTCATCGTGAAGCTATCGAGATATGAGGAGGGGTTTTCTGGGATGAACTCTGCGAAATAATGAATTTTGGACCCTTAAAAGTTTGGGCGCCCATCTTGGCTGGGGGCGCCCATGTTCACCAGAGTTAGATTTTTTTTTAACTTTTTCTTGTTTACTTCTTGATCTTGAAATTCAACTCTCGCCAGATCCTCTGTTTGGTGCTTCAGATCTGGCGACTGCAACCTCTGATTGACGTGCTTAGTATCTCATTGGAAAGCTAGATCAATCGTCAAGAGATCGCGTTAGACGCTTGCCTACAAATTCATCTAATAGAGACCTTGAAAACTTGGGTGCCCTTCTTCACCTGGGGCACCCAAACTCAGTAGACTTAGCCATTTTATCTATTTTTCAACTTTGAGTTTGAGATCTTCATTTTGTACCTTCATCTTTGATCTGAATTTGCTGGATGTTGAACGGTCAGATGTGCCAAAAAAGATAGGCATCGTGAAGCTGGCAAGATACTGAAAAGATCAAGCATATTCTTGAACCCTAACAGCTAAATTAGACCCTTCAAAAAGCTGGGCGCCCTTCTTCACCTGGGGCGCCCAAAGTCACCAGTGTTAGAAAATTTTATCCTTTTTCAACTTCCTCTTCATTCTCTGTGTTGGTTTATCATCTCACCTTCTGTTGAAAGCTCTGAATGCTAAAACTGATGCTTGGCAGCTGACTGACCTCCATTAGTGACCTCGGAGATCCTGGTATGCTTCTAAAAAAGTAGAATAGACCCAGTAGGGCAAAACTGATCTTTTTTAGATTCTAACTGCACCAGCCTGATACAGACGTATTTTTAGCCAATCAAAATCAGTTTGGAACCTGTCGGACCAACTTTCTATTTTTAGAAACTTTTGCCAGTATCCATTTCTAAAGAAACCCAGAAAAACCTAGAAAACGTTACTAATTTTAGAAAATTTCTAAAAATAGCAATTTTCCTAAAATTTAGGGATGAAAAACTGAGATCTGGGTTTTGTAGGTTAAGTTGCTTTGAGCAGACCCAGATCGTCAGAAATTGAAAATTTTGTATTTTAACCCCTCATGCAAGACATGTACACCCAAATTCGACCTTTTTGACTGATTTAACAAGACTTTTACTCATTTCTTCAAAATGTCTAAGTGTAACAAAAAATTTAATTTTGGGGTACAACACACAATAACAACCATTCCTACAAAAGTGGCCACAACACAAGAGTTGACTGTAAGTCAAGAAGCATATACTTCCTCCCTTCCTCCTTGGCTGATCTCTCAAGTATGAAAGTGAAAGAAACAAATGATCTCCCCATATGAGCTTGATCTTGAAGAGATAGCTCCTCCAAAAGCCAAGGGGAAGAAAAAGGTGAAAGTCCATTCAAGGCTTCATGTTGATAAATCCGGTCACAAGTTTGTAGAGATTGGTCTACCCCCACAAGAAGAAGGTGATGTAAATATGGAGGATTACACTGTCACAAGATTCCAACTTGAAAAAGTGACAAATGCAAGTGCAAAGGCAGATGCACAAGTAGTCCTGGAGAAGCTTCCAGTTACCATTGAAAAAAGTGGATCTCCTCTGCCTTGGCAACCCAAAAATGCAGCAAACAAACAAGTGCTCTTGTCCCCCTCTGTCAGTTCCTACCGTTCCCAAAGCCAATCTCCAGGTTCCTAAGACTAGTGTACATTTTGTTAAACCTATCATTGAAGTTACTACATCCACTTTACAAAATTCTTTCCAAGCTTTTGACATCATTGATCATTCCAAGAAAACAAAGATCCAAATGTCTGAAGCTGAATACCTCAAAGCAAATCCTGACCAATTTGAAAGGCTTGTCAAGTTCGTAAAGGATAAAGGAATTACTCCAAGTAAGGATTCATCTCCTGATATTCCTACTGCCCCAAAGCCCAAGACACCACAGAATAACCTTGTTTCTACCTCTCCATTTACCTTTGGATGTATTGATCCATTCTTTATTTCCTTACTTGTTAATGGATTTAAGTTAAGCAATTGTGTCATAGATTATGGTGCATCAGACAATGTTGCCAACTAAGGTAGCTACTGCCTTGGGTTTGGATATAACAAAAACTTTTATCCATTGTTTTTCCATGGAGAACAAGCAAGTGCCTCTAATTGGACAAATCAAAGATGCATAGTATGCATTCGCCGCATATCCTGAAAAGAAGATCAAGATGACAATTCTAGTAGCTGATGTGCTAGCGTCTTATGGAATTCTACTTGGACATAATTTTTGTAAAGATGTTGGAGGTGAGCTAAACATGGACATGTCTGAAGCTAAGATACCTGTGAAAGGTGTCATATAGAAATTGATTCCTAAAAGGGAGTCAAAATTATCAGTGACACAATCCGATGATCCAAGGGCTCAAATTTTGTTTGAGTCTTTAGGTGTTGGAACATATTATTTGCAAACAGAAGAAGTTGGTGAATCTTCAACAAGGCATGAGTTGGAGAGTGTTGATTCTTGTTCAACAAAAAATGAGTCATCATCAGACGATTTGTCAATCTCATATCATGAAGCTTCATCAAATGATGAAGCTACAAATTTTAATATTGTCGGTCTTGGTGACCCAAATGGTGTTTGGTTACTCAATTTTGATGGCAGTTGCTCTTCCACCGGTTCTGGAGCAGGAATGGTTTTTATTTCCCCCAAAGGAAAAAATTTCCCTTTCTCTTTCAAATTACAGTTTGACAACACTAATAACACTATTGAATATGAAGCTTTGTTATTAGGAATGCAAGTTGCACATAAGAAAGGTATCAAAAATATTGATGCACAAGGTGATGTCAAGTTGATAGTTTGTCAGGTAAGGAATTTGTATCAAACAAAAAATGACAGACTTAGGCATTATCGCAATCTTGTTTGGGATTGCATTGAAGAATTTGATGCTTTTGATATATATGTAGTTCCAAGGGAATATAATGACAGAGCCAACTCTTTAGCAGTTTCAGTCACGCTCTTGATACCACATAAATATTTTCATGGTTCTACCTATACCATTGAGTTGGTCTTTCGCTCGAGTGTTCCTAATAATTTAGATAACTGGCATATTTTCAATGATGATAATCAAATTGTTGCCTTTTTGGAGAAGGCAAAAAATTTTGATGAATTGTACTTTGAAGGAAGTGATTCTCCACATTGAGAATCTATTTTTGATATGGATCCAATTACAAGCAAAGAGTTCTTACAACTCAAAGGGAATAAAATTCCTAAGGGTTTGGTATCCCTTGAGAAAAATTTTGATAAGCATGATTGCTATGTCAAGAAACAACTCTCAAACTTTGATTCATCTAATGAGGCTGCACAAATTAACTTAGGAACTGAGGTAGATCCTAAGATGGTAAACATTGGTCAGTGTTGCACAATTGAAGAAAGAAAGCAATTTGCTAAGTTGTTACAAGAATATATGGATGTCTTGGCATGTTCATATGAAGATCTAAAATCTTTCCGACCAAAAAAGGTGCATCATGACATTCCACTTAAGATTGGAGCATTGCCTTATAAACAAAAGCAAAGGAAATACAACCCAAATATTTCTGGAATGATCCTTGCGAAAGTTCAAAAAATGTTGAATGCCTGAATAATATTCCCTATCCATTAGTCAACATGGATAGAAAATATTTTTCACGTTCATAAGAAAAATGGTGAGATTCGTATTTGTGTGGATTTCTAAAATTTGAACCAGTTGTTGCTCAAGGATAATTATCCTCTTCCAGTAATGGATCAAGTTCTTTAAACCGTGACCGGATCTAAAATGCTCTCCATGTTGGATGGTTTTTCTAGTTACAACTAGATTGAATTCAATTCAAGTGATTAGCACAAGATGGCCTTTACAATACCATGGGGTACTTTCTCATATCACAGAATTCCTTTTGGCCTGATCAATGCTTGCACCATGTTTCAACGAGCCATAGACTTGGCTTTTCATGATGTGCTAGGTAAGTTCATTGTGGTATATCTTGATGATCTTACTTTTTTTTCTAAAAAAATCATGAATATTTTTACCATCTAAGGAAAATCTTGGAGAGATGTCGACAACATGGTATTTCCTTGAATCCCAAGAAGTCAATTTTTGGGGTTATAGAAGGTAAGATTTTTGGTCATGTGGTGTCCACATAAGGTATCAAGGTTGACTCAGAAAGAATTAAAAGTATCAAATCACTCACTCTTCCATCAAGTAAGAAGGTCATTCATTCTTTCTTTAGCAAAGTAAATTTTCTGCGAAGATTTCTTCTAGATTTTGCATAAAAGACTCGTCATATTGTTAATAAGATGAAAGGTGCTACCACTTTTCATTGGATGAAAGAAGTAAAAGTTGTGTTTGATGATATAAAAGAGGCTATTGCTCATGCACCAGTGTTATTCTTCCCATACTACATGAAGGAATTCATCATGTATAGTTATGCTTCTGAGCATACACTTTCAGCAATTCTGGAGCAAGAAAATAGTGAGGGTTTTGAATCCCTGATTGCATTCATGAGTTGTCCTCTAAAAAATTATGAATTGAAATATTTCCAAATGGAAAAACATAATTTTGTCATGGTTAAGGTTGTTAAACATTTTTGGTTCTACATTCTTAATAGTCATGTCAAAGTCTTAGTTCCAAATTCAACCGTTAAGTCCATCTTAACATAGCAGGAGTTTGGGACGAAAAGAGGCAATTGGATTTCCAAGATTCAAGAATACGACATGGAAATCAAGCCTACCAAGATGATACGTGGGAAAGGTTTGTGTCAGCTCATTGCTAAAAATAATCCTAATGGAGAAGTTTCAGAGATTGAGGATTAGATCCAAGTGAACTTCCAATGGTGTTATTCGTCAGTACTATTGATGAGTGGTATTCCAACATTGCCCACTTTCTCACTTATGGGGAATGTCATAATCATTTGACTCCAAATGAGAAAAGGAATGTCAAAATAAAGTCAACAAATTTTGTCTTGTGGGATAATGGTTTGTACAAGCGTGCATTGGATGGAACTTTCTTACGATGTGTTGATGAAGAACAACAGGAAAGATTACTGAAGTCATATCATGACTTAGCATGTGGAGGACACTTTTCAGCACCAGTTATCACTCACAAGATCCTAAGAGAAAAGTACTACTAGCCTACACTCTTTCAAGATGTGTACTCTTAGGTGCGCAAATGTGGACTATGTCAACAGTTCGTAGGTAAGCCAAAGTTGGCAGCTTTTCCTTTGAAACCAGTTGTTATTGAAGATCCCTTTCAGCAGTGGGGAATTTATTTCATTAGTGCAGTAAATCCACCTTCAAGTGCAAGACACACCTATGTCCTAACTACAACTGACTACTTCACCAAGTGGGTGGAGGCAATTTTGGCTAGCATGCTACTTCTGAAGTTGTATGTAGTTTCTTGAAAGAAAATATCATTTTCAGGTTCAGTGTGCCGAACAAAATTGTTGCTGACAATGCTTCTGCTTTCTTATCAAGCAAGATAACTAAGTTCTATTTTGAACATGGCATAACATTGTCACATTCATCTGACTATTACCCACAAGGTAATGGTCAGGCCAAATCAAGCAATAAAAACTTGGTGACTATAATCCACAAGCTTGTGGATGAGAATCAACATTTGTGGCACAAAGCTTTATATGATGCTTTGTGGGAAGACAAAATAAATCCAAAGAGGGCAATTGGCATGTCTTTATTCAAACTCTTGTATGGGTTGAATGCAAAAATTCCCATAACATTATAACTTCCAGCCCTCAAATTGCCTAAGGCCATTAAGATGAGACTTTTGATAATTCAGTTGATAAGTGGATAATGTATCTATTCGAATTGGAAGAGAAGCAAATTCAGGTGGCTAACCGTATCACAGAGCATCAGTAACAAGTCAAGAAAATTTTTGACAAGAAGGCCAAGTCTCATGATTTTCAAATTGGTGATCTCGTTCTCTTATGGGAAAAGCGAAGAGAACCAAAAAGTATGCACAAGAAGTTTGATTCATTGTCGACAAGACCATTCAAAGTTCATCAGCTACATGGTGAAAACAGTTTCCTCTTGCCATAAGAGGATGGAACACCATTTTCTCTTTCTCAAAGTGGGTAGCATTTGAAGCTCTTTACACAGTGAGTTAATAGGTGTTCAATGTAAATATGTTAGTCCTTACGTATTTTTATTTCTAGTCTTTTTGAGTCTTTTTATTTTCATCACCTGACTTTATTCCCAATGGATGGATAAAGGCACTTGATTCTGGAGTTCATCTCCATTCAATCATTTCTAAGAATGACTAAAGGAATCTCCCCAGCTGGATCCAACGTTATCCTTGAATCTAGCTGTGCTAGATTCACGAGATAACCCCCTATGAAGCTTGTTTGTTTCATAGTTTCGTGTACTTCAAGCATGCAAAATGAGGCAAATTTCAATTCACCTCAACGTGTAGTCCAAAACCTCAAACAGTCTATTTGAGCATTTCCCCCCATTCATCTTTTGAAGAGCTTTGAAATGAGTATCTTTGTTAATTCCCAATCCCTAGGAGTTAGTCAATTTTTGACTCATGTCGGAGCATTGATTTTCAGCGCTCCTACATGAGCCTTAAGTTAAAAAATAAACTCCAAGTGTTGGAGCGCTGAAAATCAGTGCTCCTAAACTTTGCTCACTTAGCCTTTGATGCACAAGTGGTGATTTTCACTGCTAGTGCACTTTTTGTTTTATTGAGTCTTTTACATGCACAAGCAGTGATTTTCACCACTAATGCATCTTTTTCACCATTATGTGCGCCTTCATTAATGTGAACATTGAGTTCATTAATGACCTTCTCTTAGTGACTTAATAAGTCATTTTAGGCTAATATATCTTCATTCTATCTGCCATTCACTCTTCCTCTGTGTGCTAGTCTCCATCCAACCTCAAGTCGATCGGTGTCTAGAGATTCTTCAAGTTTTTGAGCTAGGTTTTTGAAATTTTGCATTCTCTTCTAGGTATCTTTTATTCTTTCTTCTTCATCGTCATTTCTCTCCATTTTTTGCTTTCGAAACCCTACACTTTGTGTTGTCTTTGTAATGGCTTGTTAGTTCTTTTTTTCGATCATGCCCTAATATTTTTTTGCACATTATTTTTATTGGTGCCCTCGCTTGTTTTTCTCCATGTGCATTTTACTCTTCTTTGTGCATCTTCTTGTTTTGTCTTTAACCAAGTTTTCCCCATTTGTTGAAACAGTGAAATTTTTTGTTTTAGCAAATTGAAATATGAAAGTTTTGATCATTCTCATTCTTTTCACATGTTCGAGTGGAGTTTTTCACCACTCGAACACTGATAGGTCCTTCCCCCAGTTCTCAAACCGGTGAAAATATCCACTATTACACTTAAGATCTTCCCCAACTCCTACATGGAGTGTCTCCTCTTAAAATGCTAAAGCGGTGATTTTGTCCACTTGTACACTAGACCCAAACAAAGGATGAACATGTTGAAGTGCTAAAATTCAGCACCTATGCATGAACTAAGTCCCTCCTACATGCACTAGCGCTGATTTTTAGCGCCCCAACACTTTGATTTCCCCAAAGTGGTGAAGGGATGTAGGAGTGTTGAAAATCAGTGCTACTACATGCAACTCACTATCTCAAGATGTAGGAGCGTTGATTTTCAGCACTCCTACACAAAAAGCAGTTTTCTCTTCTAACACCCTAAAATGACTCTATTTGTGCTCCAAACCTCATTTCTTCACCAATGCTCTATTTTTTGTGTGAAATAGCTCGTTTGCACTTGCTTCAAATTTTTTGCTTGCTTCACGCTTTCCAACACTGCATTTTCTCCTAACATCTGCTAATCCACTATTCTTGTAGTTCCTCTCAAGCTCTCGCTAGGTGATCCAAGAAAGTGACATTCCTTGATCTTGGTATTTTTAGATGACAACAAAAAAGCCTCCATTGTCTTCTAATAAGGAGGGAAAGATGAAGTACAAATATCAGGGAGTCTTTCTACCTACAGTGGTGATCTCGAAGGTGGATGAAATGAAAGACACCAAAATTGGTCATCAAGACCTAGAAGATTTTGTAAAAAGAACTGAGAAAAATCCCTTAGAAGACAGCTTGAGATCCATTGTTCATAGCATTTTGCACTTGGTGTCTACATTCCCAAATTTTTCTCATAACACAAAGTTTGTTCTTCAAGTTGCAACTCATTACATCCAAGATGATAGAAGTGTAAGAGATTCCTCAAGATAAGTCATGATGAGATTGGATCCTAAATTCTTTGATATTGTTTTCCAGGTTCCACACATGGAACAATATACAAATATCTCAATTCAACAGGCATAAGAGGTCTATGATAGTGATCCCAACAAAGCCAAAACATTGATTAATACTCAATGGTTGTAAACTCCAAGGCCTGCCATCTCAAGATGGCCTAAAGGGCTTCCTCAAAGTGATTTCAAAGAGGATGTCAGGGATATGATTACTCTCTTGAGAAGGGTTAAAGGATTACCTATTTCATGTAATTTTCAAGATTGGATGTATGAGTACATCCACATCATTTGAAGAAACAAAGCACATATTGATTGGGGAACTCAGATAAGTGATGAAATCCATGAACAATTGATCAATGTGTCGACTACCTTGAAATTTTACATGACTTCCTATTTGGTATATGTTGTTGTAGTAGTGAGGAAATTTCTAGGGTTGTCTACAAAGGGAAACATAAATTTTGTACCTATGTATGAGTTCTATTATCAGTTGAAATTAAGAGAAATTCATCGATGCCTTCTTTGCACCCCTGTTGTTCACTTTTGATCTGAATCTTGAAAATAAAAGAGTATCGGATGAAGCCTAAAAATTGGTTAGTAAGGTTGGTTGTATCTTTCTGTAGCTTCCAACTTTCACCTACATAAGAGTAGGTTTCCATACTAGGTGTTCATACATGTTGCCCAGATATCCCTCAGATAAGTGGATACTAATCGAGTTGTGTAGATTGTTGATCTAAGTTCACAAGCAACACTAGAGAATACACAAGCCAGGTTTTAGGTTTCCATTGACAATTGGGAGGCATACCATTCACTGTGTACAAAAATAAAATTCAATCATTGCAAAAATGGAAATCATGACTATCAAAACATATAAATATATATTTGACTTTGACTACCAAGATGTGAAGAGAAAACTAAAGAAGGATCACCAACATGTCTACCACTTTGAAGACATATGGGCGGACTACAAAGATGAAGAAGACATCTACGGAATATATTTTTGCAAGCTGATAGTAGAGTAGATCAGAGATCTTGGTGTAGTTGATCTACCAGAGGATTTCAAAGAACCTGGTGACATCATAAACTTTTCTTATGAAGAAGATGAGATTGATAGGAGGTCCTTACCTCCAATACAATGGTCTAAAAAGGAAAGTGTCTCTATAAGAGAAAGGCTTGCTCCCATCTTACATAACACACTAGAATGGTTGCATAAACATGGTTTCCAAATGAAATCTTTTAGGACTAAATCTAAAGGAGAAGCACTAGGAGGATGTTTTGAAACCAGCCATATCTTGTTGCAGGGAAATTCTCTGCAGTATTGTCAAAAACAAACATGCAGCATATACTCCCATCTTCTCTCCCAAAGAGGCTCCTAAAATCAAATTTCTACACTTTGGTAAGAGTGTATACAAGACAAAAAGACATTGCAAGAATAGATGAGACAATTAGAGATCTAAGAAAAACACATTGTTGAAGGAACAAAGGAGCTTGCTTCTTATGATAGATATAATCATGCTCAAAGAAGAAGAAGAGAAAGAGAGTGAATGTCTCAAATCAAAATTGAGTAAGTTGGTGAAAGTTGGGGTGATTCCTGATAAAGAGAAGTATGTGATGAGTTTTCAAATCTCTTATTGAAGATATCCACCAAGTATAAGAAGATGTCAAAGGACATCGTGTTATCCTAGTGAATGGAATTGACAAGTTATCGGGTAAGCTCCTTGATGATAATCATACTTTCCTCCTGGTCAGTGAGATAACTCAAATATTTAAGGAAGTTGTCATGAAGCAAGTAGAAGATGAAGGTTTTTCAAAGACCTCCATGCACACCATATGATGATGAGTCTAATCAAGAAAATATGCTTGTCTGTAAGAAGATCAATCACAAGAGTTCACACCATTATGGATTATACAGTTGGTCTAGATGAGGCATTCATGCTAGAGACAAAGAAGAAATATGAAGAATTTCATGCCCAATGCAAGGAACCATAGACTTCCCCAGTGTTAGATAGTTTTATGCTTTCATTTATGCATTTTGTAAATAGTTATCAACATCTTACATGTCATTTTCCAAGATGTAATTACATGTTACTACCAATATTTTCCCTCTAATACTCTTTCCTAAAATCCAATCTTTTACTGCCCAATTCCACCATCCTCTTCTTTGTGTTGGGTCTACCTCACACTCCTCCTACAACTTTATTCATTTCAGATGGAGTAGTGACGATGTTTATCCATTCCCCGTCATTAGTTTTATCATTTATCATTATCATGTTGGTATTCCTAGGGTTTTCTTTGACAAGATAGGAATATTGGAATTACTTCTTTTGTTTTTAGTTTGAAGTTGTATCGAATTAGGAACTTAAAACTGTGAAGCATTGTAAAACATATTCTCTAAAAATAGAGAGAATTATGAATGTGACACATCCCTATCTCTTAATCGTAGTGTACATCATTGTGAATACTTAATTAGTTTTACTTAGTTTCAATAAGCAGTAAGAAGGGTGCCTCCCCTTTATGAGAGGAGATATTGTATCTCACACAACTATGGTTGAAATCAAGGTTTGTAATTTGTTAAAGGGATTACATAATTTTCACCGAACAATGATGTACTACTAGAAATGTCACCCTGATTGGCAAAGGTACTTCCACTAAATGGGTTGAGGCTTCCTCTTGGTTAACAACATCCTGGAACACGACCCTAGATGAATTCCTCCTTGATTTTTTTGACCTGTTTGGGAATAACTCTCTCTTCATGATATCCACAACATCCTTCACTCTAAACGATCAACTAACTAAAATAAGCCTAGTATACCCACAACTCATTAAGTGGGACCAACAAGGACCATTGATTCTAGATTTATTCAAAAATGATGAATCAATCTCAGAATTCATGGCACTCCATGACAACTTACCATGGGAAAATCACAAAGTTGGTTTTGATATAGAGCTAGACACAAGGGCGTACTATAGGGAGACGATTGAATCCTTTAGTTGCAAAATTGATGACATGCGACTAACATGTAGATATTTGAGTGAAAACCACACTATGGCAATTTATGATCCTAAAATAGTAAAAAGAAAGGGCACATACAAGTGTGAAAACCTCTCTAAGGCACCCAAGGATGAGGGATTCAATCTCCCCCTTAGTGCAATGCATCCAGAAAAATCAGCAGTGCTAGCATAAATGGCTACTCCAATGAATGTGGGAACAAAAGAGGCACAAAAGCTCACTTTCTATGTCGAATCCTTGTTGGATGAAGAACAAAAGAACCTAACAGCATTCTTGAAAGATCAAAGAACCAAATTTGCATGGTCATACACAAATATTTCAGGGCTTGATCCAAAAGTAGTTGTGCATCATTTGGCAATTTATCCTAAAGCTAAACCTGTAAAGAAAAAATTAAGAAAGATGCACCCTCAGATAGCACTCTTAGTGAAACTTGAGTTACAAAAGCTTCTTGATGTTGGATTCATCCGACCGATAGATTATCTTGAGTGGGTTTCAAACCTAGTACCAGTCTCAAAACCCACTAGAGGCATCATATTATGCACAGATTTCAGAGACTTGAACAAGGCATGCTCGAAGGATGATTTCCCTCTACCTAACATCGACGTCATAGTGGATTTAACAGCTAGGCATGAGATGCTATCACTCATGGATGATTTTTTAGGCTATAATCAAATTATGATCGCCAAGGAGGATCAACACAAAACTTCATTCACTTGTCCATGGGGAAAGTATTGTTGGAACATGATGCCATTTGGGTTGAAGAACGCAGGAGCAACCTGTGCGAACCCCAATCCTAATACCTACAAAACAATGAGAACAAACACATTAGATAATCAATTGCAAGTAAGAACAAGGATTCCCCATGAAATCCATTAACATAGCTCAAATTAGGAAAAAACAATGAAAAACACAATGAAATAACAAAATAAAGATTGAATCCTAATTAAGCAAGCAAACTCTTGATCCCATGGGGGAATTGGTGCCAATTTGATGTGAAAGTTGGCCCTTTCCCAATTCCTAAGATGAAATCTTGATATGTTGAAGAGATTTGATCCACTTTGTTGATGTTGATGAATGCTCCAATAAAAAAATCTGCATAACCTAGCTATGATTCAATAAAAATGGATGAGGATTGCTAATGATTTGAGCATGGTAACTTTGCATAATTTGTGGATGATCAAATGAGGATATGAGCTCTTTAGTTATAGAATGCCAAGATGGATGAATGTCCAAATTTGAGCAATGTGGGACTAACATTCATCCAATGGTATGATGCCACTTGTCAATCTATGAATGGATGGAAGATGTGCAAGATTTGGGGATTGTG